>JAHWFO010049837.1:252621-326311 GCA_023313115.1 Rhysida immarginata
GAACAAATGCTGAAATGAGTTTAATTTTCACCTATTGTAAAGTATTAGTGACAGAACATAAATGTTGTTTATAAACAAATAACCTATTTATTCATTGCTATCTAGTAAAACAACCAAACAAATAAAATTACACTGTTTCAAAGTTATAAGATCATGACAATTTTGTCCATTTTTAAGGAGATGTAAGGACATAAGAAGAGAAGTTTAAGACACAAAAACCCTGGAATACAATAAATAATAGAAATTTAATAAAAAAATAAAATAAAATAAATAAATCAAAAATAATTTTTTTTATTAAATTTCTATATTCATCTGTATGAAGGAATTCATCTGCATGCCAAAATTCAGGCTTGCTTCGAAAAAACAAATTGACACCCTGTATCTACAATAAACAATATTATACAAGGTTGTATTTGTGATCATAGTTTTGTTTTATTCGCAAGACTCTGAACACATAACCATACCCTTTCTTAGTGTTCATTTTAGCATGATAATGTTTTAAGGCTGGACATCATTCTACAAAAACCGTGATGCAAAAAACGACACCAAAAAGCGTTACGGAAACAGTTTTGCATTGTTGTTGCACGTTTAAGCATGGCTGGAACTGACTTGAAGCACACGCCGGAACTAAAAAGCCGCCTGAGAATCAATTTTTATTTAAATTGTGACCTTCCCAGTGTGAAAAGGTTCCTAGGATGTTACGATTCGATTATTAAAGGAAAACAAAACTATCACCACTGATGAAAAGAGGAAACAAACATTTTAATAAATCTTCAATGAAAAAAAATATAAGTACTTATCTCTGGGCAGAGTTAATTAGACTGAAAACGCTAACTGCAAGTCAATATTTTTACAAATCATAAAATTGCCGTACCAAGTTCTATTCCACTTTTATCACAAATAATACATAAAAATAATGCACAAAGCTTAAATATTATAAGCCCTGCAATTCACTTTGCGACTGTTCAATAAATGTATGTCCATTACCTTGCGTCAGTCATCGACAGCTAATCCACAGCAGGTTTTTACTGTGTATAACTATGTTAATCACACATTGCCTATCGATATCTTAACCAGGTACTATATTTTTCACGATAGTTCGAGCGGCGCAAAAAAGCAGACGACTTCAGGACAGGTTGTGAGTAAGATGATGACGCCATATCTTATCAAGAGGGACAAGGTTTTCAGGAATAAAGCAAGTTTCAAGGGGGCTGCGGGAAATGACGTGAGCCGTGGGCGGAGGATGGAAAACGACGTAAGATCAGGTGTTATGGCAGAAGGTTCGAGGGCAGTTAGGAGAAGTTCGAGGACGGGTACAAACAAGGTAGTGTCCAAAAATGCGCTTCAACGACTGTTACATGGAAAAAAGGAGAGGCCTTCGACTTGCGAGAGACGCGTAAGTGAGGAGAAGCTTAGCGTACAGGCTGAGGAGGATTTCGAATACGCAGAGAGGAATTCGAATGTGCATGACAGCGGAGAATCCCCGTCGCAACGAATCCAAGCGTGCGAGCGACGTGTCAGCCGTTCTTCCAGCTCAGAGAGGAGAATTCAGTTCCCCACGTTCCAAATCGGCTTCAGCAGAGGTTTCCTTTCACCGTAGCGCAGTAGGCGAATTGCTGAAGTGTCAAGGTATAAGACACATTGAGAAGCGTGAGCTTCCGAACTGTTGAGTATGGCTTTTCGTTGGTAAAGCGTGCTCAGCAAGCAATAGCGCGTTGCCTAATGTCTAAATCCTGAGTTTAGGATTAGGGCGCATATTATAAATGTCTACTACCCCTCGTTGGTAGAAATTAATTTTTTGCGGCCAGTTGAGGGCGTAACTTTAAAGAAAGAAACTACTGCTACTTTTACTGCTTCTAAAAGCTTATCTGCTTGATGACTGAGGAGAAGTTTATCCCGTTGCTTATGCATAGGAAATAATAGGTATACCTACCTTTTTATTTATTGCTCTACTGGGTTTTTGCGAATTTTGGATATACATTTATTTAAGCAAACACTTGGAAGAGTGTTGGGCCCAGGTTGTTTGGGTATTTTAAGACTTATATGCTTTCTTCATTTGTGTTCCTTACTAGCAAAGGTACCCGGCGTTGCCCGGGATAATTACACTTGTAGGTAAACAGAATAATCTCAAAAAATTAAATTAAATTTTGTAATATCAAAAAAATAATCACATGAAAATGCTTAGAATTAATACAGTAAAATTTCTTAATGAAAATTCGAAGAAAAAAAATTTAAAGGCTCACAAGAGATAAACCTGTCCAATAATTTCTTACTCACGTAATCTTACTTCAGATGTATACTTGATGTTGTTGCAATTTCCACTGTTCTCTCGATGTGTTGAAGCAAAACTTGGCCATTCATCACTTTGTGTAGTTTAGCGGTCGCCGATTCTTCTATTTATTTGCTTCCGATTTGCTCAATACAGCATGGAGCTAAATTTTCAAGAAATTGTTAAGTACTTAGAACTCTCTTTTCGAAGAAAAACCTGAATAACAGGAATTCTATGCATTGTTACAAATTGAAACTTATCCATATTGCATCATCATTTTATGTTCATTGTTATAATTCTTGGAAAGGATTGCTTTATCATTGCATCATCATTTTGTGCTCATTGTTATTGGTGAATTGCGCGTTGATACCATTGTTGATGCGAACACGACGGGCCTATTGTTGCACGAACTTTGCCTTGCATTGTTGGTCATGAGATATCTGTTGCTGGTCCGAGCGTAGTGTGAATTGCGTGTTGATACCATTGTTGATACCTATTGTTGCACAAACTTTGCTTGCATTGTTGGTCATGAGATATATATTGTTGGTCCATGCAGAGTATTTGTGAATTGCATGCTTATACAATTGTTGATACCTATTGTTGTACAAACTTTGCCTTGCATTATTGGTCATGAGATATTTCTCATTAATATGCCTTGCCATAACATGAATATTGATTTTTTATCGATATTTATTATTTTTCCGAAATCTGAGGTAGACAGTGATCTTCCTCATGTTTTGATGGTCAAGTATGCAAAATTTCATCAAGATCGGAATAAAACTGTAGATTTGTATAAAAAACAAACAAACCCGCAAACAAATCCACCCACAAACAAACATCCTTCTTTATATATACAGATAGAAGATACAGGGTGAATTCTTCAATACTAAACGCATTGCGTCGCCATTTCCTGGGTGTTTCACGGCACGCTTCAGTGAACAAGAAGTTATTTTCGGACTATCATATTTAGGCCGTGTGTCACATGTATTTAATAGCTAAATTAGGAGTAGCGCAGTGGAAATATAAACAACATGCAACAGCACACAATGTAAGATAATAAATGATAAAGTTTATTGAAAATTATAAGTAAAAGTAAAAATGACTATGAAGGAACCAAGTGGGTCCCTTTTTACAAAAACAATCAACACCATTCACAAAAATGAATAATTACTAAACAAGGTTAAATATGAACAGGTTAGCCTTTACCCGCACCTCCGTGCGAATAACCTAAAACTAAAAGATTAACCTTATACTTAATTCTAAACTTCAAGGCACACTAGCCTAAAAGTAAATTACTTCGGAGGCTCAAACGTAAGCTTTTACAATAACAATTCAGCTAGCAACCAACACAAAGCTTACAAGCTAAATAAATGAATACAATTAATGTCTAAACGACCAAAAACTGTAATTACTAAATTCACATAAAAGAAATAGCTTAAACCGCCAGACATTCAAACCTCAAAGCAAGTCTGGGAAAATGGCCTCACAGCTTACGCTGGCCAGCAGCTAGATTCGAACCCGCGGTTATTCGTTTCCAGCGCGGCACCATACCCGGTTGGCCACCCTTAAACCGCCAGAACAGTAGAAACAATTAGCTCATTAGCTAGGTAATTAAATTGCTTAACACCAGACACTGACATAGGTCAAAAATAGAAATAGCAACTTAACTGGGGCGGTCACTAAAACCTTTTAACAAAGCCAAACTTACATTCATTTGCTTTAAACAATAAAACAAACAAAATGTCAAACATGCGCTTAAACATATGACATCCAAAAAGAATCAAAAGCACAGTCAAAGTCATTAATACTTTACAAACTAGTAAATTTTTATGACACTAATAAGAATACACACGCATCACAATGCGACACGCTCGCAGACAAAAGTTCCAACTGCGATAAACGTAGTAGCGGATAAATCATATTATAAAAGTCACATTCATGATAAAGTTCATAGTCCGGGGAAAGTCAAATAGTTATGATAATACCAGTGACACAGAATTAAAGCACAAGCATTGATAACCCTTTTAAGGCGTAACAGTTTTATATCGTATGGATATAAAATAAAAAGCTCCAGAATCACTTGACACGATTCAGAGCTCAAACGTCACATGAAGTCTATATAAAGAAAATATCACAATTAAGACAATATTTCAGAATAAGTTTAAATAGAAATAACACGAAATACCAACGTTAACAAAAACGGGTAAATACGCAATTTGATTAAGAACTTATTTCCTTCGTGCGACGCATTTTGTTTAGACACACTTGATTATGGTGAAGCCAAAAAAGCTATTAAGGTATGCCCGCATTCCGCAAGGCCATAGACCACACACTTTGTTGTAATGGTGAATGTCCCGGCGACTTAACTCCGTAAATGCTCTTTTAAATAAAACGGCCTTACAGCCCACAATAACATAAGCACTTACTATGGCAAAGCCCTGGTCGGCGACTGAAACACTCGGCGCACGGGGAAGCAAGCCGAACACCGGCGACAGGCACTTTTCACGATGCGGACTCTTACGTTTTGCGTCGGCGCAAAGCTCCGCCATCTGGGCTTCTCTGCACGGCAAGGCATTGCATAAAGAAACACACGCCGTCTCCGCAGACGTCTCCGTCGCAGCGGCTTGAGGACGAGCCTTCCCCTTCAGCCTGTCGGTAACTAAACAGTCCCGATGCCTTCTATCAGTCGTGGCCAGGAGCTTCTTTTCTTGCCATCGTCCATCGGTCGTCGCCAATTTGCTTCTGTCTCTCTGTCTCTGCTCTCCCTTCGAGCCCGCACTCGCGAGACTCGCTCTTCCCTGATTGGTTCCTGCGTCCTGATGTTGTCTATGACGCTGTCGACGTCGATTCCGTTTTCGCTCCGAATTGTAGAACACTCTAGAGCGAAAACGATCGACTATGTCACCGGAATTATTAATATTATTAAAATTCCGTGACACCGTGTCAAAGATAGACGTTAAACGGTATTGTTCATGGTATTCTTACTTCGGGCAGGAAGCAAGAGCTGGCAATAATAATGACTTACCTGATTTCTTATTTTCTAATGTTGAAGATATGTAACAAGAATAACTGGTTATTAGGAGCTTTAGCATAAAAGCTACTTATAAGAATGCGCCCTTGGTCTGTACGTTTATCCGGCCGGCCGGCCGCCGTTTGCATGATAACTTGAAAACAGATTAACTTTTTTAAATTCTGTTTTCAGAAATATGTCTTAGCTCGGCCGTATCAAGTTTTCAGAATTTTTCGTGCACCCCTTCAAGTCGAATTCACGTGCTAAAACAGTGAGTGTAAAGAATTCAAAGATACTGGCTTGTCATATGACAATCGATTTGTCAAGAAGGAATACATTGTTACTTTCTGTTCATCTTTGAAGCATTATTGAAATCGGCGCGCACACGTGAAATCGCTTTGTCGACGCACGATTGCTCAAGTGCTCATAATCTATAAGCTTATTAAGTAGCGGAAAAATGGAGCTACTGTGCCCGCGCCTCGAGAAGGCGGTTGCGTTTCCAAAATCTCTCACATGGCGCGCTAGGTGCTTTGGCCAATCCATTTTTCTATAGTAATGCATCAAAATATGAAATGACGTTCAGAGCAACCTTCCTTCCTTCAGAATGTAACGTTTTCCTTTTTACCATTTGTGCACGAATTTCCATATACAAAAATAACTTTTTCCAAGCCCTGAGTAACTTTGCAGTATACTACTCCTACCCTTTAGCAAAATGGATTAGCCAAGGCAGCTAGCGCGCTGTGTGAGAGATTTTGGAAACGCAGCCGCCTTCTCGTGGCGCGGGCACAGTACTTAATGGTTTTATTTTACACACGATTTGAATCATCCGTCATCATTTCTACATTTTTTGGGGTAGAAGTTTGAAATTTAGAATGTAGCTTACTATGGGCATGTCCATCTGCACTATTTAGTTTGGTTTTGATTGGTATACGGGGTCGGAATTACGGGGGTGGGATTCAGAGAGGGCTACATATCTATGTGCTATTTAGGTACGTAAAGGCGTAAAATCCGGTATCCAGATTCCTCTGGGCAAGATATACATAACTATGAAGTTTAGGCCCAACTGTTCCAGTGGGATCGGATTTGCGGGGGTGGCAGTCACTTGGTTCTTAGAATTATGGCAACATATGGCATGCGATATATCATACGTTCGGAAATGATGAGAAAGGAAAGAAGATACGAGGTTTTTTACATTTTTTACATATTATGTTGGAGAAAATCAATTTATTGATTAAAAAAAACTTGGGAAGAGGTAAAAAGTGCTGATGAAGGAGTAAAAATAGATGACTCACCTTATCCTACCCAGGAGGCAGGGGGGGGGGGGGATTAATTTATATTTAATAAACGTATAAATGTATTTCTGCTTCATGGCTAAAGCTCCTCCTTGGAATGTTTACAAGATTTTATTTAATTATTAAAATTTTGTTTGATAACATGTTTAACATATCATTATTGCTATTAGCCTATTTTGGTTAATTAATAGTGTAAAATTCTTTTTACGAATTTTTTATTTATTAAATAAATTTTTCTTTACGACATTTACATTTTACCATCGTCCTTATTACAATTCCAATGCGCATACTCAATTTGCTCGTGACAATACTAACTTGGACGCAGGAACGCGTCGTGTGTCCCTATTTTATAACACGAGGAGGGACACAGTAACCTCTAAAACTGTGACTTATTCACGATTCCTCCCAAATCTTTAAATACGTGTTCTTTTGAGAATCTGGCTAATTAAAATGGTCAGAAACCATATTTAAACGTATGGTTAAGTATATCCTCAAATTCTTAAGGTGCAGTAAACATAAGTGTTCATCAACTTTGCAACATAGTTCTCAACCCATAAGCTATCACAGTAGAACATTTTCTATTTCATTGTAAGATCAGCAATGGATTTACCAACAACTATCAGTTGCTCCACGTTACAATTGCTCAGCACGGTTACTACATTTCATTACTGTTACTTCCGGACTTGCATCTAGAAAGATAAATAAAACGAAATATGCCCACAACAAATCATCGAAAGTTGCAGTGTAATTCTGCATTACAAATATAGTAGAGCTCAGGAACTATTTTTTTAGTTACAAAAGCTAATTTCTGCCTGCATAAGCTGTGTTGTTCTGCATCCATTATTTTAACACTATCCAAAGATGTTACTTTTTGTGCTTTGCCTAGATGACATGCTTCTTTCCTTGTTTCACTTGATCGCGATTTAACCCCCGAATTGTTGAGTCACTCACCAATTTAAGTCCATTTGCCATCATCATAATTTCACAGACAAATGCTATCGGCCAAGAAACTCCTGTTTTATCTTAGAAGACTCAATAATAATCTACAATTCCTCATGGTTAACATTTTCGCTGTCACTAACAATCATCCTTAATCGACTACAAGGAAAAACAAAAACATTAAAGCCTAAAGTTCCCTCTAACGAAGGAAGAAGGACTTCATATTTGTGTTCCTTACAGTCTCAGCTTTTGAATCCAAATACACCAAACAATACCCATGCTGTCCCTTTTGTTCAAAAAATATCTTTCAGCTTCCGTTTCTTTACTCGTAAAACAAGCTCCTCAACAAACCACCGTTGCAAATGAGTGACTGATTGTTATAGCTGCTAAGAAGAAAAAATGGTTTTGAAAAAACATTTGAAAAAATAAAATACAACACGATAACTTAATTATGATAAAAAGGAAACTACAAAATTCATAGTATAAGCAAAACGAAGTGCAAATCCAAATTGTAGAAACAATAACGATACATACAAATTAATTATAATAAAATTACAACATCACTAACAATAGCATGTTACAAAATCTTTACTACAGAGATATTATGAAATATATTGAAAGTGTGGTAACAGATAGCGCACTGTACTTCGATGTCTTATCTAGCCAATTCGTGTAATGGCCTAACGTTTTGTATTCAGTATAAATATGACTAATCAATATTAAGAGTTTCTTCTTTTTCAAATCTTATAAAATTCCCAAGGAAAATCAATTTATCTTTAATAGATGCTTAAGAAAACGATAATAGTATATAGAGTTTAAACTGCTAGAAGCATACATATTTGTATGTGAAGTCTATCTCTCGCATTTAGAACTTCATAATAATCTGCTTTGTTTGTCGTAATAATTACGATCATTTGTCTTATTCTATTTCTATTCTCTCCGACGGCCTTACCCGACTGCCGCCAGCGAGACGACAATATCTGTGCTTTTCATCTTGGACTACTAACTTCGCTTCTATTTCCGGCTGAACTTTTGGTCGATAATCGGGTCTTTCACCTAACAATATTCGTGACCACAACCAAAATGGTTCGGGAATTATTTACTTATCCATTGAATACACCCATCACCATTATGGCGTTAGATTCCCAGCAAATTTATCACGCATTTGACCCCGAAACTCCATATTAAGTTTGAATGCGTTGAATCTGCTTTTACAGCAAAGTATTTGTTGTGAACCTCGACAAAAATAAACAAGCGTTCCAGATGGTTTCGCGGCCACATGACTTCTGAGATTGCCACTACTTTCTCATACTTAACAGTTAGCCAAACTGTAACCTCACAAATTGCTACACTCTTACATATTAACCATTCAACTGAAAGCTGTTATTTGACATTGCCCTTTAAACTCTTGGAATCAACCCATTTGGCACAAAATGCAGGATGCACAATTTCAGAGCCAATACATTATGACACTTCCATTCCTTAAAAATGAACGCTTCTGTAGAATGAGCAGTGACACGTGCCAAAATCATAATGCAATATACACAGAAGAGCAATTAAATTAGAGACAGCTGGCATTATGGATATGTGGCGGTAAAGGCGGCCCTAGCAACAGAAACAGAATGACGTAAGCAGCGATTGACACTCTAAGGAGTGATACGACAGGGATCAGCAATAGTCGGATGCACTATGGGTAAAACGAAAGCTCTAAGCGCATATCATCGTGGGCAATTTGTCGGGGCCAACGAATAGGTCGTTCTATCTCGGAAGCAGGGCCGGATTTTCCTATAGGCTAACTAAGCTTCAGCCTAGGGCCTTAAGATCAAGAGGGGCCTACATTCAAATTGTTAGCATTAAAAATGGGAGGTGAAAGGACCTCATAAGTGGAATAGCCTAGAGGCCTCTTTTCATCTAAATCCGGCCCTGCTCGGAAGAGTTGCAGACAATAGGATTTTCAAGAGCCACTGGGTCACAGATGTACCGTGAGCACTCGATATCGGTAAAACAATCCCTGTAAGGGCCAACTGCCATGTGGATGAGCGGGGTCGTCGTCGGTTAGTGGCATCGTTACGACGGATAAACGGGATATCACAGTGCAGCATATCACTCGGCAATTTAACGCTGGTGCACAGAAACGTATAAGCAGCCACTCTATCCAGAACCATCTCCTTATACAGAAGCCATCGTCCTACACGGGTACCTCTGTTTTTTATTTTATTATATTTGATTATTTTGTGAAATAAATAAATGATCGTTGATCGTCATCGTTCTTGAAACGGAAAAGCTTTGTTATAAAGAAATGCGCGCTGTTTTGTCAAGGTCTTAATGCTTCAAGTCAACAGTGGTCGAGTTCATCGTGTTGACGTTTTTGTCGAGGGTCGGAAAACACTGAGCTCTCAAGATAACGGATTTTTTCCTAGTTTCAGGAAGAAAATCTAAAATTTTTATTTTATTTTTATTTTGAGCAAAGTCGCTCATCAAGAGATGCCCAAAATCCTTTCGAAATGGATGGGACATAAGTAAATCGTCAAACAGATATATATTATTTTTCTTACTGGAAGATAGATAATGCGTTTAAGTTCGTTTAAATCGCTTAAATAGTTTAGTCAAAATGAAATGTGGTTTAAAGCGTTTGCTTCCCTGCAAACTAAATAGTTTTGTCAAAATCTTTTGCATGTTCAGAAGATTTTGATGATTTGCGGATTTAAGTTATTCCCAAAAAATACTTATGGTCCAAAAGAAGACGATGCATACAGCGAATTGGAAATAAAAACCAGATGAGTTTTGCTATGGTGGAAATGAATATTGTTCTAATTAAAATACATTTTGCTGGCTCAGGTCCATGCTCGGGATTTTCATACTTTATTGTTCTGATATGCGCCTGTGACTTTCAAGGAAGTTGGACCAAAGTATGATTGGCACTACCAGCAAAAGACAGTATTCCGAAGGCCAAAGTCATGAGTCAATGCCAAAAGATGACGTAGTACAATAAAGAACCATATTCGAAGCTTGTCGTAATATGTGCATTAAAAAAATTAACTTTATTAACACTTTAATAATAAATGGATATTTGGAGGATTTTTTCACGCCATACCTCCGATATTAATAAATAAATACATAAAAATAGTGAAGAAAATTACATGGCCTAGACTTGAGCTAGGGACCTTCGGGTAACCGTCCCGATACTATGCCACGACTTTCTCTATTTACTAACACCCTTAGCCCACTCTACATTTTCTCCCGTCCGACGAAAATTATCGAAGGTAGAAAATAGCATCCTAATTGAACGGAAACTACGATGTTTAAAGTATGTGTTTAAGCAAACATCGGACAAAACGCTGTCAAAGATGTTAAGCTTTAGATTACTGGCTAGTTTTGGACTTGAAAGTAGAATTTATTTAACTTTAAACTTAAATAATTTGCTTATCTTGATGTTTAAGATTTAACTGGAAAAAACTGAATGCATAATCTATGAAATGAAAGACCCGCCGGTCGTAGATGTCTTATAGTGTAAAAGTATGTGTTTAACAAAACTTATTACAAGATCTGGAATAATGAATACTTTAAGCATGCTCTTTTAGAATTTATTTTGTGTGAAATGCTGTCATAAGAGTCTTCTTCAAGGATTGTTCTTGCTACAATTACCTTTTTTATTTCCTGAAAGAATTGAACGTAAACAAACCAAAATACAAACTTTACCAAATAACAGGAACATACGCTAGTACATTATTACGGATCCGTCATTCTTAAGAAATATTTTTTTAGGATCTGCTTGTCCTATCGTTTATTTTGAAATTTTCTTAGTTGAGTCTTCAGATCCGAAGAGCCACGCCTCGAGGAGTTTGCCTTTCTGTCACTGACCAAGAACAGGTAATCTCATTATTTCTGTTATGTTTCCTCCACGCGAAATCATCCACGCATCTCAGACACGTTACCAAATACAGGGTAGATACAAAAATGAACCCCCCCTTTTATTTTCGTAACCGAAGCAGATATAAATCCAATGAAGGGAAGCTGTAGGTGACCTATCCCATGGTGCACTTTTCAACATCCCAAATATGCAAATTAGGACACATTCAAATCCTATCTTAAAAACCGCAAAAGATACACGAAAAATTCCAATTGAAGACTTTTTCAGCATGGAATTCCGAACAAAACAAAACAAAATCCAAATTCGATGAACGGATCACCACCAATCATAATTATTTGTAATTTACAAACAGCCACAGTGCATAAATAATTTTACTCCAAAGTTAATCATAAATGCGCTCAATGTGACGACCATTGACGCCATAACACAATTGGGCACGGAACTTATGCCATTACATTGGCGAGCATGGTTGGTCTCACTCCTCGACATGCTTTTTCAATACGTTGTACCAGATCCTGCAGTGAGGTGGGCCGTGTGGCATAAACCTTTTCCTTCACGAAGCCCCAGAAGAAAAAGTCAAGTGGTGTTTGATCAGGTTAGCAGGGTGGCCAATGAACTGATCCTCCTCGGCCAATCTATCGTTGTCCGAACATCTCACTTAGGCGCTCACAAACAACCAACTCGTAATGTGGTGGAGCTCCGTCATGCTGGAATCACATGCGCTGATAGCAGGCCAATGGCAAATCATCAATGAAATCTGAGACTACAATGTTGAGAATTTTAATTCTGTAGCGTTCTGCTGTCAGTGTTCCGTCAAAAAAATATGCCCCTGCTATGGAACCATTAAACAGCCACACCACACATTTGTTCTCCAGTTCACTTGATGTGTTGCTTCTCGCAGACATCGAGGGTTTTCTTCTGTCCAGTGATGACTGTTGTGCCTGTTGACAACTCTATCTCCCGTAAACTAAGCCTCGTCTGACCACAACACCTCATCTGCAAAGTTCGGATTATCATCCAAGCAAGTAAGAAACCAGTTGCAAAAGGTGGGCCTAGCAATGTAATCCGATGGCAATAACTCCTGGTGGCAATGAATGTGGTATGGATGGAAATGATGTGCATGTAGGATGTTGAATACAGTTCTGTGATGGCATCCAGCATCTGCAACTATTGCTCTGCTGCTTATGTGACGATTTATAGTGATTGGCGCCAAAACAACTGTTGTCGTTTCCTCGTTGCCTTGTGCCCTCGGTCGACCTTGACGAACATTCACACTACCTGTATTCTCGAATCTTTGAACAGTGCGACGCATTGAACGATGAGATGGATGACGTTCATTAGTGCATCTGTCTTGATACAATCTAACTGCAGGTTTCGTCTTGCCTCTCCAAAGCAGATCATCATGTTGACCGTTTCATGTAGCTTTGTGATTGACATCCTGGAATTGTTCTGTCTTCTGTATGCTAATACATGCCTTTTATTTACTTTTCTTCATGAAAGTGAATATTACTATGGTAATTTTTGGTAATTTCTTGATTTGCATGTTGAACATTCAAATGTATCTGTGAAGTGCATAGGGAGGTAACTAATAAAATCAACATGTGATTGTTGGTGATCCGTTCATCGGATTTTGGAAATTTTATTTTTGCTTTGTTCGGAATTCCATGCTGAAAAAGTCTTCAATTGGAATTTTTCGTGTATCTATTGCGGTTTTTAATATAGGATTTGAATGTGTCCTAATTTGCATATTTGGGATGATGAAAAGTGCACCATGGGATAGGTCACCTACAATTTCCTATTCATTGGATTCATCAAAATTGACATATCTGCTTCGGTTACGAAATTAAAAAAAGGGGGGGGGGCTCAATTTTGTATCCACGCTGTATAGATGCGCGATATATTATAGCCGCCTAGGTTATCCTTATATTTAGCAACGATGAAAGATAAGTAGTCATTTGCCCATTATTTTTCTTTGTATTCAAATTTTTTTAAAAATAATGAAAATAACATTTAGCAAACTTAGAAGAAGACACGTTTGGTCTGTACGTTTATCAGGCCATCTGCCGTGTCCACAATAGCTTAAAAACAGATTAACTTTTTCAAATTCTGTTTACAGAAATATGACCATCAAGATCTTAGCTCGGCTGTATCAACTTTTCAGTATTTTTCGTGGATCCCTTCAAGTCGAATTCACGTGCTAAAACAGTTACCGTAAAGAATACCAAGATAATGACTTGTCATATAACAATCGACTCGTCTTCTGAGCATTGTTGACAGGGTACCAGAGACAATTGAAAGAAAGAGACTGGCAGCGACCTCCCCTCTAGAGGTGCCTTCACGCCGCCATATTGGGATTGGCAAGAAACAGCTGATCGCCCGAAGCAATGCATGTGACTCAATCGGTTTGGTTTGGTTTGGTTTGTTTGGTATTAACGTCCTTTTCAACTGCTATGGTCATTTCAGGACAGCGTTATAGGGGCCGCAAATTTTGCCTCGCAAGGGTTCTTTAACGTGCAGCCAGCAAATGACTACACAGAACAAACAGCTTTACTTCCCTACTTAAGGAAGTGCGTGATCTCAGGATTTTCCCCCTGAAAAAAATCTTCGTCGTCCTCGGCCGGGATCGAACCCGCGTCCTAGAGCTTCAGAGGCGATCACGCAAACACTGTGCTACCGAAGCCATGTGAATCAATCGCAAACAATTATTTTTTCTAATATCTACATAAGATATCTGGATGAATTTATTGGGGGAGCCACCAAAAACACCTGCTCTATTAAACAAAAAAATAACCATCCAATATATCTGATAAAAAGTTATTTGGTGATAAATAAAGTTATTCTTAAACATAATTTATGAAAAAAAATACTTTAAATGGAAAAGGAGGAAGAGATTATACAATTAACTAGGAAAATTCTCCTTTATAAATTATAATTTGAAAGTAAATAAAATAAAATATACAGTTCACCAATTATAATCCAAATTAGTGTTGATTTGTACGAGATGTATTAATTAAAATCTCTCCTTCTAATAACTAACTGGACCACATTCTCATACATATTGGTCAAATCTTTTTTTAAAAACATCCAATACTTCAGTTCACAAGTAATTATAGTATTAGTTAATTGCTTATTACAATATGTGGATTAATAAATTGATTATTTTATTGAACTGAGAATTATTTCTTCCTTTTCTTTTAATTTAAAATTTTAAAATATTAAAAAATTTAAAAAAATCAGAAAACAGGTTATGCTTACTAATACTTCCAGAAATCATCTACAAAAACAGCTGAAATTACATTGAGAATATATGCCGCCTTAGGTTTTTGCCAATAGTAACATGGCGAATGCTGCACTTCCGGTGGCACCAGTAGCGCTTAGCGAAATGAATAAGGCACTGCCAGTCTTTTTCTTTCATTTGTCTCTGGGTATCACAGTCCGAAGGAGCTGCGACAATACAAGCAAGCGAAACCGAAGTTCCAAGATCGTTAAGAAATCTGTGCCGCCATCTATTGCGGGTATAGATAGCCATTCACCTATGCTTCAGTTGATTAATTCACGAAACAGGTGATTAGTGGAAGAAGCGAGAACTCCCAGCGTCGAAGCGCTAAGAGGAGTTGCGTGAGTTTTGAATGTAAAAGATAACAGAGAGTGTCTAAGAATTTGCGGTGAAAGGATGTGGCGAGAACGGGCTTCGTTGAAGAAACAAGCTTCGTAAGTTCCCGAGCTAAGGAAAGGAATAGCGGTCGTGAAGATACAAGCAACAAGCCATGCCAATCAGCACAAAACGAGGGGTCTAATATTCAACAAAATTATGGCAAAGATTCATGAATCTCGATAATTTGATCAAGATTCAAGGAATTGTTAACGGATTTAAAACATTTTCAGAATTCCCGGAATCCTCCGAAGATTCACAGATTCGCTATGGGATTCAGAGATTTGTGGAAGATTTACTTAAGATTCAAAGATTAAACCGAGATTTACTCGAGGAAATTTCGAAATAAACAGACGCTTATCAGGTTATTTTTCTTTGACAAAACAAAATACATGCCAATAAAGAAACTAGACTTTGGTATTGTTCTTAACCGAGTTTCCAACACTGCTCGCATTGGGGTTGGCTTATACAGGGTGAAGTAAAACAAAAGGGACACACTTCAAGACGTGATTCCTGACCAGAAAAGGAACAAAAAATCACATATAAACTTTTGCCCAAAAATATACGGTTTGCCTGTACAGAACATGACATCACTGTCACAGTAAATGCGTCAACATTGCAAAAGATGTTCGAAGCAGCCTCTTTGGGATGCAGTGCAAGAGTTCACACGACGAGAGGATCCCTTCTCACACAAATCCCGAAAGATGGTGGCAAATGTTTTGTGAAACTCATTAAACACTTTACAATCCTCCATACTTTGCAGATCTTGTCTTTATATTTTCACAACCACATTCTTGATCACATTTACGACACAAGAATGAACAAATGAACGGATACAGTAAGGTTCTCAACCAAACATCAACTCGATCTTCACAGACTGACTCGCTCTTGTTTTTTATGGGAATTTCGTTCGACATATCGGCTTGAGAAATCAGATTCAGGATTCAAAAACATGGGATTCAGAACTGATTCGATGAGATTCGCAGAGATTCATTTTATCTTTGTCAAAAATTTATCAGACCTGTCGGGGCAAAATATAATTTCTTGCCTGGTAAACGAACTGGAGAAAGGCAATTCCAGTGAACGGAGTATTAGCAGCGAACGTTTTCACGAGAGGACGAATACTATATTTAGTCTAGACTCTTCGCCCAGCATTACAAGTGAGATAAAGTCAATGTAGATCCCGAATTCAAAGGTGGAGAAAGCAATGGAGGATTGCTTCGGACCAGAATTGGCAGCGCTAGCCGAGAAGCTTGCCACTTGAGTGTCAGGAGTGAGACAGGTGAGAGAGCCGAGCAGGAACGGATTCATGAAAACCAGCTTAGCTGTTCGTATCTTTTACTGAAACCGATAGCGGTAGCCGACTTCACGCAGACATTAATCTGGCTATCTCATTTTCCAGCCGGTTCTACGTTACTGGTGTTGAAGCGAACGAAGAAGCTAGGAGTGGACGAAATCGAACCAATAGATGTATTAACGCTCTGGAATCTTTCTGCATATTCGGAGGAGGACTTATGAGCAATTTTCGCCTATGATTAAGGTAGGTCTCTCTGAAAAATTTCTCTTATATGCTCGAATCATTGTAAGCTCTTTCTCGGCGTCGTGCTTGGCATCATAGTTAATTTTGTTATTATTCATGAACATAAGAAAGAAAATTCCACAGCTTGGGTTTGAATTTCAGTTAATACTGGAATTTTCACTATTCACGTATTAGTGAATAGTTTAAAATAAATTTTTTTTCCATAAATCTATCTGTCATGAGTTTTTACTGCATAGTTTAAACTTAAATTATTTCTACTGCGCTTAACAATTTTTCTAAATGACACAGGGACACGCGCCACGTGACGTTCGCTTTGTCGTAGCTGAAGTTTGTCTTTCTTGGAATGTTTACAAGATTTTATTCGGTTACAATAACTCTTTTACATCCGAAAAGCCAATAACACAAAAAAACCTTTTTTAAGTTATTCAGAAATTCATCTCCCTTTAATATCAATCATTATCGTCATCAGTAAAAATTTAAAAAAAATAATAGAACTTTTGACCACATAGTTTAATACTTTATCTATACTTTTACACTCCAACATGATTTCACGAAAATTAATATGGGCTGGAACCTTCTTTCCTTTTATTGGGGCCTCTACTCTCCAAGAAAGACATTCTACCAGATTTTCGTAGATAGCTTCAGGGATTTTCTTCCATCCTTCTCAAAGAGCATTCATGTGTTCAATTACAGATTTTTTGGCGATGCGGCCTAGCCGGAAGTCTTTCCACTTCATCTCATATCAGTTTAATGAGATTTATATCGGAGCTCTGTGCAGGTCAGTCCATTACTTCAACTCGTATATCCTCAAACCATTCCTGAACACACCTTGCTTTGTGACAGAGCATTTTTATGTTGATACGAGAATGGTAAAATCCGAAACTGTTGTCACAATTTTGAAATTGTTCGAAATGTCAAGGTATGTGACATTTGTCTTATTTTTGCTACTGGAGCATGTTGGCGCAATCCTAAACGAGACCTTACCATAACAAGTTCCTCCAAACTTCAGTGAGGCCTGAAGCGATCTCCGGCTTATGATTACGTTATTATTTTTTAAAGTAATTAAATATTCTTGCGGTCCATCATGATTTCCAACGATGCTTCGCCTAAGACCCCTTATTCCGGCGAGCGTGATGACCGGATATGCCAAGCAACCAGAAGACCCTTTGGAGTTGTCAGTTCGACGACTAATTTCATCGACGCCTCTCTTAAACCGTCGAAGCTATTCACAATTATATCGACGTTTGGTCTATAAATAAATATATAAATAAAAATATTTTTTTTTTATGTTTAAAATTTCGGAACGAACAATTTTTTTTGTATTTTATTATACGTTGACAACATTTATTGGCATACCCTCTTCTTTTTTTAAGCTTTCTATCGTTATTAGGGATCGCTACATAAATCTATATATATATATAAGGAAGAATGTTTGTGGGTTTGTGGGTATGTTTCATATACAAATCTACAGTATTATTCCGATCTTAATGAAATTTTACTCACTTCATGAGGAAGCATGAGGAAGATCACTGTCTACCCTAGATCTCGAAAAAAAATAATTATCGATAATAATTCGATATTCATGATGATGGCAGTGCATATTAAGAAGAAATATCTCATGATCAACAATGCAAGGCAAAGTTTGTGCAATATAGATAAGATTCAATTTGTAACAATGCATATTATTCTGTTATTCTTCTTAGAATTGAAAGTTATTAGTATTTAACAATTCTTGAAAATCTTTAAAAATGATCAGTAACTGGAGATAATGGAAAGTTAGCAGACTATTGAGAAAGAATGGAAAGACGACAGAGCAAATGGTAAGCATGTCATTAGAAGAATCGGCGACCGCTAGACTACAAATAGTGATGAATGGCCAAGTTTTGTTTCAAGACATCGAGAGCAGAGTGGGAATTGCAATAATATCGAGTGTACATCTAAAGTAAGATTACGTGACTAAGAAATTATTTAGACTAGCAGTGGCATACTTCTATTGTGAGCATTTAAAAAATTTTTTTTCGAATTTTCATTATGAATTCTTACTGTATTAATTCTAAGTGTTTTCATGTGTTTATTTTTAAGATATTGCAAAATTTAATAAAAAAAACAAAGAGTCCGAGCCACATCGGGGATATCACCTAGTTTATTTAGTAGCATAGAAGATCCAAACATTTTATAAAAATACATTTTGACTATATTCTGAGTGAATGTGAATATTTTGGAAACTGAAATGCTGATAATGCGATGATTGAACGTTCGTTTCCAGGAATTATTAATAATGAGCATAAAATGATGATTCAGTGACAGGACAGAAATAAGGTTGCGTCTATTGAAGAGGCAAAGGAATCACAAGTGTCTCCCTTGAGCTCCCTATCAAACGTCCAGACGATTGGCAAAAATTTATGTGTCTGGAAAGGAAAGAGAAAGAACGAGTATTGGTCAGAGAAACTCTTCAGCTAAAACAGAAACTCTCCAGGCTATACGGGCATTGGTAACATCTGAACAACGGGAGTTTCAAATAGAGCAAGAGGATATACGAGCTTCTACGTCAAGGGCAAGAAAAAGTTGGGTTCAAAGTATCCAGCGGTGTGCCCGGTGGTAAAGATGGACATTGTTTTAATCTGAGGCAAGTCAAGAAGATAAAGATTTTTCTATCGAAAAATGGAAAAATTCTGCGACCTGGTTTCGAACCAGGAACCTCGACTGTCATGGCCGACGCCTCTACCAGTTGGGCTATCGCAGAATTTTTTCTTCCATTTTTCGACAGAAAAATCTTTACCTGATGCTTGGAGGCTTATCTCCATTTTATAATATTAATTATTATTAAGTCAAAAAGAGTTTAAAGTCCCGGTATATCATCTAGAATTCCTGTTTTTCGGATTTTTCGTAGAGTGGATAGTCCCTTTGCCTTGTGTTGTATTGATTGGTTATTATTTAACCAATTTGGAGTTATAATTTAACTTCTTGAGATTGTTCTGTTTACCTACAAGTGTAATTATCCCGGGCAACGCCGGGTCCTCTGCTAGTACATACATACTAGTCGGGGAGGGGAGTCCACCTAAAATTAGAAAATCCTTATGAAACGAGACCAATAATAAGGAGTCTGAATCTTAGAATATCTATGTATAGCGTGCTCTCTGGTGGGTGCTTTTGACACCTTAACTACATTTTCTCGATATTTGAACCTGGCAACTTCGAGAATTGTGTGTCGGCTGGACATTTACTCAAAGTGGGTTAGTCATTTGTACACCCTGAAGGTGAGAATCCAACAAAAATCAGTCGACAGATATCCGAGGTATGATGAAGGCTGTATGTGTAAAGGCTCATGTTTACAGCTGGATTCAAACTTTTAAGAAAGGCGTCGCCTTCGTGCACGACGATTTTCCTTGGCTTGAAAAAGAAAAGACTGCTATGATGCCGGAACACACTGAGGCCGTGGACTGTATGATTTGTCATAATCGTCGTATAACAATTTTCGCGTGGAGGCATCTCAGGAAAATATGGAACGTATTCAGGAAGAAGGTTAGGCATTTCTGGATTGAACTGTCTTGGCTGGTGAACCAAAACTAAAAAGGGGGAACTTGTTTAATTTTTGATGACTGGTTTAGACAAATGACAAAGAGAGCAGCGAGCGAGTGGTTGGAGGATAAAACAAAATCTCTTATTCTGGTGGAATCCAGGAACTTCCAGGCAGATAGCAAAAGTGAGAATGGCAGAGATTGCACAGAGAAATGAATTTATCAGTTTAAGATTCGTTCCATTTTATAATATATACAATTTTCTAACTTTTGTTTGATATCGTAGTATTGAATACCCATATATAAATTATATCGCTTAAGTTACGTATTAATATGTCGCTTTAAATTTTGAAATTATCATTTCGTCGTTTTGTTTGTTGAGAAATATATATTCTCTTCAACATTTGAAATGCAATCTTCTATCAACGATTCAAATGTCATATGCAGTCAACCTGAAATGATTAATGAACAGTCAAAATAATGCAGAAGTATAATTAAGAAATAGAAGCTTTATTAATTGATAATTGTAAATTGTAAACTAATTTATTCCAAAACGCATCAAATAATAGGAGGTAAAAAACGTATTTCAAGTAATCCGCAGATTATCATGTCCTTCCATTATATTTTCCATTTTGTGACATATGTAACGCTCCTGGTGTATGTCTACTTTAATAATATTGGACCCCGTAGAAATACGTTAAAAACGTCTGACAGGGCAGTGAGGGTTCCTTTAACACATGACTTTTTTTTTTTTACTTTGAAGAAAATGGAACATTGTGTTAGATGAAAAGCTTTAACTTATCTCTGAGCAAGGCGTAACCATACAATTCATCTTTTATGAAAAATTTCTCACCATCGTGAGCCTAGTTAAAAGCGGTTTCGTGCATTACATAGCCGCGCTGTTTATCTGTGATTTCGGCTGTGTAACAAAATTCTTTGAATGAGGTAAAAATTTAAGGATTAAATTGGATAGGCCTTGTTTGTTATTTAATCAACCAATTTGGAAGTTATTCGCATCTGCCCTAACGTTGATGTCATAATAAGAAAACCTAAAATGAAAATACGTTTAATTCTTCATCATCTAAATTATTTCAATTTTTTTACAAACGATTTTGAGGCCCCTCTTTTCAACAAAGAGACATAACGTCTTTTTGGACGAAAATCGATTCAATCGGGATCTACAAGGAAAACTTTAAAACTTTATTTAGAATCAGCGACGATATTTACTGCAAGTCACGGTGTGGACTGACTTTTTTATAAAGTACTCTATTATTTTTATAATTTTTTTCATATGAAGAAAAATTACCATTAAAGGTGAATTCTACGGTCAATACATTTTTATTGGAAAATTGTCAAGGAGGATTTTTTCACGCCATTCCCTCCGATATTAATATTAGTATACCCGGAGGTCCCCGATTCGAGTCCAGGTCGTGGAATTTTCTTTACTATATTTCACCATTTGTCAGTATATCTTTGTTTAAAACGAAAGATGATTGTATCAACAATCACGTAGCATATATAAAAATTTTCAATTCAAGAAAACTAAAAATTAGTAAAATATTCGAAAAACTATCACCCTTTCCCTTATGATCGAGACAGGCGCCATTTTTCTGGAAACTATGGCGTCATTATTTCTAGAGGGATACGAAGGAGTTTCTGAATCGTAACGAATCCGTGATGCTACACACATTTCGACAAGCGTTATCGGCTTGTCAGCGAAAGTGCAGGCATCGCAATGCAATATGAATGCGAAAACAGAGAGATAGTAATTGTAGCGATTTTAATCCAAGCCAACGGATCCAAACCAATGGCTGCTAGAATATCAGTGACTCGTTGTTTCCTAACTGGTCTCCTCATACATTTTCTCCTCTTGGACAGAATGCTTTCAGTCGATTAGCTGGGCAGAATTTTGGACGCGTTCAGCTAATCGACTGAAAGCATTATAAGACCAGGATTTTTGCGTAGGAAATCTTTTAACAAAAAAAAAGTGAGGAAAGTTATTGCGACGTCCATAAATATTTTTACATGGGTGCAGAAAATATTAAGAAAATCAGATATAATATCCAATTCACTAAATGGTACCAGAACTTTTGAATTACTGAAAATGTTTAGGTTATATCCAGAAACAGTACTATTTCCCTTCAATTTCTGGTATATCGAACGTTCCTATAATTAAAGGACTTTTACTCTAAACTACTTTCAGGACAAAAGTTTTAACTTATTCTCTTTTATTTGAAAATGAAAAAATAGATAAAAATAAGTTTAGCAGTTTTTCGTATAACTTTCAATTTTTTTTCAACATCTACAACTCCAAATATACAGTTAAATTGAAAGGCACAGTTTAATAAATCCTCTAAGACTTCTGCTATTTGCCGTTTCGAAGGAGCTAGCTGCACAAAATTGATCATACACCTACAGACGGAATTTTATTTTATTTCTTATTTTTCTTAGATTTTTCTTTTTCTGCAAAATTTCAACGTAGCTTCTCGAATCATGAATTTCTAAGTCGATTTCTGTGAATATTGAGTTGGAGTGAACGAAAACGTAGGTGGTTAGTTGGATGTTGTTGTGTGTCAGATGACTCATTGACGTCACGCATTTATATTGAGATGTGCAGTAACCCACATATCTTATTCCACCGTGCCTAGTTCAACCTAAGATCTGGAAAGAAACTAAAGATACAAGATAGAACAGCTGGACCAGAAAGTTCAAACTAGTGACTATGAAACTGTCATTTTGTCTTATTAGAGCAGCTGTTTAATTTAAATATTATTTAACTGTTATTTATCAGCATTTAACAAATTTAAATCATTCAACCTATAAATGCATAAGTATTCTCACCTCAAATCTAGAATTCATAAAATATACAGCACACAGGAAATTGAAACCATAAGAGGGAATAATTGTATGCGCAGAAATGTGAAAAGATCATGTGTCTCCCGAGTGAGAGAGTGTTTGGAAGAAGGTGGATTACAGTTCGAACACTTATTGTAAACCGTAAATTATTATATAGTAATTAATTATATTAGTAAATTAAATAATTAAAAGAAAATCTTTAATAAACTGCTTAGGGGTCCAGACATTTGCACTATCCTGTATATCTCATATTAACTTTCCTTACAGTATTTTAAAATTTTATTTTTATTTATCTTGCTCTCTAACTACCTTTCTTCGTCTTGCTATTTGACCTAATCATAATTTAATTTTTTATTCCATGTAGAACAAGATTATTTATCCAATAAAGTTTTATAAAAGTCTCACAACCATTTCCTATTTTATAATTTTAAATCCTTTATCCAGCCAATTATTGTTACGGCTCTGTAAGATTTCAAAACTCATTTTGACTCGTTCCACAATATCGCATTATATAGAATTACATATATTTTCGTATAATTTACTAACTAATAATCAGTGACTCCTACAATTCCCGTAACTAATTTCCGTATAATTCCTGTATTAATAGTAACCATTATTCTTTTTTTAATGATTCAGCGTATCCGTAATGATCCAATGTTGCCTTTACCCAAGAATAGTTATTAATGAACCTGTCAAATTAACTCATTTTTAACAACACTTTTTCATTTCTTTGAAAGTCAGGTCAATTAGAATTTTAAAACCTAATTTCAAAGTAGAATTTCTTTAATTCTCCTTATTTACTCCGTCCGTTACTTATTACAAAATGTGTCTATATTCTTGCCTAAATTTAAAATATGATTTCTTTTAAAAAGATAAAGAGAGAAATCATAATAAGGTTTTATAGTCTTTTCTTAAAATATTATTCTGCTCAAAATTTAACTGAACCTGCCTAGATTAAAAAAGAAAGAATTTCGCAGTAATGCTAAATTAAAAAGAAAATAAAAAATATAATAAACAAGGATATTAAAACGTGAAATAAATATATTTTTGGATTGGCAATTTTTTTTTTGCAATATCAATAAGAACAAAAGGAGCAGTCTTAGCGGATCCAAGCTATTGAGATAAAATGTCCTCTTGGATGACGCCATAAGAAATAAATTTTCACGGAGAAAATTAATATTTGGGATTTATTGCTCCTCAGTCGATAATTACTTTCTTAATATAGGTACATGGTCTCCATTGATTTATTTTATTAAGTTAACGACATATTATTTTATCCTGAAATGAATCCAGATTTAAGATTTCTAATATTTCAGTCTTCAATTTCTTTTATTACCCTTATACTTTTTCTGTCATAAGTTTTATAAGATTTTACAAAGTTTGCGAAGAAAATTTTATTGAAAATACTCTATGTAAAATACAGAAAGATAAATAACCAAATTTGGTCGCCTAACCGTGAAAAATTCTGGCCGAATCACCGTAAAAATTTCTCTTTCATCAGAGTGAGCAATGAAAGGCTTCAATTCTTTAATACAAATAGAAAACGGAAGGAAAAATTCCGCGACCTGGACTCGAATCAAGGATCATGCCTTTCGCTGGCATTGCTCTTACCAATTGAGCTACCGCGAACATGAACCGCCTAGCTGTTACAATATGTCCACATGTACTTCCTTGAAAACGCAAATCAGCCTAATCGGCAGGGAAGGCTCCCGATTCGCAAATCGGGAATGTTTTTACTCAAATAAATCCCTAGTTCCAGTCTAGATCACGAAATTTTTTATTTGTAATCGTACATTCTTTAGTTACATTATAATCTTCTCTCGGACTTCAATTATTGTCAATACACAGAAGATTAACCAAACCGAGGAACTGTGTATAATCCTAATACCAAAGAAGAATAAACAACCTCTTGTCCACAACAATTTATTAACTCGTATGCGCATTTCGGTTACCTTGTAGCCATCAGTCGGCGGAATACAGAGTACAGGAGCCAAAATGCGGAATTTATACAATAGGACGACCAATCTGAAAAATTACAATAATATAATTTATACAAAGTGACAAATCTGATAATAAAGTATAACAGATAACAGTAAAAATAAGGGAGCCAATCAGAGTAAAAATGATGACTACAAAGATGATGGTAAAAATCATACCCTCTCCTACAAAAAACCTTTAAAAACCTTAACTCCCTTAGAAATATTTTGGGGAATCCGAAAGACAGGACGCCTCTCATACTACAATCGGGAATCTACGAGATACCTTGCAACAATTGCGACCTGGTTTATAGGGGAGCTTCCAAACGATGAATAGAGACCAGGTTCAAAGAACATCTGGCACATGCCAGATTCGACCATCCTGATAGGTAAGCGGTAGCCAAACATTTATTAGAGACCGAACACAACATACATAAGGAGAATCTGAAACTCCTACGTCAGGTCAACAACAAACAGTTATTAAATGCATATGAAACACTAGAAATCAAGAAGAAGGATTCTAAGCTATTATTAAATGGATATAACGGCCCCCTCGGGGGCTCAAGATTATTTAGACTTTTTAATACTAAGTTTCCTACCTAATTTTGTCTTGACCTTATCAGTCTTACCAATATCAGTGTCCTCTGTGATTGGCTACTTTGTTGAGTCATCAATTTTACTCTGGTTGAAATTGCACTTTGGATGTCCTGTTCTTCGGTACGAGTCATTTCAAACGACGATGATGATTAATTGTCTTTGAGCTGTATACCTTTTAGAGAAAGAGCGCGGTTCATTTTTCCCACGGTTGAATACTCTAAATATCGCAACTTTTTCAGCTGCTTCTTTGTTTTAATCCTGGCTACAGATAGAGGAACTGAAACAATGACTCCCTTTTAAAGTAAGATAGGTTCTTCTTTTCTCCATGTCGATTAAGTTCTATGATCAGATTCCCTTAGCTCTTTCTTAAGTACGTGATGATTACTCACTTGAATCACATGATCTCAAACTGTTTTCCATAAAAACGGAGTAAACCAAAGTTACATTCTAATTCATTGGTCACAGATGCTTCTAATTCATTTGTAAATGTGTTTAGGTTCTTATTCTATTCCGTATACAGTTTCAGATTCAGTTGTTTAGAATGAAATTTTGCCAATATTCGCGAATAGATGTGATCAGATGCAATTAATCCAATACAAATGAAGTTTTTGATTTCTGGACTACAGCGAACGTGAAGTTCTTCACTGGTTTTGTGTGTCTTGTTAGGGATATATTTCTTCAAGATATCTTGAGTGAAGTTGATGGAATTTATTTTCTCTTTTTAAAACTTTTATTTCTAGACAACATTAAAATTTTCAAAATAAAAATAATAGTTCAAATTAAACTCCAGGCAGAGATACAGCAAATACTCTTAGGACCTAATGCTCAAATTTTCTATTGAGTTAAAATCGGGGAAAATTCTGGTGATTTAAAATATCAAATTTTCTTCTGCTCAAACCAGTCCAGAATTCTTTGTGCAGTGTGAATGGAAGCATTGTCCTGCTGGAATTTGAACCAACGAAAACGAAATTTGAACCAACACCATAAAGATGCCAGCCTGGAATTTGCATAGCATATGAATTGTAGCAGTGATTAGAGAAAAATCATTCTCAGATAAGAAAAAATTTATTCTCAGTGGTTCAAATGGGTTGTCTTATTATTTCCATGACTTGAAAATGAATGAGCAAATGATATCATGAAGGCCGTATGGTGGAGGATGTGTGATGATTTGGCGGGCGATTGGATTCAGATTAGATTTGACGACCCTGTTTCCAAGAAACAGGCAAAAGTGGCATGGGGCGCGGTCGGCTGAGTAGTACTAGTGCAGCCTGCACCATGAAAGACCGATGTGCGGGGGCATAGTCATGTTACGGTACCCAGTCCTTGTTTTTCCAAGGTTCTGGGTATTTCCGGCGTACAGCATCATGGAGCAGGATCTGTGTGTACCTCTCCTTGTTCACTTTCGTCAGAATTTGATATTCACACATTGTTCTTCAAACGCCATTTCTGCTTCCGACGATGGCGAACAACTACAGTTCACTGACACGCTTTGTTTGGAAAAATCCCTGCACTGCGGAGGTGGTTTTTCCTTACCATGTCTCAAGTTATGTGCCTCTACGCCACGGTCAAATTGTTCTCCTCTCCTCCAGGCCTGATTGGAGATATCTGCATAGTCCCTAAACTTATTGATCGTACAAGTATACATTTCACAATTACATTATTAATTTGGTATATTTAAAATTAACCATTTTCAATCATTGAACTTAAACTTTCGTTGTGGATTGTATGAAGACAGTCGACGAAATCTGGAATTGTTTAGGGTCCTCAACTGTTTTCTCTTAAACTCCATAGCATCACTGTTCAACAATAATTCCTGAAAATCAAAAATAGTCCATTTTTCTTGCAAAGCTTTTCCAGTGGCGGCTGCACTCTTCTTCAGGCAACCAACTGATGTTAAGTGACGTATTTATTATCTGAAGAACATAAATGAAGAAAACAAATATTTGAATAAAATTTGAATTTTGAAGATAATTTTCCAATAAATAAATAATTTTGAAGGAAGGCCTAAAAATGTTCTTCAGTACGAATTACTTTGTATATAAATGTTGTATTTATCCTAGATAATCATTGAAGAGTAATACACTCATGCTCTACTATAATACACTACTGCATGCGAACAAACTGTCACAAACCCTCCCCTTCTGTGGAGGTTGTTTATAGTGCACGTTTGATCGCCATAAGCAACGAACAGATGTTGTTCAAGAGGCCGTATGATGCCCTCTATATTGCTACGTATGCTGCATAACATCTTGATAAAATGCGCACTAAATTATCCAGCAGTTCTTAAGGCAACAGGTTCCACTCCCGAACCGGCATTCGATGCGGCTTTTGGAGACGCACCGATGCAACACGTCTGCCGAAGTCATCGTATGCCTGCTCACTCGGGAAACAAGGCGACCAATCCATACACTGGACGTTCTCGTGTTCTAGGTACTCCTCAACGATGCAGACTCTGTGTGTAGTTCGTTGTCGTCCATGTAGAGGAACTCTGGTCCAACTGCTTCCTGGAAAAATCGAACAGTTTGTTGCAGGATGTCATGGCAGTTACTATACCACGATCAGGCAGGTGCAGTGGCGTGCGTACATCGATCATAATTCCAGCCTACACCATCATCCTAGCATCTCCGAACCCACTCAGTTCCAAAAGGCTGTTACATGTGGACCTAGTCCCTTGCTCTCTCCAGACATAAACACGTCGAGAATCGCTTTACAGGCTGAAGCGAGATTCGTTGAAGAACATGACACAGCCCCATCTGTTTCTGTCCACATTGAATGTTCGTTGCAATGTTCATCGCGCTATCCGATGAGCTAGAATCAATGTAATGCATCGCATGTGTCTCCGCGCATAAAGCCCGCAATCAAGAATCGTCTGTAGACTGTGTGCCTCTAATCAGATGTCACCGTAGAATCCGCTAAGTCCTTAGCGAGAGCCTCTGGAATGGATTGCCTATAGCGTCTGGAATTTAACATGGATGACCTCTTCTGGAACGACGTTGGATATTTTCTTATTGTGGTCCTTCACAGCTTGCGGATAATGCTTCGTGAAACGTCCAAAGGTTACGATACTTGCAAATGGGACTAGCCTCAAGACATCCAAAAAATCTTTCATTTGTCACATTATCTAAATGAACATGAGAGACCATAATTTATCCGTAGAAATTCTTTTAGTAACACGCAGACGTGAAACGAAACATTTATAGTGAACTAACGGAACATGCACATTGCTTCTACAAGCGGTGTCATGATCAAGAAATGAAGAAATGTCCCTACGCCCCCCTTGCAGAAGCAATGTAATAAAGCTTATTTTACATTTCTGCAGAGTCTGATTGCATTTCCGAAACCGAAACAGCCCAATTTTCTAATTCCCTTAATGTTTGAGTACGAGTGTTTTCAAACATTTTCAAAATAAAATAAAATATAATGCATATACGAGGGGTGCTCTAAAAGTTTTTAGGTAGGAACACTACACGCATCTTCCGAAAACCATTCTTTTAGCACTTTTCTACGTACTCTCCCTTAGCTTCTATACAAATTTTCATCCTATTGAAGTAGTCGGACATGCATTTTTCCAATCCTGAGCAGTGAGCTCCAAAATGTAGTCGTTGTACACTGCTATGACGTCATCATCACTGTCGAAATGGTACCCTCTGAGATTCCTCTTGATCGTTTAGAACAAAAAGAAGTCTTAAGGTGCCAAGTCTAGAGAATATGGGGATGTGTCAACATATTGACCAGATTTTCTCAGAGAAACTTAGTTGTCTTCACGAAGGCGATGTCATGATGTCACAACGACCTCTCGTTCCGGTCTTCGGACGCTTCTCCTACATAAGTCCACACAAGGTAGGTGGAACAGAAGAAAGTTGCCACCATCCGAAAAACCTTGGCATTTCTGTGGTTGTCCTTGCTCTTACGGAAGCCATAGTTTGATTCGTTCCTTAGTGATGTTTCATCACCTGTACAGATGTTGACATGCTTTGATGCCCCGTTGTTGAATCTTTCGATCATTTCTTGTCACCTCTGCACTCGGGCTGTTTTCTGGTGTTGGGTCAACAAACGAGGAATCCATCTTGACGAAAAATGCAGGTGGTCATGCAAAATAGGTTTCGCCACTGTTGATCCGATATCCAGGCATGCCTCAATTC
The DNA here is from genome assembly GCA_023313115.1 of Rhysida immarginata. Classification (NCBI taxonomy): domain Eukaryota; kingdom Metazoa; phylum Arthropoda; class Chilopoda; order Scolopendromorpha; family Scolopendridae; genus Rhysida; species Rhysida immarginata. The sequence continues at coordinate 282,284 of JAHWFO010049837.1, forward strand.
GGCAATAGGTTACTTGAATGTCATTCGCAATCATAACCGACACAGCAAGACTATTTTCCGGCGTAATTGCATCGGCTGGCCGTCCACTGCGAGGTTCGACTTCAAGTGACCCTCTTTTCCCTCTTAAACTCGCGATATCAGGGCGACGCTGTGTTTACTCGTAGCTCTGCAAGAAAATTCTAAGTTCAAAACAATCCGACATTTTTAAGCCTTTGGAATAATCATAGAAAATCATAGCATGCCGATTCAGCTTCATTGTGTTTTACGTCTAGCTGGCAGCGCGCGAGCTCAAATCTTGCACGCGACCATATAGTAGAGTGATGTTCTTGGAGAAAGTAAAACAAATTTGTTGGTATGCGTGCAGCGTTCCTGGCTAAAACCTTTAGAGCACCCCTTGTAGTTCAAAACAGGCAGACATAAGGAGATAGCTGATGATAATCTGGAATTGTTCGTATCTTATTTTCTGGCAGGACTTTAGTTTAGAACTATTATTTGAAAATTCTACTATTGGGAGAAAATTTTATTTTTCAGGGTTATCGCGGATAAACACAATTACTTGGATGTTCAATTCGGTTAGATTTGATTACTTTGTATTGATATTTTTTGTATCAATCGTATTTTCAAAAATTTACTCGTAAAATATTTTTATTTGCATATATATTTGCATTTCCATTAAACATTAAATGACATTTTTTGTCAGTAATTTAAAAATCAGAAATTTTATGAAACGGAAATTATTTTTTACATGACAGAAAATTATTTTGAAAATTATGTTGAAAAAGAGAACATTGCTCTTTTAGAACTGAAATTATTATATAAAATATATGAAGAATGTTATGTAATTACTATGTGAATACGGTATATAAGACTATTTAATTATTTTATAATTTAGGCTGTGTTTTGCTCTTATTTGTATTAAGTTATATATAAATCAGCAAAGAGGATTCCGTATGTCTAATAACCTCAGTACTCTATAATGGTTTTAATCACATTATCACATATAAATAAGGTTTCACGCAAGACATGTTCCTAAAACCCCAATTTTTCCGCTTCTAGCAGAATAAGATCCCATCTTATTTTCCTTAAGCTCTAAAGAATCCAATTGCCAGTACAAGGTGAATTGTGGAGCTTGGGCAATGTTGACTTCATATCTCCTTTCAATCTGACTTTTCTGCTGACCTTATATCCATTTTTTACGCCATCGTGCAAGATTACTAGACCCGGAGAGTGTATCACACAATAAAGGAGAAAAGTAATCATTGGGATTGCATTTTACTTTATAACTCAACTTCCTGCTACATTTGATCCACAAGAAATTGAAATCATATAGCACTAAAGTAAACTTCAAAACTTCTAAAATTTTCTAAAATTATTAAATTTTAAAGTAGACTTCGTTTCCAAAGGCAACTTTCAGGATCAGGATATTTAGAACGAACATTGTTGACTAGTGAAACGATATGAGAAAACTGGGCTAATTATTCTTTGTTTGTCTGCTTCATGAATCCTGATATTATTCTCACTAGTCAGCTCTTCATAACGATATTGAAAGAATTTAAATATACTTTTCTTTATACCAGAAAATTAAAAATTATGTAACAATTTGCAGAAAGAGTTGCTCGTCAGTTTTGGAAGCTATAATGCAGAATGTGTTATTTATTATTTTTGTTAAAAGCTGTTCAATTAAAAAAATACTTTTCTGTGTAAGTAAACAGAATAATGCAATCAACATATTTTTTTGCGTGAAAAATATTTGTTTTTCTCATAAATAAACGGAATAAAGCAATTACATATTAAAATTGCGAAAGATGTACAATATCATATGAACATTGTATTTTTAACATAAAAATATTATAATTTTATTTGAAAACTTAATTTTTCAATCTTATTAAATATGCAACAACAGAAAAGTATCGCATGAAATTTTATTCTAATAAATATTAAGATATTGTAATACAGTGTAAATTAATCCATTTCTAAATCGTATGTCTTAAATTAATATTATTTTGAAAATTATTTCCTTTAAAGACTGTCTCCATATCCGCTATTATTCTTTGCTGTATTGAAAAATGGGCGGATATAGAGGAAATTCTTTGAAATCCTCTTTATTCGATAGACCGGTAGAATCGAAAGAGTTTCTCCGTAAATCAAGTGATCAAAATTGTCCAGATGAGGCACAATTCCCTTCTTGCTTTCGTTGCCTGTGTCATGAAAAACCAGCATTTCAGTAAACGCTGAACATTTTTTTTCTGCTTTTCTCAATCCGCCCTCTTCCATTAACTAATTTGAATTATTCGAGCTTTTACTCAAGTATTTTTTAAATACATATTTCTATTTGCTAAATCTATAATACAGCGTATCCCGAAATTTCAGGTAAACGTGAAAATTACGATGAATGGATTGATTCGATTTTTATTTATTTATTTATTTAATCTAACCAGGGCCAGTATAGCCGAACAGCCGACAAGGTAGGTCCTTGGTTAGAAAAAAATAATCGAAATAAATTTGAAAAAACAATAAAAAAAACACAAATACATTCCATTTATAAGATGTTTATTTACACACGAATAACATATTTGAATTTAAAAATAACTATCGTAAGGAACTGTGTTTATTAAATTAACAATATGTATAAAACAGCCATCCCATAAGTTTATTATAATGTGAATATTGTTTTTCACATGAAATAAACAATTAAGTCTTTCAATATTTTATTGCTTTTCCATTTGATTGAAATAATTTAAATATACGATTTGGCATTGAATTAATAAGGGTTGGAAATATTTCTGATGAACTTTCTACTCAACAATTAGTGACTACTTTTCCCCACTCTTTCGCATACGAAAAATGGCGTTTATTGGCATACAACTTTCCAGCTAGCAAGCCTCAAGTTTTCTATAGGATTAAGATACGATCTGGTCATTCTATAATTCTGATATTATAAGGGTCGTATAAATGAAAACGAAAATTTGTGTGGGAAATAAAAGACGACGTGTAGGATCCTAAGTTTTTGTTTTCAACAACTGCGAAACCCTACGTGCAAATTGAACAATAGGTTGCAAGTGTTGCATCACGTGAGAAAGAACGATAGCTCGCGCTTCGAAGCTCTGCGAGTGATGGCTTCGTGCAAACAACAAAACGGTTTGGTTGGTTTATTAGAAATTTTGGCGTCGACTACTAAGGTCATTTTGCGCCTTTTACACAAGTTATATCTGTACGTAGCCCGGGACAAACACAAACATGCATGCCCACGGCGGGATTCAAACCCACGACCAGGCGGACTCGAGTACTAGAAAGTCTACGCCCTAGCTCTCTCGGCCATCTGGCCGGCATAACAAAATGGAGTCAACGAAACAGGAACAGAGAGCAGTAATTCGCTTTTTGACATGTGAAGGAGTTTCAGTTTCTGAAATTCATCGTCGTCTATGGAAATGGCTGCCTAACCTTCACTCGTGTTTAGGCATGGAGCAAGAGGTTTTGGGCATGGAGCAAGAGGTTTTCGGAGGGACGGTTATCGTTGCAAGATGGTCAACAACCTGGACAAGCAAACCGCGCCATCACGGAAGATTCCAAAGCCAAAATTGACGTTGTCTTAAAGGAAAACAGAAGAGTGACAATCGATGTCGTGGTTGCTAAAACTGGCCTTAGTCGTGGAACTGTTCACTCCATTATCAAGAACCATCTGCACTACAGAAAAATCTGTGCACAATGGGTCCCGCATCATTTGACATCAGAACAACTTGGAGTTCGAATGGCCATGTCCCTGCAACATTTGACTCGCTATGAACACGAAGGAGAGAGTTTTCTCCACAGAATCGTTACAGGTGATGAAACTTGGTACTTTCATTTCCAGCCCGAAAGCAAGCGTCAAAGTCGTCAATGGAAGCATTATGGGTCACTACCCCCGAAAAAATGAAAAGCAATCGCAAACAGCACGGGGAAGGTGATGTTGACTGGATTTTACTGGAAGTTCTTGAAAAAGGCACCACAGTTAACGCAGCACGATATGGGGAAACATTGAAAGCACTGCGCGCGGCATCAAATGCAAGCGTCCTGGACTTCTTACAGAAGGAGTGCTTTCTTCGCCACGACAACGCGCGTCCACACACCTCGAAAACAGCGGTAGACCTCATCAAAAAGTTCAACTGGGAAGCAATGCAGCATCCACCTTACAGCCCTGACTTATCCTCATGTGACTTTCACGTGTTTGGGGATCTCAAGAAACATCTGAAAGGCCGCAGGTTTCATTCGGACGATAAAGTGAAGGAAGAGGTTTTGGAATGGTTCCACACTAAACCGAAAGACTTCTTCCATAAAGGAATTAGACGCCTTGTTACACAGTAGGATAAATGCCTTAACGCATTTGGAGAGTATTTTTAAATTTCTTGTATACACTTTGGATAAAATAAATAATTTTCGTTTTCATTTGTACGACCTTTATATGATGGCTAATCTATTTGAAGTTGATTTTGATGCCATTTTGATTTGACTTTAATGCATTGTCAAGTTGAAAACTCCAAACTGGTCCACCCAATATTTCCGCAACTGGAAGGATCCTGCTAACACTTCTCAGATCTCTGGAGGCCACATATTTTGGCAAATGCACCATTTAAGCCAAAGCAAGCCCAAACCATTAGTGATCCTCCACCTTGCTGCCTGTTGTAGAATTCCTGTTTCTTTCCTCAAATATGCCAATAAGATCTCTATCCATCAAGTCCCTCGAAATTGAAGCTCTTTTCATTACTAAACAACAACTGGATCCATTCATCTTGGCAGCTCATGTGCCTTCTGTCCAAGACAATCCTGGCACTCTGGTGCTTATCTGTTAGAGGTTTTTTACTTCATGGTAGTGACAAAAAATATCTAAAATAGTATTCTTTAAGATATTTAATCGTTGTATTTCTCGAAGAGATCTGTTTTGTTGGCTAGCAAATCAAGCACTCGTACAATCATCTCTATAAAAGTTCTTAAATTCCAGACGCACTTTATTTAATTTCTTTCTAAAAGGTTCGTCTCATTCGGAGGCTGCCGTTCATGTCGTTTTTATTATGTTTGGGTCATTATGCTTCTGCCACTTCTTCATTTTTAGAAAAAAATTAATTTCTCTAAAAAGGCTCAGCCTATTTCCATAAAAAATACGCCAAGGCACAATTTAAGGTACCTCTAAGTATGTGTTGCGTAATATTTATTTAATTGTGCTATTTTCCGTTTCGGAGGAATTAGCTGCACAAAATCGGTCACATACGTCAGGGGGTGGACAGCTAAACCGAAACACACGAGTTTATGGCAAAATTATTTATTAATATGGTGTAGGACATCCTTTGGCGGCCAATACAGTATGTTCTCGTCTCAGAAAGGATAGGTACAAGTTAAGTACAGTGCCAAGAGGGATGTTGAGTTATTCCTCTTGCAAAACTTTGGCTAGATCAGTACGTGATGGCGGAGCAAAACGATTCCTGACTTGCTGCTCCAAAATAGCCCACACAGGCTCAGAATTGTTCAGATCCGGTGACTGTGCAGGCCATGGCAGATGCTCAACCTCTGTTTCATGCTCAACAAACCACTCTTTCACCAATCTTGCTGTGCGTACTGGTGCATTGTCATCCTGGTACACACAGACACCGTCAGGGAATAAATGTTGGAACATGGGATGCACCTGATCCTCCAGAATATGCCGATAGTCCTTGGCAATGACGTGTCCTTCATGAACAATCAGTGGGCCTAGAGAATGCCAGGAAATTGCATCCAAACCATCACAGATCCACCTTCATGCTTCACTGCGCGCATTAAACAGTCCGGCTGGTAGGCCTGTGAGGGGTTTCTCCACACATACACACGCCCAGATGTGGCAAAGACAGTGAAGGTGGACTCGTCGGAGAACACTATACGTTTCAGGTCGTCCATAGTCCAGGATTTGTGCTACTGGCACCATTCAATTCGACGTTTGTCATTTGTGCGATTCACCAAGGGCTTGCGTAAAGCAGCCCGTCCATGAACATTGACCCTGTGAAGCAGATTTGGTGGAAACAGGTGAACTGAGATGTGTATTTAATACTGCGGTCACTGTAGCAACTGTGGTTTTACGTTTTTTGAATACAATCCTGTTAGTACGTGGACATCTCTTTCAGATAGCATCCTTTTGCCTCCACAGTTACTCCTTTTGGATGTCGTTCGTCCCTCTTGCCTTTATGCCGACACGACCCATGATACTGTAGCTCTGGACACACAACAAATACTGACTGTCTCGGTCACTGTTGCACCGACAAGACGAGCTCCCATCAATTTGCCCTCTTTTAAACTCTGTAATGTCTCCCATCATAGTATTTTAATAGCACTATTTCAATATGAGATGTGTAACAACTATGCCACTTCAACCTCTACACATTGAGGTTGTCACCAGAATGCAAATTTTCAGTTAACTGATAATTTGCATTCAAGTTAAACCATTTTCTTTTGGGGGTGCTGTAATTGCCAGTGTTTCAGTTTTGCTGTACAGACAGATTTTATTTTCAAAATTTCAACTTATCTTTTCGAATCATGAGTTTTTAAGTCGATTTCATAAAAAAAATTGAGTTTCGGAAACGAACGCATAGAACCGGTAGGCCAACAAAGTGTGAAAATGATTTTCACATATAGCCAAAAGTATTGAGCATCCATGAGATTTTCAAGTCATTAAAGAGTTTCAATATCATTTTTCTAGGAACATTGTATTAAAATCAATGATAATAACACGTAAAAACACCGAAAGCGCACTAAACCACTGTATGTGTACCCAACGAGCGAAAACCGTGAACTGATAAATCGAAAAAATGTTAAAAAGACTAACTTTACTGCAACAGTTGTTTTCTTGCTATCCATTTGCTGGATAGCAGTTCTTAAACCTGTTTGGATACCGAAAAGTTAATATTTAAACAGTAGGCTTGTTTCTGCAATATTTATTGCGCACATGCAAAATTTGTAGATGTTCAATAGTTTTGCCCATGTCTATATTACTTGAACTTTAGGGAAAACCTCTTAAAACACAATTATTGATCCAACAAATAATTTTAGTTGGTGGCATGTTGTTAGTTTTATAATATGTTTATTATGATATAATAAAAATCTTATCAAAGAAAAAAAAATTACTTTGATTTATTATTAAATTTTTTGCACTTTTCACGTTTACCTAAACTTTTGGGACACACCGTAAAACTGATATTACTGATACGAATGTTTTTTCGAACGAGAAAATTACGGAAAAACTATGATACTTTAAAATTGAAACTTTAAAACTGGAAATTTGAGCCTAATAGATCTGAACACATTGATATCGATTCCCTATACCTTAAGGCTTATTAAAAGAGTAATCGATCCCCAATAAATGTTTTAGAATGCTTACTATAACGCTTAGTTAATTCAGGATTAATTAAGTTAAATTACATTAAGGTGTTAAAATTACAAAATCCTTCTCAATTTTGCGCATATCGAATAACGACCAAGCAGAGGAAGTTGGGAGATTCATCGATTAAAGAGTATATGGAGTGGCCAATACATTCGTAACTTCCTAAAGGTACAGAAAAAATGTATTATCTGATTTACATGATAAATGACACTGATATCAATGAATAAAACATAGATCATCATAATAAGGCTGATAAGGCTTAAGTAGCCTACTCCTGATTAGATTCGACTCTTCAAGCATTAACAGAAACACGTTACTACAATCATCAGTTGGTTAATTAAAGCGTTACATTTCTCATGATTAATCTGTTTTTAATCGCAATGACAAATGTTGGCGATGTTCTTCTAGTATTTGATTGAGTCTTTCAGTAATTAATATGTTCATTTATTGTACGTTACAGTTCAATCAATAGGCTCATTATCTCAGCGTTTGTTTCTCAAGAGATCATGTGATTTTTAATTAATGGCAAATATTCTTCAAGTTCGATAAACGATTTAAACACATTTGGTATTATTTTGTGGCAATATCGACCCAATTCGGTGATACATTAAATGTCTCAATATTTGTATGGACAGACGTTAGTTCGTAACGGAATCAAGTTGGTACAAAAGATAGTCCTTGCAAAATTACCGATAATATCGACGAAAGTTATTTTCAAAACACTTGATAGAGTCAGTCTTTTCTCGAAACAATTTCATAATTTCAATCGGAATAAACGAAGTCATTTATAATTGCAATCAAGAACAATTTCAAGTCTCTCGTTTAACAATATAATTGAATAATTTTTACTTTATTTAATAATTATTTACTCTCATTTTAATTATGCGATAAACGAAATTTCGCATATACTCAGCTCCTTAAAAAGTAGAACATCTTGAAGAAGTTGAGCTAAGACTTCGCATTTTTCAAATTATGTGAAGCTACGCATAACAGGTCAGGCCAATCATATCATGCAATATTACAGACTACAAATTGTGCATCGAAAAGACACTTATGTATAGGCGAAAATTATGGCCACATTTCTGTCCGTATACGACATGGAGAGAGGCGTCGATGTGAGGTTATTCGTACCAGGTATACCCCACCAATACAAAACATTTCGGTCAGGTTTGCTATCGGGTACGAAAGCAATTCACCTCTATTTAGAATCTGCACCACCATAACGACTGTCCGTTATATCAATAACATTCTACAGTTAATCATCTTTCCATATTTGCAGAAAGTTCCAGGAAATATCTTTCAGCAGCTTAACGCCACACCACATGTTGCAGTGATGACATGTGCCTTCATCAAGGTCCAAATGTTCCACTTCTATCGTTGCCGGCTAGGTCACCAGATTTGTCAACTACAGAAAATATCTGGGACACAGTCAAGCGACACGTACAGCACTATCACCGTCTGAAAGTCTTGATGAACTTTGGACGCGTAGCAATACAGCCTGGATGGCTGATCCACAGTACAGCATTAAAACAGTATTCGATTCGATACCTTGCCAGAAGTGGCCATAAGATTATTAGATATGTCGACACACATGACATCTGTAACACTAAGATGCTAGTCGTTCGATCTGTTTTTCCTATTTCACATACTGGGAACAAAGAAAATGTATAAACTGTGTCACGTGATTCGAAAATGAAAGCGAAAGCTTTCGTTGGCGAAAGCGAAGAATCGCGGGTGCGAAGATATCATTCAAGATCGTTCTGGAATGCAAGTTTCCAGCCAGGCCTGCGATTATCTTTTCCGGCTATGGAAAGGTCTTAAAAGGGAAGGCTGCCGGATCTCGAGCGGGAAGGGCAAAGGAAATGGAGAGACTCAAAGCCAGCTACAATTTTCAAAGCGGTCCACTATGGCAATCCAATTATGGTTCCTTTCGAGCAATGAATAACAATGGCAATTCCACAATTGGCAGGGAACGCGAAACACTCAGGAGTAATTCTCACAAGATAAGTGATACAGTATTTGACAATATTAACTGTTTATCTCAGCACGAAAATTGCTCAACGCCAAAAGAGCGTAATATTGGCTTGAAGATTGATTGCAATGTTAATGATAGTTTAGTTCCACCAGACTGATGTTTAATATTTTCAAATTCTTCTTGTCCGTAAGATTTGAAAAGCATCGCCTTACTACTCAGCGAATGCGTATTGTCTGCCTCATCTGCTTGTAATGACGTAACCCGGACAGACTTTTTATTCTGGAATAATCAGCGGACCATACAAGAAATACTTGGTAAAATAAACATTCTAACTGATATTTCCAATGAATTTTCTCAAGGATTAACTTGCTTTCTAAAATACACTGATGCTGGCAAAAAATGCAACGCCTAGAAAGATTGGGTAGATTTATTTAAAATTCTGCACAAAAGTGTCATTGAGGGCATACAAGAAATGATTAAAATTGCAAGACAATACGTACAGGGTGGCTCCCATGCCCCAATAGAACGCATTAGTAGGTCGTATAACCGCCGCGAGCTTGAATGCAAGCCTCGACTCTTGCATGCATACGGTCATAAAGATGCTGGATATCGTATTGGGGTAGGTTGTTCCAAGCCTCCTGAACATGCTGACACATGGTGTGCAGCGACGATGAACGTTACCGTCCCATCATGTCCAACAAATGCTCCATTAACGACAACTCTGCAGTTCATGCTGTGCCACATGCTGTAAAGCCTGCGAACTAATAAGGGCAGTGTGTGGACGGCGTTATTCTGCTGGAAAAACATGTCACCTTCCTGTTGCAAGAAGGGCAGAAAAACAGATTCCACAATCTGCTGGACGTACCCAATGCTGTTTAATGTTCTATTCACAAGCAAAAAGGGTGATCACAACTTGTAACTGATCGCACCCCACACCAATACACCAGGAGTTGGATTCGTGTGCCGTAGACGGATGCACTGTGGAAGATGGTGCTATGTTGCAATTCGCCGCACACGTACACATCCGTCACTAGTGTACGGGCAGAATCTGCTTTCATCATGAAAGACCAAAGACCTCCATTCGGATCTCCAGTTGGCTCTTTCGCGCCACTACTGCAACAGCGCAGCATAGTGTTCTTGCAGAATTGAGAGTCTGGCTAGAGGGATCCGTGCCCGCAGTCCTGCAGCTAGCAAAAGGTTACCAATGGTCCGTCTTGACAAAGCTGGTGCCACTCTGGGCCTCATCTCTACTTTGGATGCCGTACGGTTGCTCAAAGCTTCTCGTACGATTCGATGGTCTTGGCGTGGATCAGTAGTGCGTGGACATCCAAAACCAGGTCTACGTGAGTGCGTTCCTTCCGTAAATCACTGCTGACAATAGCGAGCCACCATAGAAACATTACGACCGATCTGCGCCGCAGTACGCCGATGAGACTATCCAGTTTCTCGAAGCCCCACAATCCGACCTCTGTCATACTTCGTTGCACAAAAGCACGATAGCGTGCGCGAGGCATTGCAGTTGCCACCACACCTATAGTCAACTGTTCCAGTACAATGCAGATGCCAAACTGACGATTCCATGCAAATCTGGTCGGAACCATTCTTCTCTAGGGGGCGGGGGGCATGGGAGTCACCCTGTACAACGTTCTTCTGGACATATTGTCTTGTAATTTGAATAATTTCTTGTATGCTACTAATGATACATGTGTGCAAAATTTCAAATAAATCAACCCATTTCTTCTAGCTGTTTCATCTTTTTTGCCAGCAGTGTATATTAATGTGAAATTAGGTACGGAACTGAGATATTTTCAATGCTCCGAATATGCCTCCAGAATATTCCCGTTTAGCCTGCAGGGATATTGAATGATGGATTAGGAGGTTTTGTTAAATCTGCTCATCTGCTTTCCAACGGATAGTTCCATGTATTTTTCATAGCATAAATCAGTTAAATTTTTCTTTTCGCCATTGTGGCTTATATTTGATATAATATCAGGAAAGCTTATTCGGACTGGAAGCGACTTATTGGTAGCAATTTTCTACACTGATTTTTTTTGAGAAATCATGTTAGCTAATTGCTTATTGTATGCCTATATGATTACACGTCCTTCTATTGTTTAATTGCAATTTTTTAACTTAAGAATTTATCTTTGATATTAGTTATCTTGCATTTGGAACTTGTGCCCATTTCATATAATTAATGAAAATTCTTTTATTTATTGCCTCAGCAGAAAGCCACCTGATTGTGCCTTCGTCAGCGACGTCTACTGCAGTGCATCGTTCATTTGGTTTGTGCTACGATTCCTTTCAGCGTAAGCTTCAATCCGTTTTCAAATTAGGAATTCATTTGATAATTATTAGAAAGCTTACTGAATGTAATTAATCCAATATGCTTCCACAGGCATAATTCTGTATCAACTTCTTATTATTGTAGTTATTTTTACGAAATGACTAAGGTGTTCACCATTGTACTCTTTATTTTTTTTCTTACCCATTTTAATGAAATAAATTAAATTCATTGATTAATACTCACTGCACCTTATTCTGCATTTCAGCACGTGACACTATGCCTATTCATTGCTTTTGACGAAGATAATCATATGTAGTGCATGGGAAAAGGTTTGTGAACAAAAAGAATTAAAACCCACCTGACGTGATTTAATCCCTCTTAATTTTAATGACGTGTGTTTTAAATCTGAAATTAAAAGTTCTTAAAGCCATTACACAAAAGAAATTAAGAAACCACCAGCGCTGAAAATGACAGCATTTGATAAAATGCATGGAAGTGGTTTTACTGCTTTCACTTGTTTCATTCATAGTTGTGGTTTTCTCGTTGTCAAATGATTAACCAAAAACATTCAAAAAATCGAAAGCGTCCGTTGTTCACCTCGGCTTTGGTTAATTTTTAAATTTTTGTATGTAATGAATTTATTAACACTTAACATGATTTAAACGAAATGTGATATTGATCATAGACCAGAATCCATCAAACAGCATTTATTTTAAAATTAAAGCTACGTATCACGTCCGCATTATTAGATCGCCAATTAAACTACTCAAATCGAAGCGGTAAAACTTAAAGGTAAACTCCACGCAAAAATTCGACTTTATTAGGAGCTTCAGCATAAAAGCTACTTATAAGAATGCGCCCTTGGTCTGTACGTTTATTCGGCCGTCCGTCCGCCCGGCAGCCGATTGCACGATAACTTGAAAACGGATTAACTTTTTCAAATTCTGTTTTCAGAAATATTACTATCAAAGTCCTAGCTCGGCCGTATCAACTTTTCAGAATTTTTCGTGCACCCCTTCAAGTCGAATTCACGTGCTAAAACAGTGAGTGTAAAGAATTCAAAGATACTGGCATGTCATATAACAATCGATTTGTCAAGAAGGAATATATTGTTACTTTCTGTTCATCTTTTAAGCATTACTGACATCGGCGCGCGCACGTGAAATCGCTTTGTCGACGCACGATTGCTCAAGTGCTCATAATCTATAAGCTTATTATTAAAGAGCGGGAAAATTTTATTTTACACACTATTTGATCACCCTTCATCATTTCTACATTTTTTGAGGTAGAAGGTTGAAATTCGGAATGTAGCTTACTATGGGCATGTGCACCTTCACTATTGAATTTGGTTTTGATTAGCCTTCTAAGGTCGGTTGGTTGGTTTGGTTGGTTTGTTTGATTGGTTTGTTTGATATTAACGTCCTTTTCAACTGCTATGGCCTTTTCAGGACGGCGTTATAGGGGCCGCAAATTTTGCCTCGCAAAGGTTCTTTAACGTGCAGCCGGCAAACGACTACACGGGACCAACGGCTTTACTTTCCTTCCGAAGGAAGTGCGTGATCTCAGGATTTTCCCCCTGAAAAAATCCTCGTCGTCCTCGGCCGGGGTCGAACCCGCGTCCTCGGGCATCAGAGGCGATTACTAAGGTCGGAGTTTTGGGGGTGAAAATTAGAGGGGACCAAAAGGTCCAGGTGTATTTATGCAACAAAAGGAGAGAAATTCGGTATGCAGATTCCTATAATCAAGATCTCCATTATATGAAGATTTTTTTTCCCCCGAGGTATTCATGCCTTCCGGACTCGGTGGCGGAATACATCGAAAAAATGGGGACTACATTGAAAAATAGTGTACCAACTCTGTCTGTAATAAAGAAGCTGTAAAAAAATATTTCCGATTTTCATTTGACTGACCCTCGTAAGTAGATTATGAATGGAGCTACTTATTGGTTTTATAATGTCAGTCCGACCCCTTCATAATTTTTACATTTTTTTGAGGTAGAAGGTTCAAATTCGGAATGTAGCTTCCATCTGCACTATTTTGTTTGGTTTTGATTGGTATACGGGGGTCGGAATTACGGGGGTGGGATTCAGAGAGGGCAACATATATCTATGTGCTATTTAGGTACGTAAAGGCGTAAAATCCAGTATCCAGATTCCTCTAGGCAAGATCTACATTCTATGAAGTTTAGGCCCAATTGCTCCAGTGGGATCGGATTTGCGGGGGTGGCAGTCACTTGGTCCTTAGAACTATGGCAACATATGGCAAGTGATATATCATGCGTTCGGAAATGATGAGAAAGGAAAGAAGATACGAGGTTTTTTACATTTTTTACATATTACGTTCGAGAAAATCAATTTATTGATTAAAATAAACTTGGGGAGAGTGCAGATGAAGGGGTTAAAATAGATGTTTTGCCTTATCCTACTCGGGAGGCGGGGGGATTAATTTCTTTTTAATAAACGTATAAATGTATTTCTGCTTCACTGCTAAAGCTCCTCCTTGGAATGTTTACAAGATTTTATTTTTTTTTGTATCATAACATTAATCCAGGTTAATAAACTATATATTCTTCATCATTTTTCGATTTACCTTAATATTTTATTACGAAAACTGCCTCGGAAAATTGAAAATTGGCGTGGGATCTTCCATTCCTTCTCCCGAGAACACGGCGGGACATGACGCGAGAACCTGCCGCGAGAACCTCGGGGAATTTCGTCGCCGAGATTCTAGTTTCGCTTCGAACGATTCTACATATAAGATTTTGCTAACCTGTTTTATGTCATAATGCCTTCAATTTCTCTGTTTGGGTGTGTAATAATCTGTTGGATAGAAATTTCATAGATTCCTACAATAAAAAAACAGTGTATTAGTTTTTGACAGCGAGAACTGATATCAACTCCAAACAGCATCGTGTGCTCAACTCATTTTTAAGCGCCATGCATTGTCTACGCACCCGCCCTTTTAAATTCAATATCAATTCAAACAAGAAATTCACTGAAACTATATCACGGGTAAGGTGGAATTAGATGGTCTTCCAACTCTAAACGTGCCTGGCGTTCTTCAAGAACAACGACCGCAACAGGCATGCGTTAATTGCCGAAGGAATGAGGTAGGCCTATCTGCTGTGTACACGCCGACGTGGCAAGCAGAAGATCCCATTTCAACGGTTTAATGCATAGAGCCAAGAACAGATGAGCCCCCTTCATCTGTTCTTGATAGAGGTGTATATCTCAGGAGTTGCAGTATCATTTAATTCTGCTAACGGCCCTTGTATATCGCTGTCACTGTTATCTAAATCGTTGTCTTGTTTTCATATTCATAGTCATTATGATGCCTTGACAACAACCGCGATAGCGTACAATGTGTGTGATATCAAGAATACAAAATCCTTCGCACTTCTCTAGAATCTGTGACGTAACAGTTGCCGAACCATGGCGTCAGTGTCGATCGAAGTGGGAGGGAAAAAATGAAAGTTTTTTTCCAATATTTTATTAATTTTGAGTTAGAACAGAAAATTTTTATACATGCTACGTTGTTATTGAGACCTTCATCTTTCATTTTAAGCAAAGTTGTTTTAATTGTGGAGTTTACCTTTAAATTTAGAGGGTGAATAAAAAATTTATGCACTATTTGCCTAAAGGAATTTGCGGCGTCGGGTATGTCACGTTCCTAATACTGTTCAAGCCGTACACGAAATAGGAAGATTTACTGTGCAATACGGACGGCGTGCAAAGCTGCAAGAAGATTACCTTTACTTATGGTTGAAGCCATGCAAACTCCAATGCGTCCGATAACTGCTAAAGGATGGAAGGTGAAAAATACATGGAGCGAACATGGCAGTCGAGATAATCCTAAAAATGCTCGACTGGATTTATGCCTGAGGAATTAGGAAAGCAGGGAAGTATTTGGAAATCTTCGCCTGCGCCAGCATCCATTCCGGACAATTCTAGCCATATGATATGTCGCATTGTTCTACTGGAATATCTCATTGGTCTTAGCGAATACAGGAATACAGTCAACATTATTATTATTATTATTATTATTATTATTATTATTATTATTATTATTATAAATTTAGCACTCGGCTGGAGTAAATTTTAAAGGAAACAGGTTGACTAATACCACTAAAAAAGTTCTACCGAACAAGGAACCATAATATGAAAGATTACTGTGACTCTATCAAATATCTCTCAATTCTCCGTTTAAAGTGGATACATACACTCTTAGTGGAACTAAACACTGTGGAACATATAGCATAAGGTAGCTCGTTCCACAGAGCTATCCCATTACGTGGAAAACGCTTTCTTTTAAAAGCTGAAGTCATATCGGGAACTACAAATAAAAATCTTCTAGTTAACCTTACGTTTACCTCCCAGTTAAGCCAATTCTTTATAAATGCTGCTGGATGTCTTTCATTCCAAACAACATCAGCCACTTCAGAAATAAGGGCGACTTTACCAATAGTCACAATAGTCGGCAGTTTATTTTTAGAACAGATTTCAGTGACGGAATCTACTTTATTTAATTTATATGCCGAATTGTTTTGTTATATGCCGTCTTCAATTTTTTTGGTTAGCGTTCGAGGTCGATGTCCAGAAAACTGCTGCATAGGCAATTCTGGGTACTACTACTGCCGATATTAATTGACATTTTTGTGTAATGGAAAGTAAATTTCGGACTCTTTTAATGACATAATTAGTACGATGCATTGAAACCACGAGCTGATCTATGAGATCATTAAAACAAAGCTGCGAATCCATAGGGACTCCGAGTATCTTAATCACAGCCGGATCGGCTACACCTTTACCAACAATCATTATGTTGGTCTTTGTCTGATTAAGACGTAAACCCCTACTCAGGTACCATTTTGAAAGTTAGTCTAGGTCTTGCTTAAGACATTCCATAATTTTATTTTGATCATGTAATTGGTAAGAGGCGAACAGACAATTATCATCAACGTAACTCACGATGTCCAAGTTAAAACTATGTCGGAACAACGAGGCAGTCGACGCAGCGTACAAAAGGGGGCCCAGTCCAGAGCCCTGAACAATTCCACGAATTGAATCTTTACTTATTGGAGGGTCTTGACAAATAATGTTAATACGAGCATTAAAATAATCGTGTATCAAATCCAAGAAATTTTCAGTCACTCCAAGAGCCTTAAGGTCATAAATAAGCTGTGGTCCAGATACGGTGTCAAAAGCCTTGGAGATATCAGTCTGTGCAATAATAAACTGGCAGTTCTTATCATAAACTTCACATGCTTTTATATATATTTCAATTGGAGTCCAGTTACCTTAATACCCGGCCTACTACCTCTTTGACGATCACGTATTTTTGGCCATAAGTATTCAGTAAGACTATTAAACACGACCTTATCTAGGATTTTTGTGAGGGGGGGAGAGCACAGATATGGGACGATAATTAGTAATATCAGCCGAGTCACCCTTTTTAAAGATACGTTTTATATTGGCAATTTTCAATGACGAAGGGAACTTCCTATTTTCAAGAATTCGGCGGCAAAGGTAATATATCGCTGAATACCCACTATAATTTAAATTTTGTAACATTTTGCCAGTTATCGATAACGGGTAACATGTGCCACTTATCTTGACCTCCTTTATTAGCCTTATAAGCTTTTTTCCATAATAATATAACAAGATCCGCAACGATGGAAAAATATTCAAATCACTCAACTCGAACAATGCGAAGAAAAGTGGCTTTCCTCTAGAATATACCCTAGGCCATAAAACTGCTTCCACCAAGCAGGTGATTTTCCGCTGAATACGACAGTGTCCATCCACTCGATGATGCAAACGCTATGACTCATCGGAGAAGGCAAGCCTTTGCCAATCACGAGAGTCCAATTCCAGAACTTGGATTCAAATTGTAGCCCTTTCTGTCTATTCACCTTTGCCAGCATCGGAGCCCGATATCAACTGTACTGTCCTTGTAGACACGTCTTTTGTCTCCTGCTTCATTTGGAGAATGGGTTGCTCATCAATTGCGTGCAGTCATCCGTAACACCTCTTCGCCTCTCACATCAACGGCGCAGGGTATTTTTCAGTTTCTACGCCTTTAATTCGCAATGGTGCCGTTTGTCCAATCAAAATACTCTTTAATCATAGCAACAAGTGAACAGTTCACAAAGCTTACTACTGTCTCACCAATGGTTTAATGCGGGAAGAACAGTTTGGCTTTCGAGCCGCCCACTCGTATCAGATGCAGATATGGAGGCTCGCTGAAGATCTGAGTACCCCACTAAACCTTTCCAGGTATTGTGGCGAGGTTTTTCTTTATGTCAGCAAAGCTTTCGCTCAGGTGTGGCACGAGGGGCTAATCTACAAGGAGATTAGAGACTGGTTCCCTTTTGAATTGATTATGATGGTGAGATCCTTTCTCAGCGACAGGTTCTATCAAGCCAAAGTTGGCGAAAACTTCTCCACGCCCCGCAAGGTAAAGACCGGTGTCCCACAGGGTTCTGTCCTCGGGCCCGTTCTCTTTAATTATTTTGTGCACGATTTCCCAAAACCCGAGAAGTGAAATTTATATTTCTATGGTGATGATACTGACATCATGGCATGGGCGCACCAGCCATCTTACGTTATCACTCGGCTGCAGAACGCCTTGAAGAAGTTCGAGGACTTGTTTAATTGCTGAAAACTGAATCTTAACGTCGGAAAATGCAAAGTCGTGTACTTCAACAAAAAACTTAAGTGTCCCCCAGATTTCCTGGTACTATTCAATAAGAAACTCGAAGGGGTTGACAACCACAAGTATCTTGGCGTTATCATCGACTCAAGACTATCCTGGAATCGTCACGTAACTTTTGCTCTGAACAAAGCAAAGATGGCTAAGTACAGTCTTATAGCTCTCCTGGGTAGAAGCAGCGCCCTTAGCATCGAAAATAAATTACTGTTGTACAAGACAGTGATTCGGACCATCCTCCTCTATGGCATGCCTGCTTGGGCGACTATATGTAGAAGCAGATAGAGTGAACTCCAGTCGTTCCAGAATGTTACCCTGAGGACCATTGGGCAGCTTGGAAGAAGGACCGTAAAAAATCATTACATCTACTCGGATTTGAACATGACTCCTATTGGAAACTGTGTCCAAGATCTCCTGATAAACATGGTGCAGACGATGAAGAGCCATGACAATGACTGGTGGCTAGAATACTTAAAAAACGGATGGAAATGAAGTGGGATACAAAGTATAGAAAACCGAGGCATATTCTTGATGCCATCTTCGAAGACATTGGCAACGTTTCCTTCCCGGATTATTGGAAGATGTGATTCCGCCCCCTCTACCAATCTTCTGACAACCGTCAATCTTATTATTTTTTCATAATGTGGAAGACCTCTGGGGTTAGTCAGGCTTCTTGCCTATTTCAGTGTATTTCATGTGGAATTTATTCCGGAAGGCTGAGAATCGTGTAAGCACTGCTTACGTCCCACCTGAACAAATGTACACTTCACTGTTCGATTGTCGAGAAGTGCTTTTGGAACAAATTGGATAAGACTATTTGGTTCTGTTCGGTGGCCCCCAAGGTCACCGGACTCGATTCCCATGGATTTCTTTTTTTGGGGTTATACGAAGGATGTTGTATATGAAACTCCTTTTAGAGACTTGGATGAGTTGAAAACCCGAATTCAATATGCATGAACAAACATTTTGCGAACAACATTTACTAATATGCATGAATAGCAAGTATTACGATTTCAATTGTGTATTGCTTCAGATGGTAACCAAATTGAACATTTTCTAGAATAAAGAAGGCGAGTAAACATAACCACTTCCCACAATATTATTTATCAGTTATGTTGTGAATAATAATCAACACTTCCCACATGACTGAATAAATAATATTGTGGGTTATGTTTCTTCGCCTTCTTTACTGTAAGTAATACCCACAGTCATAAGTTAATCTAATCTACATGATCAAGCTATTTTGTATTAAACATTAATATGATATCTTTTTTTAATCAACCTTTCTGTTAGCAAAACTGAGCTCAATAAGAGTTCCAACTAATAATCGCGAGAGAGATGCTACTATTTTGAAAAATCAAAGTTGTTAAATTAAAAAATTAAAAACATCTAGCGAAGAAAGTGCAGGATCATATTTATAATTGTCAAAACCCATCAGAGTAATAAATATTTAAAGAATTTGACCTATTTCCATGATACATTGCAGTTTTCACCCAAATTATATTTACATGTATTTCTTGTGATAAGCTGTCGAAATAAACAAAGCACTCCTCATTGAAAATTGAGCACTCTCTATAAAATCACATAACTCTAAAATTCTATTAAATGC
The DNA here is from genome assembly GCA_023313115.1 of Rhysida immarginata. Taxonomy (NCBI): domain Eukaryota; kingdom Metazoa; phylum Arthropoda; class Chilopoda; order Scolopendromorpha; family Scolopendridae; genus Rhysida; species Rhysida immarginata. Next base: position 302,241 of record JAHWFO010049837.1, read on the forward strand.
GATTTCTTTAGGATAATATTATTTTAATGATATCATTACTTACTTTAAGTTCTGTTTTTGCCGTTGTTTTTGTCCTTTGATGAGCCAGTCTATGGAAAGTGGAGCATCGCCAAAAACTTTGCATTTCCAAGACGCTTGCTGTTCTTTACTTATTGTGATGTTAGTTAATTTAGCCATGAAATGAGCAGCCACTGAAATTTGAGAAATGAAGGTTTAAATGAAAAGTGAATGCCAGCTAAGCTTGTCTGCCTGCTTATAATTATACAAGTTTACCATTTATTTTGAGGTGAACCACTTTACTTATGCCAGGACCAACTCCGTTGTTAATTTCACACATATAATATCCTTCATCCAATTTAGAGACATTTTTAAAAGAAAGTGAACCATTGGCTAGAAGTTCCCTGTGGTTGTAAGTCAAATTGACATCGTGGAAATCATCGGGGGGTAAACCTAAAAAGCAAGTAAATTACAATAAGCTATAACCATGAAGCTCAAAGATTCTTTTCTTAATAAATGCTAAAAAAAATAAAAAGATAATATCGTTTTTAATTTCTAAAACTTAATTTTTAATCTTTGTATTAAACTTGAGTGTGTTTTTATATATGCATGAAATGAGAAAAGATTCGGAAAAGAAACCATTCTTGATAGCACGTTCTTACACACAACGAACACATATACGCTGCCAACTCAAGATTTTTTTCTAACTTGTAAGTTACTGCATTCTTAAAACAAAGAGTTTTCTTAAGATCGTGGCCTATGCCAAAAGCGTTTAGACAATTTAGTTTTACTCTTCCATTAATTTGGGGGCCAAAGGGAGACTGGGATCTCTGCCAGATTCTTCTGCTACCTCTCGCTCTTTATTACGTTTTCGCCCAAAACTCAACATTGTGAACGAATTGATGTCACTTCTCTAAGAAATACGGTCATTTACCCACGCAAATAATTAAATATAAATGGAAATTAAGTAAATAAGCAGGGAATGTTTGCAAAATCAAATAACATATGGAGTTTTTGCTGGAATGCATTTTTTAATCTACAGTATCTTCAATTCACAAAATGTAAAATTACGTAGACTATTCTTCAAAATTTGAATTAAAAAAGGCGCACTTTTTTAAACAAACATGTAAATTTTCTTTACTTTATTAGAATATCAAAGAAATTTTTAAAGCGTTAAACAACTTAACTAAATGCAGCATTAGAAGACTGTTTTTTTGTAGTTTTGCGAACAAATTATCAGCAATCGCAGTTTCTTGAAATCAGGGTTTTTATCTTCACTTGGTTTAATATTTTTAGAAAATATAACAGCTTGTTAATGAATATTAACCATATTCTGCCGCTTTCGGCCTATTAATTAATATATTTATAATTAACTATAAGAATAATTACAAGAGCGGTTTTTATTCTCGTTTTTCACTTGGCAACACTGACTTCATTAATCGAAGTATCATCCAACAGAGTCAACACACTTTTGCCAATGAGACGCAAGCATATTTATTCCGGTGGCGTAGAATTCTGGATTTCTGGAGGCAGCGAACTCGTTGAAGGCAGTTTTCGCATCGTCGTAGTTTTTGAAATATCTCTCACACAGGAAATTGTCGAAGTGCTTGAAAATTGGTAGTCAGTTGGCGAAAGATCAGGTGATTATACTGGATGATCAAGAGGTTTCATAGTCAAGATTATTTAACTTCTGTCGGGTGACCGTTGCGACGTGCGGCCGAGCGTTGTCGTGAAGCAAGATGGGACATTTCCGATTGACTATTGCTGGTTGTTGTTGTTGACGTATCTGGTGGATGTCGTCGATTTGTTGAACGTATAACCGGGCAGTAATGGTTTCAATTTGATTCAGAAAGCTGTGCGTAGTGAGCCCGTTTGCAGATCCCAAACAGTCTTTTTTTTTTGGTTCAAACTGTACACTCACCTTTCCAATTTGCTTCAAGTGGTGAACGACTGTAAAATGGTCTACCTTGAGCTCTTCGACAACTTCGTGTGGATTTACGTGAATCAGCTTCGATTAATGTTTTCAATTAGTTGTCGTCAAACTTCCGATGGACGACCGCGACCATCATCATTTTCAAAGGTGATATTGCGGCTACGGAATTTTTCAAACTATTTGCATGTTGCGCGTGGAGAAATTGTTCCGTCACCCCATGTTTTGATGACATTTAGAGTTGCTTTATCACCATTATGGCCAAGTTTGAACTCATGCAATAAGATGATGCGTATCTCTTGTGTAGACAACTTTGCGAAATTGATCTATTCTTTCATAATGTAAGGCGGTTGAACTGATTTTTAGCATCAGATTAAAGAGAAGAACAACAGCTTTAAAATGATGTGCTATACGGCTGTATTATTCAAGAAGTAATTTGTATTAAGATTCACCTACATCTACTAAATGCAATCGGCCATCAATTTTGCACTAACCTAATACTTAAAACTGTGCTTGCATAAATTGTCTCCGTTTCCTTTCCAATTCATTTTTTCCTCTCCCCAGAGCAGCTCTATCGATCATTGCTGCTTTTGCTGCAATGACTTCCGTCATAAACGTATAATAATATAGTTCCTTGTGTGCGAGAATATAATATAATTTGAATAGTTTGGGGTATTAAACAATACAACAGTCAATTCCGAATAATCAGATTCAATACAAGCTACAGTACTCAGCAGGGATAACGCAGGCAATTCGTTTTAATACCAAGAATACCGTTACAGGCGACTGATCATTTTGTAGAGTTCGAACGTCAATAATTTCTCGTTCGTTCAGATTATGCAATGACAATTAACAAGTCCCAGGATCAAACCTTAAACACATTGGTATATACCTAGAGTAGTTAGGTACTGATACCCCGTCTTCGTTTTGCCTTGAAAAGCTCGGCGAAGACGGGCATCTCAGCTAGTAATAATTAAAATTGAGATAACAAACCCTGCAATTTTCAATACTGCTACACCAAGAAATTAAATAAAAAAATTTATAAAAATAAATAAAAATTAAATTAAAAAAGATATTAAATAGCTTACCTCCTGTATTTCTCTTCCAGAGTACAACAGGCGGCGGATGGCCATCGGCTGCACAATCTATCATTGTGTTGGAAAAATGAAGTACTGATTTGTCTACAGGCTGAATCACCCAGCGTGGTGGAACTAGACATAAAGAAATTAAAAGTATTAAACTAAGAGTGCGAAATTTTATTTATTTATATTCAAATGAAAAGAGGATGTTCCCTAAAACCCTGCACAAAGTAGAATAGAATAGACGCTATAATTTGAATTTGCCTAGACTTTAAATCATTTATGCGAATTGTGGTTTCATGATTCTCCTAACTTGTTGGTGGTTTTAGATGAAAGATAAGCATTTAACGGGGATCTGTTATAAACTGTCATTGAAAGCATTTTCCTTTTCTGTTAAATTATGCAGCACCACAGACACCGGTGGCCACTGAGCACAATACATATTCTGAAGTGAATTATCATTATTTTCATTGCATTTGATAGGTTTCAAAATTGTTTATATTTAGGTATGCAAGCACAATATGATGTTTTTAAGCAAATGATTATCGCTCCTCGTTCACATATCTAAGCCGGGGGTTGTTTGTTTTAGAATGCCAGCAGCATAAGGAGATCATAAATTTATTAAACGAGTAATTTAAATTAAAATTTTAGTGTTTTCATTTCTAAGCGATAGATGACAAGAAGGCCCACTTATGGAAACTTTTAAATGTTAAGAAAATACCATTCAAATGCAGTTTTGTAAAAAATAATCATGACTTATTTTTTAAGATAATGCTATAACTTAATAATGAATTATATAAAGCATGGATTATTTATTTTACTATAAAGAACAAAAAAAACGTAACTTAGTTTTGAATCTGCAGTCCGAAGCATTGAATTATGATACTGTTTTTAGATGCAACAAATAAATATTTTATACAACGCATAAACGTTTTATTTATTTATTTATCACTGAACGAGTCTACAGGATCATGAATATCGATAATACTGAATAAAGGCTTATAATAACTGAAGTAGGAAATATAAGCACGGGTATCGAGTCTATCGATATATCGAGTCAACACAGCGTCTTGACGCGAGTAATGAGATGTTTAAGGTGGTCTCCTTACTCGCGTCTGTGCTCACAATCGAATGTGGGAACACAAATACGGCACGTGCAAGCTTTTCGCAGTGTCTAGAATCACAAACGAAAAATAAGAATTATTGCATCAGTCATAATGGTTATTGCATCACGTGTAACGCCGGAACATTATTCTTAACTATACAAAGATAGGAATCTATAGAAATAAATTAAGCACTTCAAACCAATAAATTCAACAACCGCTTAAATTATAAATAAGATGAAGACTTCACAAAGCATCAAAAAATCTAAGTGAAGATTTAATTGATTTTTCAATGTTTCATAATAATAAATTATGAATTAAATTGTGGGTAATATATTTATTGTAATGGAAAAGAGTTTATTCTAATATACTAGGATTCATTAGTAGCCCAAAACACTGAAAGCAAAACGTTAGGCCATTACATGTTTGCTAGGTAAGACATCGACGTATATTTTATATCTGTTACCACACTATCAATATATTTCATAATATCCTTGTAGAAAAGATTTAAATAAAAATTGCTGCTTAAACAACAATGCTCAGGTGACTTTTCACTCTCGACGTGTGGTTCAAAAAGTGCAATAACAATTCAAAACTGTTTCCATAACGCTTTTTGATGTCGTTTTTTGCATCACGTTTTTGTAGAATGATGTCTAGCCTTAAAAGCATGAACCAACTTGGAAATAAATTGAAACAGAAATTTATTTTGTTATTGGTTAAGATTTTATATTCTTATGTTACATGATTATACTTTTTTACCTCAACATTTTAATTAAAGAAGGTTGGGGCATAATTCATGGCAACTATTTTTTTTTCCTCAGAGATAAAGGAAGGTATCAGAAAATGTCGTATGTCTCGAAAAAGCCGTGCAAAAGAAAAGTTGTGGAAAAGAAAAATGTCGTCTGGTGTTTCCACAACACCAGATGGCTCCGTGATTTTCTGTTGTCGCACAGAGATCAATGATAAACAAGTCAGGCAAACCGAAATGACCAGAACCGATGGGATTTTAAAGCATTCGAAAATGAAAAGGAAAGCATTTGCTTATTAACGAAGTCTTTCGTTGTTGAGAACTAGATAAGGTTGCTAAGGAAGCCTGTGGTTGCTAAGCAAGAATACTTCTAAGAGAAATGTATAATTCAAACATATAAAACGACCTTAAAAGTTAAATGGAAAAAGTAGCAATTCTCTATATACAAGAATCCTTTAATTTGTAAAATATTCCTGTTTAATGAAATAAGCGTTAATTGTTGAAGCATTCTGTGTAAGGGTCAATTCTTTCTTCATAAACTATTGCCAACGCTTTTCTATGTAAGCATGTACCATTGAAGGAATGATTAGCTATTGTTAAAATTTGCCTAACAAAAACTAACTACTGATACTATAAGCCATAAGTAATTACATGCCATATCTTAGCACTGAAAGTTTCCACTAGTTTCATAATGGTTCCATTAAAACCACATACCTTTGAACCAATTTCGACTATCATTAATGTTATGTTATATTCATTCATGACACCTCATTCCAAGTTGTTTGATATATTCGATGCCAAATATGAACTTTGAAAGTTTCCCCTAAACCATACTGGTTCCATGAAACCACATACTATTGAACCTATTTCGGCTATCATTAAGTTTACGTTAATATTCAATCATGACAAGTTATTTCAAGTTATGTGTTATAATTAACTAGTTATATATAATACATGCCATATGTTATCATTGAAAGTTTCTAGTGGACCTTAATGGTACCACTAAACCACATACCCTTGAACCAGTTCTGACTGATATTGACCATCAAGGAAGACGATCACGTGTCTTCACTTAATTCACAAGCCTTTTCTCTGTTTTAGCTATGGAATGGCAAAGGGAGAATAGCATTTGGCAATGCACAGGCCATTTATACATGGAATTGTATAGTGAAAAACGTGCTCCCATATATTATTTTTGACCTTTTGAACCGGAAGGAGTTTACCGATTTTTTCCACCAACGAACTCAGTCTTCCGGTTTCCCTAAGTTGTCGAATGGCGAAAACGGAAGTCGAAAATTCAGAAGCGTTCGAAAGCTACAGCACCAACAGACAGACGGACAGACAGACAGACGGACAGACAGACGGACGCACATTGTGAAAACATAAGTACCTATCGGTCCTAATAAGTTCCATAGAAATAGATATTACTATACCAGATGTGGAAACTAAGTACATTTTCAATTCCGGCAGGAATCATAGTCTCCAGATGTCGCCACCAGTCTTGATTAGTTCAGATTAGCAGACATCACTTATAGTTATGTGGTTTCTATGAGGGTTTGATAATATTTATATCGTCATTGACAATTAATTAATTATAGAATAATAATTTTTCCGTTGGTCTTGATAAATATAATAAATTTCAAGGCAAGCGCAACCACGACACTACCGCCCTCTTGCCAACACCGGCCACTTTGATCACTAACTGGCCGCCAGTTTGAAAGGGCAAAAAAAGCTGCAAGTTTCTACCCCCTGATCAGTCAACCGTCGTGCAGGATGGATGTAACCCGAGATGATTTTGATTTCTGTTAATTATTCTGGAACATGAAACCTGTAATAAACATGAGGAGCAATATGTTGGCTTGTTGTTAACTATCTGTAAATTTCGTCCATTCCTTGTCATTTCATCTTGTATATTTCACGTTTTCCAACTTCGCTTGAATTCTCACAAAAAATATTTGCCAAGATTTATGCCCTAAGCGTAAAGCTTTGGTTGATGCGCTGACAAGATCCTCCAGAGTCCTCTGGGATTTCTGACTGTTTGCAGGGAACTGCATTCACTGGGTTTCATGGCTGATCGGCCACCCATAAACTCCACATCAGCACTGGACTGGACAGCACGATGATTGCAGTGGTGCAAAGAAAGTCGTCACTGGACTCTGGAAAAATGGCGGTTGGTTGAATGGAGTAACGAGTCAAGATACGCCATCTGGTAATCGGATGGAAGGATTTAAGTATGGCGAATGACAGAAGAACGTCATCTGGCAAGCTGTGTAGTGCTTTTCGTGGTTTAGTCTGGGTCCGATCGTTTTTGTGGCTGGTCATCCGAACGCAGAGCGTTATCAAAACATCTTGGATAACGCCGCGTTCCCTGCTGTCTGGCAACATTTTGGAAGTGGTCCTTTTCTCTATCAATACGATAACGCACACTGCCGCAAAGCAAGGGTTGTAGGCAGATGGTTTAATGAAATGGGATTGCAAGAACTTGACTGGCTGAGAGTCCCGATCTTAACCCTATCGAAGGGGGTGGCCGTGGCCTGGTTGTCTCGTCGGTTGGCTTGCCAATCGATGGAGTTCAGCAACTTCAGGCGCGGCCAGCTGCTGGTTGGGTGACGGCCTGGGCTTGAGGGCCACCGCTGGCGGGACAGCTATTTGGGGCGCGGCTGTTGGGGGACTTTGGTCTGACCCATTTGCCGATTGACCATAGCTGGTGTTCCAGCAGTTGGTGACAGCCTCTGGTTCGTTTATCCCCAGCAGCTCTTCCATCATGAGACCCCCCGTGCTTCGGAGGGCACGTTAAGCCGTCGGTCCCGACTGCTACTGTCATCTCGTAGCAGTCGTTATTAATGGGATGGCGCAAAACTCCCTCGTAGGAGTAGGTGCCGCAGATTATCGCTTGCGATAATCTACCCTCTGTACCAGATAAGATAACCCTATCGAACATCTTTGGGATGGCGAAGGCACTTTTGGCGGAATGGCGAAAAATTCCTGCGTTATCATTTTAAAAACTTGTGGACAGTATGCCCAACAGAATAGAGGTTGCGATATAGAGGCAGTTCCCAAAACCTCTATTATTTTCGCTCCAACTCTTAGGTAGTAAGTAAGTTGACATCCGCTTCTTAAACTTGTGAAGACTAATAAATGTAACAATCTATATAAATTACCATAATTGGATTTCCAATTAAGAAGAGTGTAAAAATAAAATTCATGACATCCGCGCCACCTTTTTAATGTTATTTAAGAATCAATTTTCATTTTGACTATTGTTTCACATTACTTCAACAAAAAAAAATCCAAACCTGCCATACGTTTGGGAAATATTGACTTTTTTACCCCATGAATCAGTAGTGATGCAGATATGTATGCAGCTTCGTAAAGTTCCCCGAATCGGCGATTATAGCTTGAATAGTTGGTGTTCTTCTTTCTTCTCCAATAATGGCAACAGCAGTTTGTTTGTGTGACGTGCGTGTGACAACGTCGCAATTCAAACTGTCCATCATTTTTTGTTTTGCTTCAAAATTCACCGTCAAAACATTAACGTTTCCCGAGAATGGAACAATAACAAAAAACTCGATGACGGCCTCGAAGGAATATTCCTAAAAATTTAACGAACGTTAGCAAAAGTGTGTAAAATCCGAACGAAACTACTTTCAGGAAATTGTAGTGTAAATCGTTTTATTAATTATTTTTGACAAAATAAACGTTTTCTAGGAAATTTTTTAAACAACCACTTAGGTGATCTCATTAGGTATGTAGTAAAACGACAAAAATTCATTTATACTTCTATTCATAAATACCTTGAAGTCATTTAATCATTTAAATGAAGTATCTGTCATATTCAAGCTGCAATCATTTAAAACATAAAATAGAATTAAATATGTTTTTGCAATATTAAACTATTTATAACTATTAAAATCATGATTTCCCCATTATGGTATAGTCAGATGGGGAAATGATTAGCGACTGAAATGTTTAAATTGATGGCCCTGTCGTTGTTCGCACAGATTAACTTAGCATTAATAATTTATATCATAACGGCTTCTATACAATGAACAACTACTGAAATTAAATAAACAGTTAAAATATTGGAAAGTGATAATGAACAACTTACGACTAAAAAGAAACTCTTTAACTCTTAGTGATTAAAAAGTTTATTTTTAGTCGTAAGTTGTTAACTACTAAAATAATGTCTAACGTTTCAAAGTTGAAAATTGCCAGTAAGTGTCTTAAATTTTACAGGCACATTTTAGAAGAAAATGGTGTTCAGCTAGTGTACGGAGTGTTTGCTAAACATACGGCAAAAATTTAAGGGGTGATTATTTGGATTATTTTAAGAATCTCTTGATTATTTTCGGAATGCCGCTTTGCTTTGAAGATACAGTGCGATAAAGGTTTTTCGACAAAACCAATCTTTTGTTACCTAATATTACATATAATGCTTCTTAATCTTTTACCACCAGCTAGGATGCATGAATCCAATCTTCTCTTCATTGAACGTCGAACTCATTAAAAACACAACTGTTGTTTCTTATTGCATTACACCCTTCTACATTTTCCACTAGAATAGCAAACTAACGGGTAAACCGACAGCGTTTTCTAAACACAACTGTTTTTATTAATCAGAATATTGTTAAAAGACATTTGTATTTTTTCGCGGAAAAGCCATTTGTATCTTCGAAACAAAGCAGCATTCCGAAATCATCAAAAGACAAAAGATTCTTAAAATAGCCCAATGAATCACCCCTTGAATTTTTGCCGTTTATTTAATAAACACCCTTTATAAGAATTTAAATTTGAAAAATATTTAATTTGGATGAACAGTGCATTAGTAGAAATGCACCCAAGTTCATCTTCATTCCATAAAGATCTTAGGTTCATTAGATGACAGCCAGCCAAGAATAATTGCAGAATAAAATAATCATTTACTGCCTGCTTGCCCAGTTAAACAAAATGATAACAGAAATATAAAGAAAGGCAGACTGATGTTCTGTATACCATTAGCAATTTCATAAATTTCAACCCTTATTAATCCACTGTTGGAGGTATCCACTGTTCTCGGTCCTGGGCTTTCCTCTTCCAACTGACGCCTAACATTTTTTTCTGAATTCATCGCTCCATCTGGTGATCTTTTTCATGGGTCTTTTTCGAGGATGATGATAGCCCATTGGCTGTCTTTTCGTTAGGCAAAATGTACGGCCATTGCTATTTGTGATGCGAACACTTTCGTTTGTTCTAGAATCCAAATGATCAGCTATTGGCCCTCGATCAGCTATTGGCCCTCATTTTACATCGTTCTATGCCTCGTTAGGTAGTTTGTAGTCGTTAATGACCTTGCTGTTTATTATCTATGTTTCTTCTCCCTGTATGTTTTTTGTTATAATTTCCCTAATGCTTAATGTAACTTTTTCAAAATTCTTCTAGTCCGTATCAATTCTATACTTGTATAAAATTAACTAGGTTTACTTTTTCCAAGTTTAACTGAGGAAAAAAAAAACTTTTGAGAATTAAACACAAAAAATACACATTGAAATTCACATACAGGGTGATGCAGTCAATTTCTGACCATTTCACTCGAATGACGTGCATTAGGGATAAGGTTCATAATCAGAGAGGTGAAGATATCACTTCGGAAAAAGATTTTTATATTAAAATTACATGTTAATATTACAACTTGGGGTTTAAAACATAGGTATCATCTGTAATTGTATGCACCCTGTGAATTCAATGGTAATATTTTAAAATTTCGTATTTTTCTTTATTTAAAATATACTCCAAAACTCATTTTGGGAACGCGTCCATAAAAGCTTCTAGTAATTCAAACAAATAAAAAATGACATTAAACTAAACATAGAAAATTATGCCTTGGTATATAGCTTTATATATCATTTATTTGAACAAATAATGGGAAACTGTATTTTTATTACTTAAGATTTTCATTTATTGGCTTTTCAAAAGTTGTCCGACAGTTAGCACGTCATTTCGTGAACGCAATAAGGGGTTGGGCAAAATGTTTCGAAATAACCGCGATAGATGATGCTGGTGAGGATGCACGTGAAGTTTTTTCTATAAGGGAGACAGTATTTGTGTATTTTGTGCAGTCTATAATTCATTTTGCTGGTTAAGCACCTTTCAGTTTAAAATTAGTGTAGTGTACATTAATTCCTTATCATTTCGGGAACGCCATTAATTCCTTTCGGTATTTCGTTTGCGGGAAAGGTATATACTTTTAGCGTACTTATGCTAAATAACACGATTTACTAGCTAATAACCCTGAAATTCGGCTTCTAGGGTGGGGTCGATGCCGTATAAACAAAATCAAATGTCAAATAATCATATCGGGAACGGTCATTTCGGGAACGTTCTCGGACTATGACATGCGTTACCGAAATGATGACTGCATTCTCGAAATGACGCCTGCATTCTCTAAATGACGCTTGCATTCTCTACACAGATAAAAGTGAGAAATTTAGCTATTTTAAGCCAATTTTTGTTTTTTTCTTTTAGGGCATTAATATACACTACCTTGCCAAAAGTCATGGGACACCACCAATTTAATGGAAACACTTTGAAAAATACTTGTGTTAGTATCTAGTTGCTCCATCTTTTGCTTCTATCACATCCTCTATTCTGTCGGGCATACTGTCCACAAGTTCTTGATGTTTCCGCAGGAATTTTTCGTCATTCTGCCAAACTTGCCTTTGACAGTTCAGTCAGATTTCGGGCACTCCGCTCCTGCGCACTATCGACGCTCCAACACATCTCAAAGATCTTCAATGAGGTTGAAATCGGGGCTCTGTACAGGCCAGTCAAATTGTTACACCCCCATTTCATCAAACCATCTGCCTACAATCCTTTCTTTGCGCTGTGTTGGCAGGTGCCGATAATATTGGGTGTCTGGGCCACAGCTCTGCCATGAAAACCTAGCGAATGCAGATCCTTGCGAAGCTAATAGAGTCAGTAAAGGATCTTGTCAGTCCATCAACGGATGTTTTACGGTTTGTAGTAACCACCCTGCGAAGTGCCCTTATCTTTCCACTTGTTCGGACTCTTGTCTTTCCACGTCCGGCGTTTTGAACGGATGATTTGGAGATGTTTAGCAAAGTTGAGGTCTCTCTAACACTTTTGCCTGCAAGGTGTCACCCAACAATTGTATTCCTAAGAAATTATAAATGAAAACTGCAGATGATACTCCAATCTAAAGAAAATGATATTATCAGAAAAAATGGAAGGAAAAAGACTACCAGGTAGTCAAGATACGTGGTTCTGGTGAATATCAATATCTTATGATTGGAGTATCCCAATTTCATCTCCAGTTTCCATTTATAATTTCTTATATGTGCTCATCAAATGTTTTGATTGGTTGGAAAGGAGAAATTACCGATCTGCAAACTGGGTGCCCGTCTTATCAGTGGCCTGCATATTGACTACCTGGTAGTCTTTAAGAACACCGGGTGACAGCCTTGCTGTACCTTCTTCACGTTGGCCCAGGAACCTCTCACGACTGGTAGAGGCAACGAGTGTGATACTCATGGTTCCTGATTCGAATCCAGGTCGTGGAATATTTCCTTCCATTTTTTCTGATAATATTCAACTCGATTGTATTCAACTCGAAGTCCGAAAGCTGCTTTTTTTGAGTCATTCCTAAAAGCATGCAAGCGATCTCTATTGTGTAGTGTTGAGATGAACGATAACATTTAAATTGCATGGGAATGCCTCATTCCCAAATGGGTGGATTTACACTTTCGTGCACACATTTTGCGAAACTTTCATGATTTTCTCCGAAATGCACCCAAATCGGTTGATTTACAGTTTCGTGCACACTTTTGGCAAATTTTCATGATTTTCATGTAAAATTGGTGTGTCCCATGACGTTTGAGAAAAGTCCTGCAAAGTAATGTATACTGTTCTATCAATGAATTATGACCAGCAGCCCTTGAAGGTACACGCATGGTTTGCCCCAACAACAATTACACATTGCAAAATTTGCATAACAGGCTGAGAAAGCTTTAAAACTGGTGCATCAAACGGCAGGTGCACGAGCCTCAAGATGGGTAAACGTCCGGATTTAACGGACATCCAAAAAGGATGATAATAGGCTATCGCAGCAAGGGTGGCACCATCTCCGATACTGCGCGATTTGTGAACTGTTCACGGTCCGCTGTAGTAAAGATGTACAAAGAGTGGACAGCAGGGATAGAAATCGCGTCCCAACGCCATTACTGTAAAGGGTCATGAGCCATCGACCAACGGGGTGAGCGTCGCCTACGACGACTCGTAAAAGGTGACAGGAGAGCCACACTCCATCAACTGACCACCAGATTCAACAGTGGTGCCAACAGACGTGTATCCGATATTATTGCTCCATAAGATTGACGAGTGCGTCGTGAACGCCATGAAAAGAGACAGCAGGAGGCTATCTTGGTTGGGGCACTGTGCATGTGTGGGGGATCTTCTGTTGAGAGCAGTTAGGTCCACTGATTCGACTAGAGGGCAATTTGAATGCCTGTAGTTATCTGTCAATCGTAGCTGACCAGGTGCACCCGTACATGCTCACGATGTTCCCCCAATGTGATGGTGTGTTCCAGCAGGACAATACACCCTGGCACAAGGCATGTCTCCTTCTGGATTGGTTCGAGGAACACTCTACTGACTTTCGAGTGCTACCCTGGCCCGCTAATTCGCCGGACACATCAATCCAATCGAACATCTGTGGGAGCACCTTGATCGCCATATACGGCAGCTGGACCCTCCACTTATGACTCTCGAAGCTCTGTGGACAGCGCTTCAAGCGGAATGGATTGCCATACCATCGGACACATACCGCGCACGTCTTGCGTCCATGCCACGACGTCTAGCAGCAGTTATAGCGGCGAAGGGTGGCTGCTTCCATTACTAAGCGGATGGTCATAATTCAGTGATATGACAGTGTATTTGAGAAGTAAAGAAAGATTGTGATTCTTTATTTTTGATTTCCTTGTAAGACTCAATTGGTATATTATTATATAAAATATTGTGTAATTGACCAAAAAGTCATAATTCCTAAAGTATAATGAAGATTTAATACTGCTGAAAAAGTTTTCTTTGTGTCAATTGTAAACAATAATCGTAATCGTCATTCAGGGAACGCGACCGTCATTTCCGGGAACGTCGGAAAAAGGGAAAATAAATCAACATTAGTTTAGTTATCTTAAATTGTTTGTACATAAATAAATAGATACATTATCGCCCCTTTGCATCATAATCTGAATTGAATATACAGGCTCATAATACAAAAAATAAATTAAAGTTTCGTTTGTGAAATCACAACTAACACGATATCACGATAAATACTCGTAAAAATCCATAATTGGGAACTGCGTTTTGCTTTCTTTTTTTAAAAGGAATAATAAATTAAATTAATTACATCATATTTTATACAATTTCAAAAAACGTTCCCGAAATGATAATATTTACTTCCATTTCTGTTATTTTATGCCATAACTAAAAAATAAACAGGTTTTTTTGCGTGCCCCTTTTCAGAACCATTAGAAAACACAAGGCACTATCTATGTAAATTATAAACTAATTTGCTAATGCAAGTTTATTTTTTCGAAATCTGAAAACTGAAAATACTCACCTCTTTGATTTTGAACCATAAACAATTGAAAGAATATGAGCGCCATATCGAATTTCTAAATAGTTGGAGTTTTGTATTGTTGCAACGGCGCTGCATGAAAATCGTATTGTTGAAAAATGGCGCCCGCTTTATCAACAAAGCAGAAATGATATTTCGAGACAAAATCACCTGTAACCGTGCAAAGAAAGCTCCGGAAGGAGTATAAGTGTCGAGACGCACCAGGCAGGCAATCATGGATTTTGTCAAGCAATTTCGTGCCACTGGATGTGTTAAAGGCAAGAAAAAAGGCGGGAGCGAAGCTCGTGTTCGAACGGCCGAAGTTGTCGAAAATGTTCGAAAATGTTCCCCTACCAAAAAATCTGTTCGCCGCCTATTCAATGAAGCAGGGCTGTCGTATACCATGTGATTTTTATCTCTGGGGGTTCCTTAAAGACAGTGTGTTCACTACAGCACCAAGAACCCTAGACCAGCTGCGACAAAGCATCGTCGACTGCTTCACCCTTGTGGATGCAGAAATCCTGGATAGAGTTATGAACAACTTCACCATTCGGCTGCGAGCAGTTCAAAACGTTCGTGGTGGCCACATTGAGCATATCATCAAGACTTTTCCAAGGGAATAAAAACTCCGAACTGCCTAAAATATCATACTGAAATGATAAGTTTGTAAACATTAATGGGTCAAAACATCATAGTACTGAAATGGTCAGAAATTGATTGAATCACTATACTCTGTATTATCAGCGTAGCTTAACATTTCAGTGCAAAAAGCATGATATTCAGAATTAAAGACGTCTGCAAAATCACTGAGTTTGTTATCCTTAAGAATAATCTAGTAAACAGATAATGATAATAATAATAATAATAATAATAATAATAATAATAATAATAATAATAATTATAATAGTTTAAAAAACATTGAGGAAACTTGGGTAATTAATGATATTTTGAATAACTTTTTAGGGAAAATCTAAATCATTACTTATTGTAGGTTAACGTAAATGAAGGCAACCAACTTCTTTATGTATATTGTCAATTTTAAAGTCCATAAAATATGCATAAAATAGCGTCTGAAATTAATTTTATGTATTGTATTGACTTTACCATAGACAATATACGAGGGGCGATTGATAAATAAGGTCTCCATGGCTGTAACTTTTTTATTTGTTAACCGATTTTCAAAATTCTTTTTGTATCTTATACTCACATTTGTCCTCTATGTAATGCACTATTCACTTTTTGACATAGTCTCCATCCCTTTCCACGCATTGTACCAACGCGTGACCAGTTCGGTGAACCCGTCGGAGAGGAATTCCGGAGTTGTTGTCGATACCAGGATTGAATGGCAGCTTTGGACCCTCTTCTGGAGTACGATAACGTCCGCCCGCACTCGAGTCACCACACACCAGAGGCGTTGCAGCGCCTACAGTTCAAAGATGAAAAACTGCAGTTCAAAAATGAAAGACTTTGCACATTGCGACTTTCACCAATTCCCAAAGAAGAAAGAGCCCCTTAAGGGACATGAGTTGGTTCTGACGGCGAGGTAAACGCTGCCATTCAATCCTAGTGTCGACAACAACTCCGGAATTCCTCTCCGACGGGTGCACCCAACTGGTCACGCGTTGGTACAATGCGTGGAAAGGGATGGGGACTATGTCGAAAAGTGAATAGTGCATTACATAGAGGACAAATGTAAGTATAAGATACAAAAAGAATTTTCAAAATCGGTTAACAAATAAAAAAGTTACAGCCATGGAGACCTTATTTATCAATCGCCCCTCGTACTTAGAGAAGTTGCTTGCCTTCATTTACGTCAACTTTTAATTAGGACTGGTCTAGATTTTCTATACAAGTCATTCAAAATAAGCGCTATATAATTAGATAATTAAAATAAATTACGATATATAACGAAATAGCTTCCGTTACATTACTGTAGGGAAAAAATTATCATTGTAAATAACAAAAGTAAAAAAAACCTATAGATCTACCAAGAAAAATTTCACAGGGCAATTCATTAATGATAGATTGGAGAGTAAAGTTACTCGAAGAATTAAAGAAGAAACGAGAAACGAGAAAAGGAGAAAGAAAAGATTTGAGATCTTCATCGTTACGTGTAATTATCTCATGAAATTAATTAGCCAAGATGGTTTTACTGAAGTCTTTCTATATCAAATTTAAAGGTCGCCAATACGGTTCCTTATTAGTAGATTATGTAATTTTAAACGATATAACGATAGCGCAGAAAAGAACAAAAAGATAAATGGGGAGGTTCGTTAAAATCGATCATTTAATTTTACAAAGATGATTTAATAACGTGACGAATAAACAGTACAGTTTCATTTTCTTATAGAGCAGAGTCGATAAAAACATTGCGTTCAGCTTGCTATAACGTTAATCACCTTATAAAAACCCAAGCAATCCCGATGAATTCGTATTGCCATAATCGTTGAAAGCTTTGACAAGTTTTTTTCAGCACATTTTCGTAGAAAAGTGCTTATGTGATCGGTTTGTCCGTCCGTCTGTAGACACAATTCCAACAATTCATTGCGTTGCAATAGAAAGAGTGCATGTGTTGAATTGCTGGAAGAAACGAATTAACCTCGCATTCGGGAAAACGCGTGTTGAGAACATGGGTTCGACTCTGCGCGTGCTCTAAATGTTAATGAGATGGTGCGCGTGGAGGATGCACGTGTTTGACGATTATTGAAAGGGCAGATCGATCTCTAAATCAAGAGAATTTTTTTATTCCTAGGGAGCTTAGTATTTATTACGATACTTGAAAACGAATTAATTTTTTCACAGTCTGTTTTCACCAATCCATTAATATGGGACAGAGTACGAACAAGTACGAAAGTGAGATAGCCGGAATAGGTACGTGCTCTAATGAACGTGCTTTAATGGTACCATTATGATGCCCCCCTTAAACATTTCCTATAACAAGATATGGCATGTAATAAATCAAACAAATTGTCACAACGTATCATGAACGAATATACAAAAGTACTAGTGATGACAGATATAGGTCTAATGGCACCTGTACGTGCAAGGATGCCTCATGAATGAATATAACGCGTAAATAATGATTGTGTAGATTGTTTAGTAGTACGTGTTTTAATGGTACCAAATAGTACCACTGGTACTTTCAATGCTAAGATATGGCATGTAATATATCAACCAAATCCTTACGAGTTATTAGATCTATTGTTATCCATAGCTTATTTGTATCAAGAGCATAATGCTGTTAGGCTTAATGGTATCTAAAACTCATTACTGTTATACATATTGCTAATTAATAGTAGTTAATCGCTTGTTTCAATAGGAGATAATAACGTAGAAACACTTTAGTAATTTAATATGAAAAAATAACACTAGTCAACACACATTTTGTAACTAAGACAAAACATAGTGTTCTTAGTAGTAATTTGTATGTAGAATCCGAATCTGCTTTTAGATTTATTCTATCACGTCACATTTCCAAGTTATGCACTTCGAGACTTCTATGTTAAAGTAATGGCTGTAAAGAGTAGCGTCTGCAATATTAAACTATCCACATTTTGGAGCCGCAAAGAAATTTATCAGGCACCAAACACTTTATAATTTTTAAATGTTTCATTGAAAAAAAAGAAATCTGTGCGTGCTAGAGAAATTTCAAAATTATATTCGTAATCAGCATAAAAAATACTCTCAAAAATCACCCAATTGCATTTGGTTAAAAGAAAATTCGTAGATGCTTACACATAACGCTTCAGCAATTGAGAATCACTTCGTTTAACATTATGTGGGAATTCTTACAAATTAAAGAACTTTTATTTTTTTATATGTATGAGGAATAACTTCGCTCTCCATTTACCTTTTTTGTTCAGAGGGGGAAGCAAAATAATATAATATTTAAGGGGTGATACTTTAAAGGAAACCCCGAAACTTAAGAATGAACGTGGCTCGTTAAAAGACTTTTATTTTGGTTTAAAAAATGCAATATTTATTTATAAAATATCAAAATATTCTATACAAAAGAATGTTCTATACAATATGATTTAATTGAGGAATAGGAATTGCGATCTCAATTACAAAAGAAAAAATATTTCTCGGAATAAAATAAAGAAATACTTAAATGTACGTTAAATACAGCAAAACACTGTAACGGGAAATATTAATCGCTACATTAAGCGAATTAACTTTAAATATAAAAAAAATTGAGACAGACCAATTCCTTATAAAGAATAAGGAAAAGAAATTTCAAATTCCCATTTAATGTCTAAAGAAAGACTGCGAAATAATAATTAATTATTAATGGAAATAAGAATTGAAATGTGCAGCATGGCGTCCCTTATGCGCGTTATTGTTGAAATAGCATTAAAAGAAATTTCATTATTACCTTATGGGGTAACCCGCAAAACAATGCTGCTCGGTAAAGAATCATGGCTGCCGCGAGAAAGTGAGAAATTCAATAAAAAACTAAACATCGAACGGCAGGGTAGGAGTAATTTGCAGAACATTGGAATGAAAATGATAAATGGAAGTTGAACGCCATGCTGCAGGCTAAGAAGGACGTAGAGGACCAGAAGGAGCTGTTGGAACTGGAGCCGATTTTATGGCTCCAGAGGAGCACCCTTAGATCTTAAAGCAGGCAGGGTGCCCAGGCGCGCATGCTATAGGAGTACGGGCAGCCCTCAAGGGCTGCACCTCCTATTCAAACGCCTCAAAAAGAGGCCCGTCCGCCCACCGGTGGGTCATCGGTGTCGAGGGTAAAGGTGAAGAGGTACGAGATGGTATTCGTATCCCCTTCGATGACCTTACAGAGACGCTGAGATGATGAATAGCGTCTCCGGAACGTAGCTGGGCCAAGCCGATGCCATTCAAGATGAAGGAAGGACCTGAGATGGATGGCGCCCTTCCTCCAGATGGCTGAGGCTGGCTGATGAACACCAGCAGATCGCTGCTGATGGACCAGCCAAAGCTCTCTGTTCATAAAGGCGATGGAAGTGGCTAGGTCTAGCTTGTATGCAGAACCGGAGGAGCAGTCCATCAGAAATCGCACTGACTGGTAGGTAAAGTCAGTCAGAAGATAGTGACGAGAGAGGCGATCCCAAATGGACTGAGCAAACGGGCACTCGTAGAAAACATGAGGAACTGTCTCAAGCAACCCGCAAAACTGGCAACCAGCAGATCTGACCACTCCCCATCGATGTAGACATTGGAGAGAGTAGAACCCATGGTGCAGCAAGCGCCATTGAAAGTTGAAAACCGCCTTCTCAAAGATGGCTGACCATGGATATTCAGGGTGCCACCGTACGATGTCAGAAGTCGCACCCTGGTCAGACTGCTGGAAGAACCAAGATAGACGAAGGTTTCCCCAGTCCTGCGGGTCAAGCTGTCGAAGGCAAGACAAGAAAGATGACAAATGTCGCCAGACTAGAAAGTCCGGCGAACGTGAAATGATCGTCACTGGCAGCGTGGACGGAAAAGGTAGCCTGTTCACTTTCAAGAAGAAGCGCAGATGCAGAAAGAAGAAGTTGGCCCAGATGGGGGGAGGAAGGAGGAAGGCACGAATCAAGGCGGCCATTCTGGCCGCGATGAGGTATCGTCGAATGTTTGGTAAACCCAATCCCCCCCCCATCGAAGGGGATAAACAGCAGCTCCGAACGGATGGGATGACGGGCTGCTGAATAACCCCACACACAGTCAACTATCGCACTACGCACCTTCTTTAAATGAGATGGAGAAGGCAAAGCAAACAGGCACTTAGACGTCACGATCGGTAGGACGTGCGACTGGACGAACCTCGCCTTGGCAAACATCGAGGTGGTGAAACGAAAGTTCTTGCCAAGGCGAGCGATGCATTTATCAATTACCAGCTGCCAGTGACGAGAGTCCATATTAGGGGAAAAGGAGAAAACATATCCCAGCACTGTAATTTGCTCACACCATGTTATTGGGAAGGATCGAAGATAGTCCACTGTCCACTTCCCAATAGCAATGCCTTTAGACTTAACGAGATTGATGGAACTTCCCGTCGAAGTGCTAAAGAGATCGAAGGATTCTTTATAGATGCCCAGGGAATACGGATCTGATGCAAATAGCACTACATCGTCCGCATAAGCCAGCGTACGGATGTTGATGGAAGCGGCTGGCAAATCATACCCCCGGACATCTGGGTGGCGATTAAGATATTGTAAAAGTGGCTCCAAATAGAATATATATAACAGGGGAGAGATGGGACATCCCTGTCTGACGCCTTTGGACAGTTCGAAGAAAGGCGAATTGGAGCCATTAATCGTCACGCATGATGTGGCAGAAGCATACAGTGCTGAGATAATCGTAGCAAATTTCCGAAGATGAAGATGGTGAAACACTCGGAAAAGAAACACGTGATTCACCTTGTCGAAGGCCTTTTCCTGGTCAAGACTTAGCACGGCAAGAGTCTGACTGCGCACACACGCTTCCTCCATAACACACTTGATGGTAATGAGGTTGTCGGACATCCTGCGAGATGGAATGGAGCAGGATTGTCCCGGATCGAAGAACTCGTCGGCGAAGCATTTGAGCCGTTGTTGGAGCACACCAGTGAAGACCTTATAGTCTGTGTTAAGTAGAGTAATAGGCCTCCACTGGGTGACAAGTTCAGGATCCGGTACCTTGGGGAGCAAGATGATTCTCCCCGCGGTAAAGTCCGACGTAATGGAGGAAGGGTTCTTGAGGATCGAATTGAACACTTGCACCAGGAAAGGCCCAAGAAGTTTCCAAGTCGCATTGAAGAAAGAGTACGGGATGCCGTCTAATCCAGGGCTGGACTGATGACGGCCATCTATCGACAGAAACTTCTTGACTTCATCTTCGGAAAAGGGACGGGTAATTGACAGGTCAGCGTCAGCAGTGAAAGGTCTAAGTGCCTCGATCCACTTCGTCGTGGCGTCGGATGGAAAGATTGGGTGGCCAAAAAATGATGAAAAATGAGAGTGGAAAGCAGACAAGATGTCAGAGTCTGTTTCCACTCTCTCATTCCCCAACACCAAACGATGACACCTCTTCTTATTGGCGCGACGCCTCTCCTCTGCGAACGCAGCTGACGACATATTCCGGACGTCAGACGCCCAGGACAGTTTGGCCCTGAGAGCTGCGCCGGCGGCCCTGCGGATCATTAGAGCGTTGATCTCGCTCTTCACCTGGCGGATGTCATCAGCATATGCCCCCTTCGGGATGGAACAGCGGAGGAGGCGCAGAATTTCTTGCAGCATGAGGAGATGGCGCCGATTGCGTCTAGCGGCGTCCAACCCAATCTTTATGAAAAAACGACGGAGCTTTGATTTAAAGGAAAGCCACGAAGCTAGTGACGGTGGCAGGTTGTGAAGGTGTCTTTCCACAAACCGAACGAACATTCCCTTGTATTTATCGTTGTCAAGCAGAGAAACGTTCAGAAACCAATTGTTCGAAGCAGAGCCTGCAGAGGAGGCAGGGAATGGAGGGTTCCAAGACCACTTGATGGCACTGTGGTCAGAAAAGGAGCATGGAATGACCTCCATGGAACCAGGAGCACCAGCGAAAGTGGCGTCTACTAGAAAAAGGTCCAACCTTGAAGACACAGAGGGCCCTTGGTGAAAGGTAGACCCACTTTGGTTGGAATTGGAAGAAGACGCCCACAGATCGAAAAGTGCATTCCGCTGGCACAACTGGTAGACACACTCGGACGAAAAGATGTTGTTCTCATCCGGATGGCAATTAAAGTCCCCAGCAACCACCGCAGGCAAGGACGAGCACAGGTAAAAGTCCAGGTCTTCAAAGAATGTCCGTTTCTCTGCTGATAAACACGGGGCGTACACATTAAGCAATCGGAATTTGAGACCAGATAGCAGGAGGTCTAAAGAAATTACCCTGCACTCACAGTCAAAGACGCAGTTCGACACCACAATGGAGGGGTTGAAGATGATGGAGGCAACCCCCAGCCCATGTGGCGAAGATGAGTTGATGAAGAACTGCGCAGATGGATATTGACTGCGAAGGCCAGGGAGGTTAGCAAGCTGTTGCGAAGCAGCAAGCTTCACCTCTTGAAGAAGGAGAATATCTGGCCTGTACATGGCGACGAATGATGAGAAAACCGATTGCTTGAAGGACGAACCAAGGGAACGAACGTTTAGGGAAAAGACCTTCACTGCGAATTTAAGCTGACGGGGGCTGACCTGTATCTGAAGGAGACTTGAGCTTCACCGACGAGGGAGGAGGCTCAGAAGTCTTCCGTCTAGGGGAACGAGCACGTCCCGAAGAGAAAGAGGGGCTGCGATGATGATGGTCTACGCAGCTGTCTCTTTCAGATGAAGAGGAAACAGGAATCCCGTCCCTCTTGCTACGATGACGTCGGGCCTTTTTCTTGCGAGGGCTCTTAGGCGTCGCAAGAAGATCCCGCTGAGCTGGCGCTGATGGCTTTGAGGTCCCAGCAGAGGAAGAAATTTTTCCAGGCGCAGGCGCACAGACGATTCGCAAAGGCTGCGATGCCGATGAAAGCGCAGGTGGAGGAAGAGATGGAAATTCCTCCGCAACAAACACCGACTCGGAACACAACGAATCGTCTAAGATGACTTCTGCAGAGTGGCAGACCTCCGCCATCGGAGAAACAACAGGCGAAGGTGGACGAGAAACAGTCTCTTGAACCACACGAGGAGTGGGAGGCGGCATCTCCTTCCCAGGAGTCGTAGGAAGAGGCGATGATGGTGGAGCCGTCTTCGGTTTCTTTGGTGAAGAAGGAGCCGACGATGGTGGGGCCGCCTTCGCTTTCCTTGGTGAAGGAGGAGCCGACGATGGCGGGGCCGCCTTCGAAATCCTCGGAGTAGGACGAGGCATAGTCACTCTGCTAGGCTCAGTTGACTTGGCCGATGAAGTCATCAGTGCTGGCTGCTGGGACGACATCCCTCGAGGCGGTGGCGTTGGGGCTGCTGGTGGTGCACCTGTCCTCTCCGGGCACTGATGGTATTTGCCCACGATTTTCTTACAGAAGTCGCACTTCTTCAGGAGAGGACAGTCCCTCCGGACGTGGGAGGACTTCTTGCAGTACCATCAGCACTGCCTCTGGCCCTTGTAGAACACGAAGACACGTTCTCCGTGCAACGCAAGGGAGTCAGGAATGTCTTTCTGAAGGCGCATGTCCAACAAAATGTCTCCATTTTTCTGCAGGGGGGAGTCGGAGTGCTCTGGGTAGAACACTCGTAGCACCTCCCCGTAGTCGGACATGTAGTCCTTCAGGTAGGATTCTGCCATCAGCGGCGAGGCACCCCGGACATGGACGGTGAGATGACCGGGGTCGGCATGAAACAAGTGGATAGTAGTCTGGCCAATTTTGACGTGGTCAGATTCTACTATCCGCTCAGCAACATTTCGGTTCCTGCAAAGCATCCTCCACTCAGTGGGGGAAAGCTTTTGCAGAACCGAAACAGCGGGAAAACCCGACGGAAGAACAGGGGGTAAGCTTGTACGGGCATACAACCCCTTCATGAATGCACCGGCGGTAAACGGACCGTCGGCGATCATCATCACCATGCGTGGTGATGATGGAAAAAAGTCAATGTTTTGAAAGGAAGAAGAAGACCTCCCCCAGGAGACACCAGGGGGGGGGGGG
>JAHWFO010049837.1:330946-403360 GCA_023313115.1 Rhysida immarginata
GTATACACAGTCTTATGTACTCTGTTATTCCTCCAAATTTCATTAATCTAGGCTTTACAGAATCTGAGTTATTAACTTGTTGATCTTGGTGGCGGCATTTTTATTTCTGTTCATATCTCAGTTATCGTTCATATTTGAACCCATGTTCATAGGACGTTTTGTGTTTATCTTAACCTCTATAATACCCCCTTTAAGTATTTTACATGCGATGTAAATCACCCTGTATGTAGGCAAAACTATTAATTAAAGAGAAAAATCAAATATAAAATCGAAAAAATTTGAAGATCTTTGAGATCCAGAAATCAGGATTGCATATTCCAGGTTTGAAAGTTCATTTCGATACTGATCGCATCCATTTTCACTTTCTCCTATAATTCATATGCAATTTCCCTAAATCACGGATTCATTTAGAAACCTTGATTTCTTAAAAACTAACTTTTTTCACGTGTTTGAAATGTTTATAATTTTTTGCTTCATTATTCTGTCGGATATAAAATTTATCGATTGTGGTGATCTCAACACATTCATTTTGCAAAATTTCGATGCGTTTTGGTTAAAAGGAACTAAAGGTGATGTTATGAAGTAACGTTTTATCTCAATATTTGGCTGATAATATTCAATACGATAAAATTTTTGCATTGAAATAAAATCTACACAAAAAGATGATAGAAAGATCATTAAAATTTTATAGAAATCTTGCAGAATTTTATCCTATTGTTCCAGGATGTCTCCCTCCGGCGTTAGAATGCAATCAGCCCAGAAACAGAAAAAAAAACCATTCGGCTGCGTACACGTTGAAAATGAACCATCGTTGATAGTAATTGTGTCTCTTCTTTTATTTCTTCTACAGATGTTACCAGCTCTAATAAACCTCAAAGTAGCTTCTACTGCATCTTTTTCTAATTTTGTTTGCGCCGTCGAAAGTGCAATCTTGCAAAAGTGTGATGAACGTAATTATCCGCAAATTTCCAAGGCAACAAAAGTAAATAGCATTCACCTGTGTTCTAGCAAGACTGGATTCCTTAGCTACTGCTTTTATTAAAGAGCTTTTACATAATCATGTTAAATAATGATAATTAGCAATTTAATTTGTTTATTGTCCATTAAAACTGATGCATTTTTTATGTAAAGTGATTTATTGGTAATCGTTTACTCAATTGTGTTTCCGACCTGACTAAATGAATTAATGGGCTTGAAAGTAAATTTACTTCTTATTTATATTAACACTCCATAAACTTATAACGTCATACAAAAGCTATAATATGCAAAGGCCGATTTTAACAACTAACAGCAGGGTTTTTGAACTTTTCTTAATTGCAATGGCCCGGTTTATTGAGATTTTATTTCTTGTCGATCAGTTTTTGTTTTTTGTTTTTTTTTATTTAAAAATATATAACACATTGCATTATATATTATTACCTAATGTTTTCCCTAAATAATTGCATTTATATGGTTTGTATGTTTTATTTTCAGCTTAAACGATTTTAGTTCGCATTACATTGGCGCTCAATCTAACTTCTGCCTAATAATTCGAGCGGGATAAGAATGGCGCAGAAGCGGACTCGATCAATGCCTTCCAAAAGTAATGTTCGGTCTCACAGCGACAAGATTGAAATGTCCCAAAAGTGTGGTTGCGACTTTGCTCACGACCAGTAGCGCAGAACGAAGCCAAATTTCAGGCCAGCTTCCTGTCTCGTCGAATATAATCGCATTGCGGACTAAATCCAAGGACGCCATTTCTCGAGCGGTGTATGATAAAATATTTTCTGGAAAAAGATATAGCCGCATACATATTCATAAATAAGAGTAGAGAGAAGATAAAAAATATAAATCAGAAGGAAAATTATGCTTAGCGAAATTAAGTAAACACAGATGGCGATAAACGCAATAAAAAGAGCACAAATACAGAGGGTTGTTAGGGATTTATGGTAACAATTAACATATTTAAAGTGGCCTGCGCGTTCATTTTAAGTCAGCTATCACGCGGGAGTATTGTTAGGGCAGGTATTAAAATTGTTAGTATTCGAACAGTGAGTTATGCCACCGAAAACTGACAAGTATTGGGAGGGCTATATAACAGGTAAACAAGGTATGGCTGCATCAAGACAAGGTGTCAAGTCACATAGCCGAGTCAAGTCGCCTGTTTCTGGAAGAAGAACCGGTGTCCGCTCCATTCCATTTAGCGACATACCCGTCAAGTCGTCGGACGCATCCCCTATGGAGTGGCCTATTGATATTGGTGTTTTGCGTTCCTAGATCCAGGGCAGTAGCAGCAAAGCGTGGCTACCAGATTGAACACACTCGATGGTGGCGAAAAGGATTTTCCATCTTTTTTGGTCCTCTGCAGCTTGTTACCATAGATCCCTAACTACCCTCAGTGTACATGAAGCATTCAAGAAACTGCATATTCGAAGCATTGATTTTGGAGAGATAGGAGACCTTTCAACTTGGAGGACAAGAGCAAGCCTATTTTATTCCTGATCAGTATACAGGATGTTTCTGAATGGTCTCTACAATCTTTCAGGATATATTCCAGGGACTAAAACAAGCAGAAAATATCATATTAACTTCGGGTCGAAAGCGCTTCTTTCTAGAGTTATAACGGTTTGAAAGTGTCCTCCAGTAGTCGAAATTAACGTAAAAGCGGAAGAATCCTTACTAAATGTAATAATTACTGCTTGTGAAATTCACATACAGTATGTTTCAGTAACAATTGCACAAGTAAACTGCAATCACAGTAAAATAAAATATCGTTCATACAGATTTACAGATTTTTTAAATATATAACTTCATTTTACTCAAAAAATTCATCCGGCAAGCAACTACACGGGACCAACGGCTTTAATTCCCTTCCGAAGGAAGTGCATGATCACAGGATTTTCCCCCTAAAAAATCCTCCTCGTCCTCGGCCGGGATCGAACTCACGTCCTCGGGTATCAAGGCGATCACGCAACCACTGAGCCATCGAGGCCAATAAGAAAAAGTGTAGTCGTCTGCTAGACAGAGAGTAATGCCCACGCAAATGGCCAGAGGGCGCCACTTAAAAAAAACTCACGCTTTAAACAATGGAGTTTCCTATCCTGTATGTCTTCATCCATGATCCGGGCCAGTGTTTTTCCGTTTGTTAGAAAGAATGAAGGTTGGATTGTTTGCTAGCACCCCGATGGTGAGGTGACTTTTCCGCTTCCAGGCCTTGTTATCTCGTTGGCAACGGAAGGTTAACGAAAAAGACAGGCTGCGGCACTGAAAATTCACCTGATCAAAAGGCTGGTCTAGCCATCCAACCTTCATTGTTTCCAACAAACGAAAAAACACTGATTTAAATCCAAAATGGAAACAATGAAGTTTACATTGTTGGCTAGACCCATTTTGGTCAGGTGACTTTTCAGAGTCTGAGTGTGTCTTTCTCGCTAGCCTCGGATGGTGCTACTACAGAAGTAAGTCCGAAGTCACAATCTTAGTGCTTCAACAAACATTATTGACGTCATGTTCTGGCCTGGTAGTTTCTAGTAGGCCGTCGTTGATAGCACTGCTTTACTGACAGATGAGTCAACGGGAAGCGGATATATATTAAATTTTGATTTATTGGATATTCTACCTATTCCCTACATGGCATTAATAGTTGATTTATTATGCAGGGGGCTAGTTTATCAGCAAGGTCACATTACCACCTTTTCCTCTATATGATTTCTTGTATAGATTTCATATGAATAACTGATGCTCTTTACTTGAGAGGGGGGGGGGGGGAGAGATTAATTTTCCCAGACAGCTGTAACTTTACAACAGTGAATAAGTTTGGATATTAAATTACTTTTATTACTTTAAGCCAGTTTAATAATTTATATGACTAAGAGCTTGTTGCACTTAGAAGATATTACTATAAATCTTTTTAAGATGTTGTAAACTTATCTCTTAAAATGAATTCTATACAGACCAGTTTTGAAAATGAAGGCTTATATAAACGTAATTTAGAAATAATTGCAATCTAAGAAATAATTTAAGAACTTAGTGAAAGAGGCTTAAAAATTCGTAATTAGCGCAATTAACGAAGCTAAAGGATTCAAATCAATACTCAACCCCTTTCTCAGTCTCTCATTAAGGAAAGGAATCTTAGAGAAGGCATTTTTCCATATCAAATTCAAGCTAAGCACGGTAATATTAAACCTGCAAGTTAAAATTTGATCCCTTGATAACTGATAGTTATCAAGGGATCAAATGCTGAATTCAATGATAAATTAGAATACGAATGTTTAGAAGAATCTAAGATCTAAGAGCTTAATAAGTAGGGTCAATTCTCAACTCTTACTACTTCCCCAAGTCAGTCATCGCTTTGAATATTTGTATGTAGATAAACATATTATTTGTCTATACACAAACAAGGCTAACTGCTTCAAAATATTCTCGCTTCTGTATGCTACTTCTTGTAATATTCTTTATGAGAGGCATCTTAATATGTATTTTTTAAGTTAAATATCTCATCTGAAATATACTTCTTATATTTATTTAACATTTCGTATTATTTCATGAACCAAAATTAATCTCAACTCAAGAACAAGAAGAACTGAAATTTAATTGCAGTTCTTAAATTAAATTAAAATTATTTAAAACTTGATTTTTATGAAATGTCAATATCAGGTCTCATAGATGTCCATGTGCTTTTTGAATCTTTTCTTAATTTTACTTGACGTTTTAATGTCTTCAATGTGGAATCTGTGATATTCTTTTAATGTAGAAAGTCACATTGAAGATGTAATCAATTGGTTAAAATATCATCAGCTAGAGATGTTTTGATTGATGTCTTTGATGCTTTTAAAAAAATGTAATTTAATTTTTGTTCTTCTTCTTGTTTGAGTTGAGGTTAATTAATAAAATGGTATATATCACTAATATTTCTTAATATTCATCCTCTCTTTTCAAATTAGGATTCCTAAAGGAAAGTGATTGCACTGAGGTTATCCATCAAAACTGGATACATGAAAACTGGATGAAGTTTCTAAAAATCAAAACTAGATGAATCGAAGTTAACCAAATCTAAGATTAAAGTCTGACAAAAATGAATAAAATTCTAATTAAATAAATTTAGTTAAGAATTTATTTCTATTTTACAAAATTCTTTATAAAAGGCGCGTTATTATTACTTCCATTTTGCACTTCGTTAATCTATTTGAATTTTATGAGAAGGTGTCTCTAAATGTATTTTGCTTGTTTTTTGCAGTAAAACCTGTCTATAATGACCACCCACGGGACCAAGCGAACGCGGTCGTTAAGCTCAACAAACATGATTAATAACATGATAAAAAAAACATATATGTTCATTTCTTTATTAAAGAATGTAAATTACTTTATTTACACTTTCCTGTCTTCCTGGTGAAAATTAAGTCTTCAAAATGTTTTTCGAGCACATTCAGGGTGTTTTCATAAAGTCCGACCGGTCGCCAAAAGTTCGCGTTCTACGGTTCAACCGTTTCCAAGTGGACGATTCTGTGCGTTTATGCTTTTAGACAGCTTTGATTATGCTTAAACTACGTCGTTAGAACTCAGCGACTACGATTACGATTAAAAACATTTGAATTTCTTCCGCCATTTTGATTCTACTCGATCAGAAAAGTGTAGTGATGTAATTGGAATTTAGGTTAAGATCTGACTGGTTGCGTAAATGGTCGTTATATATAGTTTTTTAGTATAAGTTTAGATATACCAGAGAAAGAAAATGGCGGTCGCTGGTAACGTTAGAGAGGTCGTCGTTACGCTACCAGATTTCCCAAGTAACTTTCTGCGGGACCAAGCAAAAGTGGTCGTTAAGCTCAGGTGGTCGTTAGCACAGGTATTACTGTAACTCCAGTTTTTGTGATCATTTGCATTAACATTATGCAAACATGTAAGCTACTTCTCCAAAACTTCAACATTTGCACCGTTGCAACGCGTTGCGCACAACACAATATTCAGATCTGGCCGATATTGCTTCTCACCGTGTTTTCTAGCATCCCCAACGTGATGCTTTATACATGTATGGCTGCGGCGATTTTCCTCTTTAAATCGTCCAGGTACGTCGGTTTTTAGCCGTAGACAATGCCACAGAAAGAAATCTGGTGAGAGGCCAAGTTATGGGTCCTCCTCGTCCGCACCAATTGTCGTTAAACACGGAATTCAGAAGGTGGCGGACTTCCAATGCTGCGGGGCTTCTTGTTTTGGTAAATCAATTTCGCAGTATCTTAGATTTTCACGATTTAAAGTTGGAAATCATTAAAGTCATTGAAAGCATCATATTGGAGATGCCGGAAGACACATGGGAAGCAATATCCACCAGTTATAAAGCAAAGAAGTTAATGTTTAGGATTTACTGAATCTGTTTTAAGATTCGTTTAGAAGTTTTGAAAAGCACACATTACACCAAAGATATTTTTTAAAAAGAACACATATAATATACGAGTGTATTTAAAATATCTAAAATTTACGTGTATACATCTCGTTTTATGCATATTTGCATCTTGGATGACTTCCGGTACAGATGCCCCAGTAGCTATAATTCTTTTGCCGCTCGCTAGAATTTAGTAAATGTGGATGAGGCTGTAAGCAGAGAAAGAGCACGCAGTAGACAATAAGTAGGAATGAGTTGCGTAGAAAACAACTGACAGTTTCGTCGATTACAGGTAAGCTATGACCGTTCACGATGTCATTTCTTATTTAGTGGAACAAGAAATGTAATTAAAATCCACTTTTGCTTGTGCATTTGATTAAAATGGCTTCAGACAAGTTGAAGTTTATTCTAAGGGATGTAACTATGGTTACTGGATGCCATTTTTCTACTCTCGAAACAGGAAGTAAATAGGGCATCTCTTCTTTATTATCGGGATAAATGGCTCAATTTAAATCGGGAGTGATGCCCTGTTGTTTCAATGAGTGTTTAGAGCAGCGGTCGGCAACCGGTGGTCCGTGTAGAAATTTGGATATTATTTGCATTTTATGTTTATACATTGTTTTATTATATTCTGATTCCTCTTCGTGTCACTGACAAAGAATCATTGTTCATAATTGATTAGTGATCCGTGAGGTTCAAAAGGTTGCCGACCGCTGATTTAGAGGACTACAACAAAACCGTTCAGATTGATTGGGTGAAGTGTGTCGACTGCAACGGATGATTGCATCAGTCTTGCACACTTTATAATATTCGCTGCTCATGTGTGGCAGGCAACATACGCTGAAAGGGCATAAAACTTGAAGGTAAAAGTTGGCTTCATTCTTTTGAGTACTGTTTTTGTTATTTGAAAGAAAAAACGTTTCTACGTTTGTATTTTTTTAAGTAGGCTATTAAAGTACATACTTTTATAGTAGGCTATTAGAGTACAAAACTTTCCTTTTGTCAGCATTTATTGAGATACAGGGGTGGGGCTTTCACCCAAATGGGTGGGACATGTTACCCCGAAAGAGCATCTCTACAGGATTTACCTTACACTTTTCTAGTCATAACAAAACCGATATTGAGAAAAATGTAGGAATCCATAATAATTTTACCGTGCCTTAATCAAATTAGACAAGACAACTGGTTTCAAGACAACTGGATTGAAAAAATGGATTTGCCTGGCCAGAGCCCCGATCTCAGTCCTCTGGGATGAATTGGAACGTCGATTGGTTGCTGAACTAACTAGTGCTCAGAGACAGGAATGGAGAGAAATTTTAGCATCTTACTACCAAAAACTGGTGGAAAGTCATTAGAGCAAAAGGGGGTGCCACTGCTTACTTATTCCGGTTATCTGAAGCCTACGACGTTGAAATGCTGGTGTCCCTAAACTTTTGATCACATTATGTAGTAGTGCCGCGAATTTTTATTGCCCCTTTAGAGATATACCCGGATTAAACTCACACAATAAATAAGGGGATATCTAAGATTTCACAATTGCTTCGCGGTCGATGAGCATTTGACCTTAGCGAATGTCACGGTTAAATTTAACGTTCCAGAATAACAACCACACATCAGATGTTAGACAGGTATTGATGCCAAACTGCAATATTTATTCAATTAAAATCAAAAATAATTTATCCAAGAGAAGGTATGGTAAATGATGAATTATGACTGCTCACAGCGACGAACAGTGCTTACTTAAAATATAGCATTCTCTCTTCACTTTGAGAGGAATGGGTCTTGTATCTATTGCCAATAAAAACAGCTAATATATTCTATAGGGTTAGGTAAAATGAGATAAAATTATAACTCAAGATGCAGAAAAATTCTACAAACAGGAAAGCTTTATAACATTTTCTATATTAAGTGAACACGCAAAAACTTAGTATATTTTAAATAAGAATGATTAATATTTCTGTATTATTCAAGAATGTTGTTAATTGTCAAACTGTAAGGCCTAAAAATCTACAAACGTTCACGTGCATCTTATCATTTGCAAAAGTTTTTTTAGCAGGGCCGGCCCAAGAGGCTGGTGCAGAATGTTCATGCAGGGCCTATTTTCAAAACTATTTTGTATCATGGTAGAATCAAGCGCATAATCACCGTTCGCACCAGCTCTGATTTTAAGCAACCTTTTAATTTCAGATTCAGAATCAATACACGTTTCGCATCCTTAGTCATTAAATACAAATCAATAAATTTATATATACATTCAAACAATTTCTTTCAATTGCAACTGATTCCCTACCCTAAAGTAATGCTCGCAAGGAGCTAAAGGGTTAGAATGATGCGTAATTGTCAAACTGCCAGCTGCATAAGCGTTATTTTCAAATACCGTAAATTGAACCGTCATAAATCGGGGTTACTCTTTTATGACGGACACGCTCGGTCGATTTCTTTTCTAATTATTATTACCATCAAAAAATTCAATAATATAATCTCCTTCACAACTTCAATCGATCATCGGCCGGAACACGGAAAGTTTGTAGCGTTTATTTTCCACTCATTGAAAGTAAAAACCATTTCTATGCAGTGCTTTCAATTACAGCATCTCCTTCTTTCATACCACAAATGTACCATTTAGAGCACCATTCTTTTTCCATGACAGATTGTATCATTGGCAACATGCACCTGGAGAAGCCATAGAATTTTCGCATTCCATTATTCCATGTAGAGAAAAGATGGAGCTACAAGAACCAATATAACATTTTGATAAAAATATTTTTTGTTTATGAATAATTCAAAAATATTGGGAAAAACAAGTGATTTTATCTGACAACCCAATATTTTACGTGCTTCGGCTGCGTCCGCTCTAGTTCCGTCTTCCAATAGTATAGAAGATTTTAATGTATCTGAGTCCCTTGGAAGCGAATATAACCAATCGCAACCAATATAGTAAACTTAGAAAATTACTGAATCAAATACAGGGTGGGGCAGAAACAATTAGACGGTTAATAACATTTTAATTGAAACCAAATAATAACTAGGGAAAAAATACATAAACCTTTTCACTTGCTTCAGACAATATCCATTTACTTCTATCTTGCAATTGTTTGATCATACCTTTCTTATACACAAGCACCTTCGTCTTCTCAACCCTGATTCTCATCTTTTGCTTTCCATATAATGGTAAAAAACATAAAAAAGCATTTCTTTTTCAGATCACTTTTTGAAGATAACATCGCTCAGATGAGCTCCATTGGAGGTAAGATAATGAATTCAACTTACTCCTCTGCCCACCACAATTCCCAGATCCACCAATCGAACATCTTTGGTATTCAAACAATGACACGCAGGGAAACCACTTATCCACTTTTTTCTAGAAGTCCATCCACAGTATCGGGCTCATAGTACATCTGTTTATCTTTGGTATTAGCTGGAACGGATTATTTCAGGCATGGATCCATCACCATCCAAAAAGCATCAACTGGGAGCAGCTGCTGCATCCTCATGGACAAACAGCATGGAATAATCCTTCCAGCGACTAATTGAATCCATGCCACGGCGAATTCGTTCTGCTATAGCTGCTGGGGGTGGCGCGACATAGTATTAGCGGGGTGTTCTTAATAAACTAGCAACACAGTGTATTGTAAGCCAATAATAATTCAATTAATTATTTTAATAATTTTTATAATTTTTGTTGATGCTGGTTATATTCATTAGAATAGTTCGTTTCATTACCTTAACGTATACATGTATTAATCAATTTTCATTGGAAGCGCCGAATTGTACAGAAATATTAGTAAGAAACATCGAATTGAAATTCGAAATGAAATTACAAAATGCTTTTTTTGCATAGTCTCTTCCCTTTAGCCCATAAGAAGACGTTTCTTATGCACTTGATTTGGGTCATATGATCTAGTTTTAGAACAAAACATACAGCTGGAAAAATCAGGATAGAAAGAAGTTTTTATTACTTATACAGGGTGATTCTTAAAAGCCATGCCAAAAGAACAGTTAGGTAGAGGGTGATATTCTGAGCAAAAAAGTCTAGTCGCGTTTTTCGATCGTTAAAAAGTTATAGCTCTTTAAAGTTTCGCGACATCAGTTCCGGTTTGTCGTCTGAGACGCGACAGTACGAACCAAGCAATCGCAAATTAATATTTGAAAATGATTGCGTTTCAGTTTGATAATCGATTCTAACTTAATAAGCAAGCTTTTCTTGAATTTATAACATCGTTTACGCTGTAAAAAGCAGCCATTACCTTTCGTTTTAAATGCAGTATAACGGCTACGGAAACATTCGTAAAGTTTTGCGTTCGAACATGAAGGATGCGTTTGAAAATGTTTAGGTTTCATTTACATAAATATTTCCTTCCTTCCTTACTTACTTACTTTTCAAACCCGCTTATGCTTTAGAGTCGCGAGGGCAGCAGACCTATGGAGTATCTCCAGCGATCGCGATCTCCAGCGATCGCGATCTTCCGCCATGAGGCGCATGTCCTCCCAAGCGACTCAAACCCAAATTCTCCATGTAGTCTAGCCACCTGGTCCTAGGCCGACTCCTTGGTCTCTTACCCACCGGCTTGGAAAATAACAACTGCCTAGGAAGGACAGTTTGCGGCATCCGTATTACATGGCCATACCAGCGCAATTGAGATCTCTCAATGCGGAGAAGTAGAAGCTCAACACTTAAAGACTCCCTTATTGTGCTACTGTGCACTCTATCTAGTAGGGTAACACCTGCTGCATCTCTCAGAAATCTCATTTCAGCGGCTTGTACCCGCGATCGCACTCTTTCGGTCATTACCCAAAACTCATGACCATAGGTGAGAATGGGGACAAAGATAGATTTGAAGACGGAGAGCTTGGCTTTGTTTCCTAGCTCGCGTTTCGTTACCACGGATCGCCACAATTCACGTCTTTCACTGCTTGCTGCACCGATCCGAGCATCCAATTCTTTTCTGTATGCTAAAAATGTTCTTTGAAATAGTTTTTAAATGGTTACTATTTATAGAACATTTAAAACAGTACTAACACCTGCTGGTTAGTACTCGCATGTGAGCACTGTTACGATTTTGAATACGCAACTCGGAAACTACTCGTTGGAATACGATCAAATTTGAACGTATTATTCTTTCAAAATTCATTATTCTAGGCATTGCAGAACCTGAGTTATTAACTTGGTGATCTTGATGGCGGCGTTTTTATTTCTGTTCATATCTCAGTTAGCGTTTAAATTTGGACCCAAATTGTATTAAAATAAAATGTTCATTCTGGTCACCTCCGTCATTGCTTACAGTTAAACACACTTTTTCAGAATCATCCTGTATAAACTGGATTATGCTCCGTGTAGATGATATATGCTGCGAAATTGATACAATTGAAAAAGATCGGTAGTGGCTTGCAAGTGTACTCCGCTTGAGGCAGCGGATTAGCACTTGAGAGTGTACCATCTTTGGCAACAAATTCTTCAAGTGGCTCGCCTTCCATATTGTTGTGAAGCCAGAGTATTACTCTCTTGTTGTTCAATTACAACCTCTTGTTCAGCATCAGATACTTCCCTCTCAGCATTCCCAAGTGGAGAATCATAGTCTTCCTCATCAGATGCCCGAAAATCTTCACCACTATCAGTTTCTTTGAGGATAGTATGAAAATAAAAAATGAATAACTCTTTTGATGTGGTGGCAAGATTATGTACACAATGAATATTATCATCATCTCTACAAATTGGTTCTCTCCATAATCAAAATACTACCGTAAAGGTCTACAATTAAAAGTTCAGAATTAAAGTGTAAGGATTATAGTTAAAAGTACAACGAAATTCCTGTATGAACATATATTATATTTTAATACGGATCTATGATAAATTAATCATTTTATCATAATATTATTTAATATATCTACAGCTACACTATAACTGCGCTTTACACCAAAAAACATATCATCGCGATATATCAAAAATTTCCTTTAAAACTGTAACGTATCAACTCTCACAGTGTCAAAAGTGTCATCTAGTTTATCACGGTGAGGGAAAAAAAATACAAGGTTGAAAACAGATTCAAATTAAAAAAACAAGTCAGGCAACCGAAATGCCCAGGACCGATAGGATTTTAAAGAAATCGAGAAAGAAAAGGAAAGCATTTGATTTCTAAAGAAGCCTTTCATTGTTATGAACTAGACGAGGTTGCTAAGGAAGCCTCTGGTTGCTAACAAGGCGTACTTCTAAGGGAAACGTTTAGTTCAAACTGAATAAAACTATCTGAAAAGTTAAATGGAAAAAGTAGCATTTCTCTATAGATTAGAATATATACGAATCCTTTAATTTGTTAGCATTCCTATTTAATAATTTTTCTTCAAAAACTATTGCCAACGCTTTTCTACGTAAGCATGTATCATTGAAGGGATGAGTAGCTACTAGCTGTCGTTAAAATTTTCCTAACACAAACTAACTATTGATAATATAAGCCGTAAGTAGTTACATGCCATATCTTAGCAGTGAAAGTTTCCAATAGTATCATTAAAACACGAATCATGGAACCAATTTCAATTATCATTAATTTTACGTTATATTCATTCATGACACATCATTCCAAGTCGTTTGATATATTACATGCCATATTTTAGCATTGTAATTTCCCCTGAATCATACTGGTTCCATGAAACCACATATAATTGAACCTATTTCGACTATCATTAATTTTACCTTTAAATATTCAATCATGATATGTTATTTCAAGCTGTTTGATATAATACATGCCATATATTAGCATTGAAAGTTTCCAGTGGACTATAATTGTACCACTAAACCACATACCCTTGAACCAGTTCCGACTGATATTGACCATCAAGGAAGACGATCACGTGTCTGCACTTAATTCACAAGCTTTTTCTCTGCTTTAGCTGTGGAATGCCAAAGGGAGAACAGCATTTGGTAATGCACAGGCCATTTATACATGGAATTGTATAGTGAAAAACGTGGTCCCCTATATTATTTTTGACCTTTTGAACCGGAAGTAGTTCACCGATTTTTTCCACCAACGAACTCAGTCTTCCGATTTCCCTAAGTTGTCGAATGGCGAAAACCGAAGTCGAAAATTCGGAAGCGTTCGAAAGCTAGAGCGCCAACAGACAGACGGACAGACGGACGGACAGACGGACGGACAGACGGACGCACATTGTGAAAACATAAGTACCTATCGGTCCTAATAAAGTGAACCATACTTAAATGAATTAATTTTAGGCAATTTTAGGCAGAACGACTTAACGCGCGTGACCAAGAGTTGAGCAAAGTCTCTACGAGTGAATTTGAGATTATTCGGCCGTATTTAGAAAGTGACAGCATCCATCCGATTACCAAATCACGTTGTATGACCGTATCTCAGTCTTATAATCGCGGAGACTTTTGGTCCGAATCGGTCGTTTAGGATTGCGAAGTTTACCTTATGCATTTAGTAACGACAATATTATTATTAAGCATATGCACAAATTGGCGCTAAAATGTCAATTATCTCTTCTATTTCTTTATTATTACGCATATGTGAAAGTTATGAATTAATATTGCTCATCTGTATTTTATTTATTGCAACAGAACAGGGAGTGCCACCAAGCACATTTATATTTAACGAAATCGACTGCAATCTCATTCTCCTTAAATGCTACCATACATTTTTAAAATTAACTTAATCATTAATATAACTCGTATCTCATGAACGATTAATAAAAATTTTAAAGCCCTTAATTCACAAATTAGATTCGAAACCAGTTATACGTCGAATGTTTGATTTAGTAATGTCAATGTCAACCACTCCAAATCGCTCCGCCAATTTGATTTCTAACGACCGTGAACGACAAGTAAATGACTAGGGTATGGTTGTCTGTAGTTGAAAGCGAGACACTTTTGTAAGTTTTTATTGATGAGGCCGTAAATAATTTGGAAATAATAAACAATACACACACACTGTATAATAACGAGAGAGAGAAGTAATACTAGAAAAACCGAAACTAGAAGTTTTATAATCTTTTCTTTTATTTACAGCAACGTCCAATTTTATCACCATATCCTTCTGGTTGAACCATGTATAATTCTTCTTCCACGATTCCATGTAAAAAGGCTGTTTTAACATCAAACTGCACTATTTCTATATCTTCATCATTAGCAATAGCAAGTGTTGTTCTTAGAGAATCACAGGCGAGAAAGTTTCAAGATAATCAATAGCCTTTCTTTGACTATCCCCATTGGCTACAAGCCTAGCCTTTATCCTTCATTTTCTCATAACAATGTGTTCAAATTTTTATGTCCATGGTGAGGTGAACCGTCAGAACATGAGATGCAGGAATGATACGAACACTTATTGGACGGATCCATTCAAAGTCATGGGTGATGTGAAAGTTTTGGCACACCTGAATTCTGCAAAATGAGCGTTCTTCATTAAAAGAGTGTTCTTCTCACGATTTTTCCTCTTCGTTCAAGTGGGTTTCAGATATTTCAGTTACGTTAAGGTCCCCCATGTCGCCACTCTTATACCAACGTGTTGTTGAATTTATGAGTTCCAAATTACGAAACCGATCTGAAGCCTTTGATTTTGTAAAAGATCGTTTTATGGCTTCAGAGGTCGAGATAAGGTTGGTCGGCGATCATCTACAGTTTATTCGCGTGACAGAATGATTGAGTTTTCTGCTTCAGCAAACATCGGTCTTATTCCTCGACTGTTTTTGGTATTGTGTGTGATGTATGGCACCCAGTAAATTGGGCCAATTTTATAGACTCTAAATGCTGATGAGTACTTGCGAATGTTACAGAACACTGTGTTCCCGTCACTGTTGACTGAAGATAGCAGCATAGCCTAATTATGAGAAGTCTGTTCACTCCGGGTCGGTTTCATTGTTATAGCTGTTGCCAGATCGACGTCCTACAACAATAATAACGACAGCAGCGCGCCAAGCGTTCAGCTACTGTATCTCCTTCTCTTTTCTGGATCTATTCAGGTACTGTTTTGCTATTGAGTTTTGTTAATGACAGGTCGTTATCAAAAGCTTTTTACGATTTTCTTCATCGCATTTTATCTGACTGCAAAAAAGGTATGTATGCAATTTTTTATTCATAACAGCAAGAATAAAAAAAACTTTAGAGGTCCTATAATTTTTTAAAAAAGATTTTATTTCAGCTAATTTAGGGAATCCAAAGAAAACCATTCATCAAATTTTCTAATATGGCAAAATCCTTTTTATTTCAAACTATTTTGAATAAGAGTTCCGTTATAACAACCTTAATTCATATAGCTCACGGTTGTTTTATTTTCTTGTGTTTTTTTTTTGTTTTTTTTTCTTTTCGAAAAGAAAAAAATAGAAAAACGTTTAGTGTAAAGGACTTGGAAATTAAATTTCTTCATAAAAATTTCTCCAATTTAATAAACGACATTTTGTCTCCGTTATGATTGCAGTAGTAAACAATGGATTTGGCAGTTGAGTTTATCTGCCGCTAGGGAACTTAGACAACGTTTGAAAACGAGAGTGGACAGACTTCTCATTATTAGGCTATGATAGCAGCTTCTCAAGTTTTTTTCCAGCAGGATGGTGCACTACCACACTACAGACATGATGTCCGTCAATGGTTGATGAGCAATTACCTGGTCATTGGATTGGCCGGCGGGGTTCTGTGGACTGGCGACTTCGTTCCCCAGACCTCACAATGCTAGATTTTTACCTGTGGGGATACTTGAAGCAATCTGTGTATGCTGTGAAACGCCAAAGCAAACGTCAGCTTCAGCAATGCATCCTACATGCCTGTGATCGCATTATCCCCAACATTCTTGTGCGCCTGCATAATGAATGGAAAAAGCGCCTTGGATGTGTGTCTAGCTGCTACGATCCAGTTATCGGTGTGTGTTTTTGTTTGCAAAGTGTCAATGTTTTATTTTATTAATAACTTGTGAACCACAACAGATAACTGAGATCCGATTTCAAGAATAGGTGGTGCTATTTGATATGCCACATTACCCCTTTCCCATTTAAGAAAATGAATCTTGACCCAAAATGGCGAATTTCAACATGAAGGCCAAACTCCAAAACTGTCTCAAAAGATAGATTACCTATCCTGTTACCTGCTAGTGTGGTGACAGCATTCATTTTACACACCATTTCCCAAATATAGCTATGTCCAGTGATTTTTGACTCGCCCTGTATTTTTTCATTCTTAGCATGAATCCAAAATGTTTAGTCTTCAAATTCACTAGCATCATGTATGTTCGAGGTTCCCTACTTGCATACATCAACGCTAAATTTGACCTTAAAACTCTATATAGTTTTTAATAGACTTTTTCTTTGAACGTTTTGGTCTTCCTACGTCTTTCTGGTCTTTAGAGCATACTAGAAGAGGTACCCGGCGTTGCCCGGGATAATTACACTTGCACAAACTTTTCCTTTCATTGTTAGTCATGAGATATTGATTGTTGGTCCATGCAGAGCGTTTGTGAATTGCGTGTTGATACCATTGTTGATACCTATTGTTGTACAAACTTTGCCTTGCATTGTTGGTCATGAGATATTTCTCATTAATATGCCTTGCCATAACCATGAATATCGATTTTTTATCGATATTTATTATTTTTCCGAAATCTGAGGTAGACAGTGACCTTCCTCATGCTTTGAAGGTCATGTATGCGAAATTTTATCAAGATCGGAATAAAACTGCAGATTTGTATAAAAACATACACACAGATCCACAGACCCACAGACCCACAGACAAACCCACAAACATCCTTCTTTATATATATAGATAGATTTCGCTCTATTCTTTTTCTAAGCTTGAATCATTTTGGTAATTCTAAAATATCCCATTGTGGACAATTCATTTTAATAATTCAGTCGACAAATCAAACCACAATCTGAATACACACCAACGAATTCTTTTCTGGGTCATGAAGTATGTAATTCATTTCTGTTTTACGAATAACCAACCAAAATCAAAGGTCTTGACTTTAGCCCCCACTTCTTTTTGAGTTCTTTAAGCACAAGAGGAAATGCTTTTGTACCAAATACTGTACACGTAAATGTATTGTATTATAAAGTGTCTATCAATTTCAAGTCGCCGACGTGGTAATAACCTTAGAATTTTTGAGCGCTACCGTTTTATCAAGGGAAATACCGGGTTTTGCAAAATTTCTGTTACACATGTGAGGATCCTCGCAAAAATGACATAATTACGTGTGTGATGCAGTTAGACACGGTTTTTATTGTCAGAATTGATATTGATGTGTTCACAATGCATATTAATCGAGGTAACCTCCATCGACGGCAACCACACGCTCTAGGCGTGGTCTAAAGGCCCGACAAACGTTACGGAAGTAGTCTTTTTTCATAGCGGTCCACACGCGGCTCACAGATGCTTTCAGCTGGTCGACGTTGCTGTGACGAATCTTGCCGGCCTTGCTCTCAAGAGGGTTGAGGTCGGGCGACTGAGGAGGGCAAAAGCCTTTCGACCAGAAGTTCATGTTCGTCCCCAATACTCTTGAACGGTCTTGGCACTGTGGGACGGGCACCGTCCTATTAAAGACGTAGTCCGCATTCCTCGTCACCTCTTCCTTGTAGTCGGCCGCGGTAAACCTGTAACCGGCCGGGAGCCAGATTGGCGGCATTTTCATGCCATTCGACGCCACGACGCCGAGCATCATCACTGAGGCCGGGTGCTTGGTTCTAGTCACGTAGCGGACCTCAGAGATGTCCTGGCCGAAGTTGACCACGCGGTCGTTCTGCTTGTTGACGACCGGGTCGACCGTGAAGGGTTTTTTTTATCAGAAAAGAGACAATGCTATTACCATGGCTCTTCAAGTCGTTGAGAAGGCGACGACAGCGCTTCCGACGTTTTTCTCGCATGCCATCCGTCAGCAAAGTTCTTGCCACGCACCTCAAGCTCTTTCCACCCTCTTCTTTGATGACTCTGGACACCGTCACCACAGAAATATTCTTTTTCTTTGCGAACTGTGTCATTTTGAGAGTCAGGTCAAGTTCGAAGGCTTTTCTGACATCCACACGATTGATAACGTGAGGTCTGCCTGCACGTGGGCGATCTTTGAGACCTTTCCCTTTCTTCAGTCTCTCTGCGACTCTGTGGGCAGTCATCCGGCTGACGTTGAGCTGCTTAGCGATGTCAGACTTGTTGTGGCCGGCGCGAAGGAGCGCAGAGATTTGGATTCTGTTACGCTCCGTTGCAATATTTTTGCATCCTAATCGCATTCATTCCACCTATATACGTTTACATTATGGTATCGCCCACCTTTTCAAGAGCACCTGCTCCGTGGATGCTTTCATCCCCGATATCGACGCATCCGCAAGTGTAACAGAACTTTTGCAAAACCGGGAAATAAATAATAAGTTACTATAAAAACTCAGTCTTTATCAGCTTTCGCGTTAGATCCAGACACGCTGGAGAGAGTCTAACCCCAATTCCCACCTCCCGCCGGAGTAAATAAACTCAAGGACCAATCTATTCTTATAAATTAAAAGATATCG
This sequence comes from Rhysida immarginata, assembly GCA_023313115.1. Lineage (NCBI taxonomy): Eukaryota > Metazoa > Arthropoda > Chilopoda > Scolopendromorpha > Scolopendridae > Rhysida > Rhysida immarginata. The sequence goes on from JAHWFO010049837.1 coordinate 349,797, forward strand.
ATCATATTATGCATGTATCAGCAAGTAAACGGGTAAGCCGCGATTGTCCAAACATTTAAAGACAATTTGGGGCACAAGGGCAAATTTGGGGATTATTATTGGTAGAAATACGAATAGCAATACCCTATCCATGATGATGTAACAATGTATTAAGTTTAATTGCGGAGAACATCTCTCTCGGTGGTTACGATCAACACCTCCTAGGATGCGTTCACTTATTCGTTCGGAGTCATGCTCCGAGTCAATGTGATCACGTGATCAGAGTACTAGCGTCATGGCTCAGAGCTCTCGTTGGCACCGGAGGCAACATAACGACGTAACAATCGAAGATTTTGATCGTTACATTCATGTGTGTGCAGTATTGCCAATTTAGCCTTTTTTTTCATGCGCTTATCTTTTGTTGGACATTTTTAATATAAATTAAACAATGCACATCAAACATCTAACATTCATTTAAAAGTCATCAATTCTCTTCAAAAACTCTCATCATTATTCATTGGTGAACTTGTTATTATTTATTCTTATTATTTATTATTTTATCTTCTACATTCATAAATGAGTATAGAATCATTCATTAATAAACAACATATTATACTACTTCGTTAATTAATGTATAATGCACAAAATAATGAAAATGAGCTTTTAAATTGGACATATCCCTGCTAAATTGGCATTACTGCTTGTGAACGATTCAAGATATTTTTTCCCTCTTCGCAACCTCCGGAGGCATCAGAAAAGCATGAGCAGTGCCCATGACACTTTCGGTTATGGGGACCCTTTAACATTAAGTTATTTTTTATTAACAGGAATAAACAATAACATATTTTTTATTTTTTATTATTTTTATAAAAACAGAGTTCTGGTCATAATTATAATTTTAATTTATTATCACAGAGGCTAGAGTGGCCTCTAGATCACGAGGCTCTGGCCCCATGCGTAAAGATGGAACTGAGATTGAGCATATAAAAATTAATAATTATGCTGAAGAAATTGTCTCGAATCAAATTTTCGATCAATTTAAGCTAAATTTTCGTTTATATCGTTCCAAGCCTACAATAATGGAAGGCTAACCAATTATGGTAGCCTATGATCGTGCACTTTCAAAAGGTATAGGCGACCATGTTGATGGTTAAACAACGTATGCGCCATCTTGAAGAAATAAAGTCTTCGCTTCTCATGTTTGTGTGGTTGCCACGGCTCCTAATAAGCGCGCTCGCAAACGTTATCTCATTGTAACAAAATTAATCATCGTTGAAGTCGCAACTTTGTTGGAACTCTTCATTGTTGCGTCGTGTTTCTCATTAAATTTTTTGACTCCGATGACTCCAGCTTGAAAGCAGGAGTTAAGGGAGTTAACCCGAGTCGCACTCCAAGCGAATAAAGAAACAAACTCCGAATGACTCCAAGCCTACCCTGATGTTGGACGTCAAGGGAGTTAACTCCGAGCGAATAAAGAAACGGAGACCAAATGACTCGGAGCAAATAAAGAAACGGAATGCGAATGACTCAGAGTCACGGGAGTCACTCGGAGTGACTCCAAGTGAATAAGTGAACGCACCCCTAGAAAGAAAGCCTGTGCAATGAAAATTCTTACATTGTTACATGATCATAAGAAGTCATAATTGGCAGAAATACGATTAACAATGCCTCTTCATGATGATGTAACAATGTATGAATTTTCAGTGCTTTTTATACTCTGTTCAATGAAAGAAAAACTAGGTGTGTCTAATTAAATTCCCAATTTCAATTGTTAGACATTGTTGCTAAATAAAATTAACAATGTTTAACAATTGAAATTGGAAATTTAACTGGACACGCCCAGTTTTTCTTTCGTTGGACAGAGTATAGGTGGTGTTGTTACGATGGTGCACGTTTAGACTACAGGAGAAGATGTCCTACTCGTTTTCACTTGCGACAAATTTTGTCATTTATGTTTTATTTCTGTTAAATTAATAAATAAAACATAGTATAACAACATGTGGATAAGAATAATCAAAAAAAGATATGAACCTAAAAATCATGTACATAAAACAGAAAGATTACAAAATGCATTCACAACACTAGTATTATTTTAAATACAAAAATTAAAATCTGTTGGCCTTACAATTTTTATTTTTTAGTTTATATTTTTTATTTTATTTTTATTTTTTCAAAACTTCCAGTGATTGTTGTGGGAAAAGAGGCTTTATTATTTTGGTCTGTACTTTCAAAATTATATTGTAACAACAGGTTGTAATTTTTGTATTTAAAATAATAATAGTGTTATGAATGCATTTTGTAATCGTTGTGTCTCTTAAATTATCTAATTTTTTATCATTATCTGAAATGTTTAGCAATATTTTAGTTGTAACAGGAAATTTTGTTATTTTAAAAATCGTATCATTGTTGAATTAATTGACTGCAACAATTAATATGTTCACTCAGAGTGAATTGAGTTGTAACAACGCCATCTAAAAAACAAAGCCTTCTCACTGCCTGTGGACTGCGTCATCAAACCAGGGTTGACAATCCAACTTTCATTGTTTACAACAGACGAAAAAACGCTGATTACAACAGGTGCTTTTTCGTTTGTTGTATACAATGAAAGTTGAATTGTCAGCCCAGGTCAAAGCCAACGAGAAAGACAGGCCTCGAAGCGGAAAAGTCACCTGACCAACTGAGTCCGAACAACAATCCGATCTTCATTGTCTCCATCTTGGATTTTAACAATCAGTAATTTTTCGTTTGTTAGAAACAATGAAGGTTGGATTGTTGTTTGGACCCAGATGATCAGGTGACTTTTCCGCTTCGAGGCCTGTCTTTCTCGTTGGCCTCGGCCCAGGTGTGATGACGCAGTGACCAGGATTTGTTTTTTAGGTGGTGTTGGTTGTAACCACGGTCTATAGAAAACTGTCAGGTAATGTTACGTTTTGTTGCTGACAGTTTTGTTACGTTGTGCGATCGTTAAAATGCATTGTTATGTTTGAGCTGTAGCCAAATTCATTCAAGAGAGGGGGCAAAAAACGACTTTTCAGTAAATACAGCAATCCAATTGTTGGACTAAAACAATGCTGTGCACATACCAGGGAATTAAAAGACTATGGTAATAGCATAGCCAAAGCCAACTAGAAAGACAGGCCGGGGCACTAAAAAGTCACATAACCAAAGTAGATCGAGCAACAATCCAATCTTCATTGCTTCCAACAAACGAAAAATCACTGATTGTTGAAATCCAAGATGGAAACAATGAAGATTGGATTGTTGCTAGATCTACTTTGGTCGTGTGACTTTTTAGTGCCCCGGCCTGTCTTTTTCTTCGGCTACGGCATAGCCTAATGATGAAAAAGTCTGTCCAGTCTCGTTTTCAAACGTTGACTAACTCTACAGCCAAATCCTCTGTTTACTACTGCAATCATAACTGACAAGAGGACTGCACGAACATGTCATCACGGATTTGTTGAAATTTTAGGAGGTCAATTTACAACATTAATATACCTTCTGTGTAAAAGGATTTGAATCAATGGCCTTTCGTTTCGGAGAAAAACCACAGATAAGTGCCAGATAAGCCAAGTGGGAAAAAAGGCATTCAAATTAACAACGATGGCACAGTGGTATAAGAGAAAACAGCCAAGAAACTGTGGACACAATAATCAAACTAACGACGACGGGAAACCACAAATCCACAATAATCATTTAATAATGCCTCAGATGTACATTTCGAAAGCTATGCTTTCTTCATCAGTGAGTGATTTACAAACAGAGAACTCGGAATTTATAAGAAAAATACAACAATAATTGACCAATTACAGAAAAGTAACCTTAATAACTAATTACAACTATACTAACACAAAACAAAACAACCAATCACGCTAAACTGTTAAGACCCGATCATTTCAAATTTAAAAATATCCACCTCCAGAAACTACACTTAGAAGGCAATCCACTTATAAGAGCCGATATATCGTTTACTTTATAAGAATCGATATATCGATTACTTAAGAATAAACTTAGCGAGGGGTAACCATTCCCCTACAGGCATAGGACCGTCATCATTGTTGAGTAGTTGATTAGTTGCTTTGTTTTTTACAATTTCCAGAGATTCTAAAAAACGTATTAACTTGGGATCTTTACCGGAGTGAATAATTTTAAATGAATTGGTATCGTAATCATGCTTTTCCTTCAAAATATGGTCAGCAAAGGATGAAACACCGATTTTAAAATTCTTTATGCTGGCTATGTGTTCTGTCTTTCGTTTGGCCACGCCTCTCAGTGAGCTGCCCAAATAGAAGTGTCCACACGTGGCACACCCAAACTTATAGACACCTGCTCGTTCCTCCGCGGGGATTTTGTCCTTTGCTGCACATAAACTCCTCTTCACCGTATTAACGCTCCTGAAGGCTACTTTAATACTGAAGTCACTACACAGCTTTTTTAGGCCTCGATTCAACTGTACGTTGTATGGTAACACCAATACATTTTTGTAGTCAACTAATTCCTTTCTAAGGGTCGTGACCTGTTCAATCTTCAGGTGTCTACTGATCTTTGTGGTCATTCGGTCGACCATTTTACTTTCAAAACCATTAAACACAGCACAGGATTTTATTAAAGCAATCTCCTTTTTTCTGGCTTCCTCGTTAAGTGGTAGTATCAACGCTCTTCTGACTTGATGGTGGAATGCTGCTAATTTTTGGGAATTACAGTGGTTGGAGTCATTCCTTATGTAGGCTGGCGTGAAGTTACTTTTTCTGTGGACGTCAAATCGTAATTGATTTCCTGAGCGTATGATTAACAAATCAAGAAATGGTAACTGCCTGTCTTCTTCCTCTTCCATGGTGAAGTTGATATGGCTGCACAAAGAATTAAGGGAGACCAAGAATTCCCTAATATCTCCTTCTTGTGTGTTGTAGATGCAGACAATATCATCTACATATCTATACCATATTCTAGGGAAGTATTTGAAGCTATTTAACGCAATATTTTCCAATTTACGAATATACAAATTGGCTAGGTAAGGGCTAACACTGCTGCCCATTGGTGTACCGTCCGTCATCTTATAATACTGCCCGTTGAACATGAAAATATTGTTGATCTCACTTGTAATACCCAATGGCACAGTGGCTAACGTCAGGCCTCTGTGATTTCCTGGCTCGGGTTAGATTCCTGTCATTTTTTTCATTTTTTTCTTTTTCTTTTGTGTTTTTCGCCATAATTATTTGTTTGCACTTTGCATAGTAACATTCACATACGTAAGCAACGATTGCGCATAGACCGTGGATAGTGCGCATAGATCTTTATCGTTCTTTTTCATTTCACACGCCAAGCTAACACCCATTTTCCGTTTTCGGGGGAAGGGAAGGGGTGGAGAACGGATCCGTCATCATCGCCTCGTCACCGCCAATCACGGATCGACAATGACCGTCCGTGAAAATATTGTAAAACATATTTTGCATATTTTTTTTTTTACTTATGACGTTGCTTATGTAGGCTGGGCAAGCTTCAGCGACATCTGTGGGGCAAGTTAGTCGACATGATTCCTTCGCTCGACTTCCTTAGGAGAACGAGAAGATCCAACCATCAATCCTGTAGAAAAACTCGGCGTCGACGGAAGGGTCAATTGTATATCGAAACGGTCGGTCCTTCCTAGATTAAATGTTAGCAGACACTTTGAAAAGCACGAATAGACATCAAATTAGAAAATGGTAACGCTTTTACAGAATATTACGATAAATTCTCCTGGCAGTCGCAATCGTAGCCTTGCAGGAGGGGGAGAATCCGAATTACGTTTCCTGGCCCATACGAGGGCAGGCGTCATCCTATTGACTGTGCAGGATTCATGGGCAACCTACTGTCTCTGAACATAATCAAATCGCCGTTCCAAAAACATGCGCGTGAGGTTTCCTCAATTAAACCATGTCGATATAAAACTCGTTAATCACGAACTAAAAACCCCACGTCGAGTTTTTAGTTAACTGCGTTTCCCTTTCTATCGTTTTCGAAATCTCAGCAAACATGGCTGCGACCTTTACTGATGAGCCCGTACCATAGTTTTTTAGTAACTTCTCCTACCGAAAAATCCACCATAATAACAATCGTTTGCATTTTTCCTCAGAACAAATCCTGTATTGTAGCAAGCACCGTTACAACAAAGGCGCCATCAACCAACACCACCTAAAGACAAGGCCTGGGCGCTGAAATTTCATTACATTGTTACATCATCTCAGTAGGGAAAATTCAGAGCTAACTATTGGTGGAAGTACGGTTAACAATTCCCTACTGAGGTGATGTAACACTGTAATGACGTTCAGCCCCCAGGCCTTATCTTTAGGTGGTGTTGCATCAACACAAAGCATTAGTTCAACAATCGTCGCTAAGTAGAATAAGACGAAATAAAAATCACGTTTTTTCTTTTGTCTAAATAAACGACACTTGACAATGATAAGACAAAATAAAAATCAGCACAACAACAAACTCTTCTTCATGCGGAGGCGTGAAAGGGGGCGTTACATTTAAGTATATGTGTAGTTTAGTATACCATGGCTCATATTAATGCAGGATTCGTTAATACTTACGGAAAATAAAGATAAAAGTTAACGAAATTTTATCGCACTATCAGCATGTACTTTCAATATAATTTCTTATGCAATTTCCGATATATCTACCGCTAAAAAGTCGGTTATTCGGTCTGCTACATTGTATACTGACATCTTAAGACCAAATTCTCTAGAATAGCGGGCTTAAGATGTAAGCTTACAATATAATGGTGCGGATAACCAGATTTTAGCGACGAATAAATCGGAATTTGTATAAGATTTTATATTGAAAGTATATACTGCTAATGCGTTAACATTTCGTTAATTTTTATCTTTACTTTCCGTAAATATTAACGAATCCTGAATTAGTATGAGCCTTGGTATACTAAAATACACATATACCGTTTTTTACACCATGAATCAAAGCCGTAGCTAGGGTATAGAATAAGGAGATGGTGCACACTCTTAAAAAGTTGGTATTGATGCCAATAATGTAGTACTATTAACCACCACGAGCGACATTTTTGTGTTCATGTACTCCTATCTGACATTTATCTCATGTACTGCTTGGAAAAAATACACACTCACACACAAAAATACAGACCACAGTAACAAAATCCAGCTTACAACTATATCCACAAAGAGAAGATGAGAGAGATAGAGAGAGAAAGAGGTTGGTTGGTTGGTTTATTAGAAATTTTGGCGTCGACTACTAAAGTCATTTTGCGTCTTTTACACTAGCGCAGCCCAGGACAAACACAAACATTCATGCCCACAGCGGGATTCGAACCCACGACCAGGTGGACTCGAGAACTAGAAAGCCTACGCCCTAGCCCTCTCGGCCACATGGTCGACGAGAGAGAGACAGACAGACAGACATTGTGTGTGTGTGTGAAATGAATAAAATTGTTTTTTATTATTCTTTTACAAACATATGAACATGAACAAGAGAGAAAAGAAAACTTTAACTTTTTTATAGAATTTTAAAAATCTCTTATTTAAACGTAGAAAACTGTGCTCCCTTCGGTTCATGGGGTAGACCTCATGTCAATAGGCTGTTAGGAAGTAGCTTGATCGCCATAGATTAGCCACCCACTGTAAATAACATGACTAACTTAATAGTTTCTTCAAGATAAATTAAACAACTGAAATGGCCTGGGCCTGCCTATCAAGGCAATCATATGAACACAGTATGGTATGTCTCATAATTATAAACACACTATCAAAATGTCAATTTCCAGAACAACTAGTGGTTACTTCTACACCAAATTAAACTGTAAACATCATTAAGCAGAACAAAATAATTTTAAATATTTCTGAGAGTTTTAGTGAACAATGTATAGATAAAGCAAGCAAAAGTGAAAGAACACAAAATTCACTTGTTTATATTCATAAACACATTTAATGTAATAACCAATAAATTATCCCTGTTATGCAATAACTTTGTAAATACGATCAGAGAATATGTTTACTAATGGATGAAGCTGTGTTTGTTGAATATTTTCCCAGTTGGAAATGACTGCAGCTTGGAAAATTCAATTCGGTGGATGATGAGCGTGGATTGGGATTATACTCTGAAAACAAGTGAATAGATATTATGAATATGCGCTAGTTTACGAGTCCGGCGTAACATAATATTCACCTAAAAACAAGGCAGCCCTGCTGATTTATCCTTTTTTTAAACGATGAGAGCGAGAGAAACTTCCATAAATTAAGAGTGAACTAAGGAAGCTTTTTAGAATTTTAGGAAACTTTTTAAAAATTCGATGATAATTGACGTTCACACAAGTCTTCCAAGCACAATATTTGTTATGCAGGAAAAAGAGAGGAAGTAATTCGATATAAAAGTTGCGTAGAATTGAATAAAAGAATTTCAATAAAAATTATCTAGAGGAAAATTTACAAAACAAAAGATGGTTTAAAGTGCATCTAAAGTTTCGCAAGTAGTTGTCATTTTTTATGAGCGTATACTGTATATTCATCTTCGAAATAGCAGGTATAGTTGGTTAATGAAATGTCATTTCAGGTTTACTATTATTATATCACTTCGATATAGAAGTGAAATCAATATTTCGTGGATTATCATCACTGTGAACAATGATGACAGCTGCCGTTACTGATTCCAGTTGCAGGAGCAATTTCATCCGTATATTAAGAAGACTTCATATCCCATGCCTTAAACTCAGCGAATTATGTATGCTAGAATCACTGGTCGGTATGCTCATTATCATATAGTTTTTCCCTTCCATCTAGAAAACTTGTTATCAATTAATCACTATAATACTTCTTCATAATATTCATGGAAGATTTACAAGATTTCAGGTGCTGATTTACAAACTTCCGACAGTTTGATATTATATCTGCACTCTTATACCTTTTACAACTTGATATTGTTTGCAAAATCACAATTTACGGCTTGTAATGAAATGCATTAGTCCTTAAAATGCATTCTGTGCTAATTACAGGATAATCAAGGTTCCCCATCAGGATAATCAAGGTTCTGTGATACAAAGTATAGAAGAGCCGCACAGCGTGTAATAGAAAATTAAGACAGCAAACTATATAAAAAAATTTTTATGTTATAATTAGATATTACTAGTGAAAAAATAAGGACAGAAATGATAAATTGCAGCAATTTTTTTAAACTACAACATGGCATTCCATCATAATTTCAAACAACCAAAAGTCAGGTAGGTATATTTGACAATGTTCTGATATTACTGTATTATTAATACTTAAATAGAAGCTAAAACAGATACATATTAGAAAACAAAAACGAAAAAAATATAAAATGTAAAGAAGAACATCAGAGAAAAACAATAATTCAGAATCACTGAAGAGACTCCTTTCATCGTCGTGTGGTCACAGAATACCTACTGAATGCATTTGAAACTTTAGAAATCAGGAAAAAACACCCGAATTTAATATTAGAAGGAAACCGTGGACCCATTACGACTTCCAGGCTTTTCTGCGTCATCGCAGCAGACACGAATTAATTTTATATTTTTTTCTCTTGTTAATTTTATTTTGTGTTTCAAAGGCTTTTTTCGCCTTGTTTTTATATTGGATATATTTTCGTAGTTTTTTTTTATACTGTTGTTTGTCATTAGCTTCCCTTTTTAGCTTTTTCTTTGATTAGCTGTTTTTCATTATACAGGGTGTTTCGTATGGCATGTACAAACTTTCAGATGATGTTCCAGGGATTAAAACAAGCAGAAAATATCATATGAACATGGGGTTGAAAACGATTCTTTCTAGAGTTATAACGTTTGAAAATATGCTGTAGTAGAAGATGAGTTACGACAATTCAAAGAAGTGTCTGAAAGCAGTTTCTAACAAATCAGTTCAATTTTACATCGGGGCGAAACAGTATGGTCAATAAGCGACTGGAAAGGTATCTCCGTTGATGTATACGTTATGACAGTATCTCCTCGAGAGCAAATACAGGCCATATCATCCATAAAACTTTCAAAAATATCAGCCAATACAAATCAAATAAAGCAGATACAAAGAATTCCATTATCATCAAAGAAAAACTCGATGAAGCCAATGGTATCATAGTGAAAGCCAACAAAAGCAACGCATCCGTTATCATATACAGGTCATTATATCTCCAAAGTGAACGACTTCCTTTTCGCTAATAACTTCACTCCCCTTAACGCAGACCCGACTAACAAATGTCATAAACTATTATTTCAGTATTCAACAAATCTCCCAAATTTTAACTCTTACGTAATCTCATCCCACTCAGCCCAACCCTAAACACCCTTATAAAAGTAAATAAAAACGACATGCCTGTTAACTATGTGATGCTCGAGTAAATTCGTTCATCACATTTTTTCTTTTAGGAAGTAAAAATGATAAATTCTTTACCTCAATTAATTATTTGACTTGCAGCCATTAAAGTTATGTTATAATTTAAACCTTGATAAATTATGATTATTTAACTTTTTCTTAGCTTTTTATTTTAGCCCGGGCATTATTATTAAACTGTTTTTTTATTTAGTAGATAAAAGTGGGAAGTTATTTTATTACTTCTTTTTTGGATACTTGTCATTTAAACTATACAAGGTGTTTATGAATTGAGTACAGATTTTTTGCGAGATGATAGAAGAGGTCCTTAGAAGTATTTTTTGTCATATGAACATGGGGTTCCCGCAGCTCCGTTTACTTACAATACTGCATTGAACAATCAAATGACACCGGGATGCAGTGTGCGTTGGTAGGCCTAGATTATTTTATTTTTAACAACTAACACAAGCAATCTACTGTATGACTTTTACAGTAATTGTTTCAAATGACCGCCATTTGCTTCATAGCACAATTCGCAACGCCTTATGATGGATTGATGTACGTGTGGAAACAGTTGATTTGCACGGTCGCTGATGTCACCTGCTGCCGCGACAACACGAGCCGCCAATTCTTCTTCGGTATCTACGGGTTCTGAGTACACCATTGATTTTATGCTTCCCCATAAAAAAATCCATCGGTGTGAGATCTGGCGATCTCGGTGGCCAAGCAACTGGTCCGCCACGACCAATCCAACGACCAGGATATGTCTCATTTAGGTAATCTCTAACTGCTCTTGTGTAATGCGAAGGTGCGCCGTCCTGTTGAAACCACATCAAATGTCTGGTCATTAGTGGAACATCTTCAAAGGGGTTGGATACCATGGAATCTCCTTGACGAAGTTTGTCCTAAGACTTTTCTACAAACAAGCACGTGCACCTTGAAATTTCTTTGCAAACAATTACTTTAAAAGTTATTACAGTAGATTGCTTGTGTTAATTGTTAAAAATAAAATAATCTAGGCCTACCGACGCACACTGCGTCCAGGAGTCATTTGATTGTTCAATGCAGTATTGTAAGTAAACGGAGCAGCGGGGACCCCATGTTCATATGACAAAAAATACTTCTAAGGACCTCTTCTATCATCTCCCAAAAAATCTGTACTCAATTCGAAAACACCCTATTTATTCATTTCCCAATTTGTATTTTTGATGGATTTTGAAATATCTCAACAGTGATGTTCTTTGATTAAATAATGTGTACACATTCTGATATAGTAATTTTCTTATGGATATTTTCTTTATAAATGTTTAACTTATAAAACATCGTCTTTTTGCAAGCTGAACCCAATTAGCTTGATCAGAAATTTGGTTAATATTTTCTTTTGTTGACACTTCTGTTGTCAGTCATTGCATCTGTGATGGTTATACATGGATCCTATTAATTTTAGAATTTAAGCTAGATAAAAAGATAAATTTTGTGCAATTTCTTTTGATAGCTTAAATTAATGTCATCAACAATGTTTATAAAACGTATTTATTGTTGTTATTTCTTTTGGAGTTGTTCCATAATTTACATAGTCATGCTCTGAAGTGTGCCCTTCAATTGTTGCCGCGTGCTAGCCGTGTGCTTCTTGACTGTTGCCCCAAGAGCATAAAAGCTTCAACGTGAAGAAATTTCATCACTACTCTTCCAGGCTTCCTTTAGTTAAGATGCTACTATGAGGCTCCTTCATCATCCATAGCCACTACAGTTTTCAATTTTCAACTTTTTCTGTTTCCTGAATTATTCTACAAAGATAATGTTCTGAGCACATCAATTTTATTATATCCGGATATGTAAGCCCATTTTCATTTTCGTCCTCTTCTGTTGAGATGGACATTTACTTCAATAGACTGTGACGCAGATTTGTCTGGATTTTCCAGTCAATCTCTTCTCCGGAAGTCATCTTCATATTCTGTCCACTAAGTAATGTTAAACTTCTTTGCTGTAGTGAGCTAAACATGCCTTTAGGGACTTAAAATTAAATTCTTGATTAGGACTTTTAACCTATCTAAAGTTTTTCTTAATGTAATTTCTCGTTTCTTATCTTCACTCTTGGACCTCAATGTAATTCTAAATTTCTATTTATCTACTTCAAGGATTTTTTTTTGTTTAATTTTGGTCCTTAGTGTCTTGCTAAATAGCTAAACTGGAGTAGTCAAACATTTAATTAATTTTCCTGTTAAATTTGTTATTACATTTTCTTATGCAAAATGGTAGGGAATAATTTTTTTTATATAAATGGATTTCCTTTTCATATTTTTTTATCATAAATAACTGTGGGTGAATCAAGCATTTTCATTATAGCACAGGCTTTGTGTCTCATGAAAACATTTAATTTTCTTTAACTTAATTGAGTTAAAACGCAATCTTTTTTCTCATTTGTGTTGGCCACACAAGTGTTTTGAAGCCTATGGGGATTCTATTCATTACTGCTGCATATTCCTTAACTCTTAATTAGCAGTTTTTCATGTTGCTATCAGACTACTTAGAACTTGATTCGCATACAATTACAGACTTTCTATTACATTGTAAAAATTTTTTTTAATAATTAATCTTGGGGAATTAATGTGTAAAATCAAATTTTTTTTGAAAATAGCTTCTTTAATAATATTAAAAATATATATTCAATTTTCCACTATGTCTGTTGTTTGTTTCCTTATCTGCAAACACATTCTAACTGCATACAACCTTGCTTAAGTGTAATCTTTTTGAATTTATAATCTTTACCAGCTTTTAGAAAAAAAAATACAACGCAATATCTAGTCTAAATGATGTTTAGATTATAAATCCACTATACAATCTTTTTCTATTATCTTAATCTCACTAATGTTGTGAGAATAGTTTTAACTTGATAAAAGCAATGATTTTGTAAGATTAAATTTTCCTTGTAGTCCTTTTATGAATATTTTAAAGATTTAAACCTTAGCTGATATTTTTTTAAAAAAAGCTTCCAAAAACTTAATCATCGCATTTGATGACTATTAATTTAAAGATAAGTTTAGATATTATAAAAACGTTACAACTACACCCCTGGACCAGCTCATAATGTCGCTAAATCGCTATCAAAATTCCTATTTAATCTCAAAATCTTACCAAAGACATAAACTGTCCAAAACTTCCTAAACTTTCCAGTAAACTACCTAACTTACAAATAACACACTCATTGCTACCTTCCCTTGATGTTAGTAGCCTATACATTATGTCTTTGTCCCACAATCCTTAACAATCCTTGAACACGTTATTTCCCTGCTCACTCCCCAAAAACAACACCATTGACATTTTAACCACTATTTGGTGATTTGTTTGGTATTAACGTCCTTTTCAACTGCTATGGTCATTAGGACAGCGTTATAGGGGCCGCAAATTTTGCCTCGCAAGAGTTCTTTAACGTGCAGCAAGGGACCAACGGCTTTACTTCCCTTCCGAAGGAAGTGCGTAATCTCAGGATTTTCCTCGTCGTCCTCGGATATCAGAGGCGATCATGCAACCACTGAGCCACCGAGGCCGATTAGCCATGATTGTCACCACTAACCGAAATTACTTTAGATTAAGCAACCTCATCTATCTTCAATCTAATGGTCTGGAGATGATTTCTCACTTATAGTATTTTTCATAAAAGAAGACCAACGAAACGAACCAGTCAGAATTGTCTGCTTATCGATTAGTTATTCCGTTCATTGCTCCACACTCTCGAGCTTCAGAGCTACAAACATTTCAATAAATTTTCCTTTTATAAAGAGTAGATAAATATTTGTAAAGTCTTTCTAATTTGTTTACTTAAAAATATCACGTTGTTGAAGTTTACAAATAATTAGAATTAGCATTAAAACATTAGGAATTAGCTCTCTCTAACGTCGGGGGAAGTAATGAATCAACAGTACTTGCATCTGATTAGTTTTCACTCTGACCCGAGCAAAGGTCAACGGTCTTCTTTTATGAAAAATACTATAGCAGCTTCCTCTCTGAAGCTTTCTTACAAAATGTATAACAAACAAACGCTTTCCACCTTCTAACAAATTCTACTATTCTCGCATCTCTCCGCTATGTTGACGATATTTTTATAATCTATGATTCTAAAACCCACTAACCTATCAGATAATGCTTTTTTATCCAACTCTTTCTCTTCCCACTTACACATTACTTTTGAAACTGAAATTAGCAATCTCTCCCTTTCCTAGATATTTTGATCACCAAAAATCTCAAAACCAATCGCCTTATCTACGATATTTATCGAAAGCCTACCACGTCATTTAAATCTAATCCATGCTTCCACATCCCACCAGTTGGCACATAGAATGGCTTCCTCCCCAAGGCTTCCTCTAACCCCAGACTAAGGAAAAATGCAAACTATTTCCATTCATCTAATTGAAACAAAACACCCGCCCACAACTTACGAAGAAGCCATAGTAATACTACAGTGACACCCAATAAATAAATAGACAGTCCGCTTTTCATGTTTTTCATAGAATTAACCGTGACTATACACTTATATTTTACATTAATGTTTGGAGTAACTTATTCTCATCTTGCAAGGATATGCTTCGAACGCCTGGTGCCACAGAATTGAGTGATTTTCAAGGAGGGCATATTGTTAGACAATACGAAGTCGGTGCCAGCCAAAGGAAAATCTCCCGCATTCAGATTCTACTATCCATAATCAATAGGGTTATTACACAGTTCAAAACACTAAAAAAGACACTGTAGAATCACGTTCAGACCGGCCTGGACCAACAGCACGACTAAAAGAGTGAGGCTGCAAAACGAGTGGTTGAGAGAAATCCCCTTTGCAAGGCTTCAAACGTGGCAGAACACCTGCAAGTGAGTCGTAACACGGCTGCCAAAAATCGCCCAACTCCTTGATTCCATGCCCAACCGGGTTAAAGTTCTGCAGAAAGCACAAGGCGAGGCAACAAAATTCTGATGTGCATGTGTAAGAAATACATTTTTACAACTTTATAAATAAAAATATCTCAATTTTTTATAACATGTTGCTGTAAAAAAGAAAATTGTCATTTACGTGTGTTCAAAAAACAAGGCACTGGTTAAATTTTGATACATATTTCATACCAAACTGAAACAAAAGTGAGAAATCAAAGGAGATGATGTCATACATTAGTACTTAGTCGGATAGCCGTTACTCTTATAACAGCTTGACATCTGCTAGACATAGAATCGACTAACTTTGATTCATTTGAAATTTTTCTTCCAAGTTCGATGCCTTTTTGTCATTGTAGCTACGAAACACAACCTCCCAGAGATGTTTTATGGGGTTGAGATCAGGGGACTGCGATGGGCAGTCAACTACTCAAACTTTTTTGGAAGCCAGATAATGCTTAACAAGGTTGGACGTGTGTTTGGGGTCGTTGTCGTGCTAGAATAGCCAGCCTCTGGGCATGCAGTTTTTTCTGTGGGGATGCATGTGGTTCTGTAGAATATTTCTGTCCATAGTACCAACAACACGCACAAGAAGACCCACCTCACTTCTACTAAAGCAACCCCAAACCATCAGAGATGCCCCTCCATGCTTCACTGTGTGCACTCGGTATTTTGGATTGAAACGCTTCTTCTTGGGGTGTCGAATATACTGTATTCCGTCTGTTTCAAAAAGCAGAAAACTTAGATTCGTCACTCCAGAGGATTTTCGCCCATTCGTTGGAGTTCACAGTGCTGGAACTTCTTTGCAAAGAGAAGTCGGGCCTTCCTGTTCGCTGCTATAACGAGAGGTTTCTTTGCAGGACGCCTACCTATATACAATGCTGACCTTATTATCGACATATTATAATACAGGGTGTACACAGATGATCGCGCCGATTTCATTATTTTATTATAGGTGTATTATTTAAACATATCACCCCGAAACTTTATCATCGCCAATTTTTTTGCCGTGTTACAGGTGCTCGATCATGTGCCCCTTTAGTGACTCTACAGATATAAAATCTATAATCAATGAAGCATGTCTTTGTCAATTTGAGCAAAAGATCGATGATACGAGCCAGGTAATGGCAGATCAGCCGGTAATACCAGCACAAACACGAATCCATCAAATTACCCCACACAAACAAGTCACAAGGGGTTAAGTCAGGGGAGCGTGGAGGCCATGGCAGTTTTCTTGATCATCATTTCCGACACGACCGCTCCATCAATTTTGCAGGTGTAGCCCTATAGCGGCCGTACGCGGAAGCATAGTTCTGCAGGACATTTTTCAAAAAAAAAACTTGACGAGTTGCTCTATGTATATGCAAATTTTCGTAATGATATACACGGTGTTTCAAAAGGTATAATCCAAACTTCACACACATGTAGGAGGCATGAAGGCGAACAGATTCTGTTAATCCATGAGGGGTCGGAACTCAACCATTACCAAGGTAACGTTAGAGGGGAGAACAGTAATCAGAGTGCACATGAAAACACATGAGTAAGTATGCACTGTGCACACGTTCATTATGGAACTGAGAATCCACAGAAGCTTTATAAAATATGCTCTAAATGTGAGCCAACCAAGACCTTACATGCATGGTATCGGCACAACATGGACTCCCGTATGCGGCCAAAGGTTCCAGGCATTTCTCTGATGTCGTCTGAAATAACTGCGATGCGAGCAGCCAGATCTTCAATGCTTGTCACAGGTGTTCGGTACACAACTGATTTCATGTGCCCCCAAAAAAAGAAATCCAGCGGATTGAGATTTGGTGACCTAGGAGGTAATGCCACAGATCCACCTCTTCCTATCCAGTAATTGCCAAATGTAAGGTAATTGCGCACATCACGGCTAAAATGAGCGGGCGCTCCATCATGTTGGAACTATATTTGCATGCGAATAGCCAAGGGCACATCCTCCAAAAGCACGTGTTCCTTGCGAAAGAACTACATCCTGTTTGTGTTACAATAAAATCAAGAAACCGGGCCAATCATTTGTCTACACTCTTTATTTGTATTTAAAAAAATGAAGAATATATTATTATTTTTTCTGTAAAAAAAAGCTTATGTAAAATTATATTATTTATTTTATTCTATGTTTAACATTAATTTCTTTGCTGTGATCTTAATTTTTTTGTTTTATTCATTTTATTACTTACAAATATTAAAAAAAACCCAAAAACAATGATGTGTGATGTCGAACAAGGAAACTATATTTTCGGACATAGTGATGTCTCCAGACTTTGTTTTTTTTTTATTTTTATTAGATAGGTATGAATGAGTAATGAATTTTTAAAGGTGTGGTTGTGCAGAGAACCAAGCACTGCGACCTCAGGTCTATTGTACTAGACCAATGATAATGAAAGAACGGTTATGAACGCGATAAACACAAACCCGCGACTCACTGGTGTCGAGAGCGGAAAGACCTGTACCTTAACCCTCTCGGCCACCGAGCCGGCTATTAGATAGGTATAGATCTATTATTATTACAATTTAATAATTTTTTAATCTTTTTTGGTTTACAGTGTTTATTTTTTTATAAATATATAATCAGCATGCTTGTTAATAGAATCAATTAACAATAAATCAATTGTCAGTTAACAGAATTTATAAGTTTTATGAATAAACGGCAAATATGCCATATTTTAAAATGTATTTAAATGAAGCATTTCATAAAAAGGATCTCTATTTGCAATTGATTTATTATAGGCGACTGTTTTGCTAAAAACAAACTCATAGGTATTAATTTTAAAGTTTTTAAATTAAAAAAAACATAATTTAATTAAATCGATTTTAAATATTGAGATTGATTGTTTAGTATATTTCTAACAACATAAGCTTTAAAACTTATCTCAATTACTTTACAAACTAAATTAAATGGACAGCTGAATATTTGATAACAATTTGTAATGGTTCATTAAACGCTTGATAAAGTAAATTTGTAAAATTAATTGAGTGTAATTGATATAAAGTTTCTGTAATTAGAATAAACATCTAATCCCGAGTTTGAAATATTATAAATAATAAAAAATTAAAGATTACGTGATTCTTTGTTGTTTTCTTTAATAATTACAGTTTTTATTATATACATTAAAATTTTTAATATTTTTTAATTACCACTATTATATTGCATTCAAGTGAACATAAAAATATAATAAAAATATTTTAATTTACGACACAGACATTCGTGTTGCATCTAGCCAAACGAGCACAGTGGGATCAAATATGATGAATCATGACAAAAAATATTTTATTGTTTCATCTTATATGAATGATTAATTAACCACTATTAAACAACAATACAATTTTTTTTAGCAATTAAATGTATTGTTTCAAACAAATTATACAAATTACATCGCATCCCGATCTTATAAAAGTAAAATATACAAGTAATTGGATTTCCGTTAATGGTAATATTCTCATTTAAATATTTAACTTATATAAAATTCGGTATGCAGATTCCTCTAGACAAGATCTACATTACTATGAAGTTTGGGCCAAAATGCCCCAGTAGGGTCGGGGTTCCATTTTAATATGGAACAAATACTTATGTGCAATTTTTTTTAAAAATGTTCAGCAAGAACAAATCCTAAAAAAACAGCGAAAAGTAAAAGTTTTGCTTGATAATTTTACCATAACAATTTTATATTATAGTGAACTCGTTTATAGTGTACAAGAACAAAAATGCCAAACATGAGTGAACGTGATTTGTGCAGTTGTGGACGGCATCGGTCGCACTTTTTAGATATATACAGGGTGTTTCAAAATTATGTACAATAAATTTAGTGACATATTCTTTAGGTCAAAAGAAGACGAAAATGTTCTATAGCACTTTGTCTGGAAACGATTTGTTTGCGAGTAATCCAATATCATACAGTAGGGAAGCACGGTAGTTAGCGGACGATATTTTAGCAGTTCCAGCGTTTCGACCCAACACTAGGTTGAGTGGTTTGTTCCATTTAAACCTACTTTAGGGTTGTTCCATTAGTTGTGTACGGTTGTTTCCATTACTGTAGTTTCACTACTGTACATCTACTAGGAATATCAATTTCAGAACGTTTGCGTGCTTTGACATACGCATTACGATTTACGTAAAAAAAAAAGTCATGTACACGTATTCCAGTGCAGAATACACTGACATGCACCTAATGTATGGTCTTGCGGACGAAAATGCTGTGGAAGCAAGAAGACTCTACCAAGAACGCTTTCCGAGTAGACGTTTGCCAAATAACCGAACATTTGTATCTGTCGACAGACATTTGAGGGAGCGTGGTTCCTTTGGCCGTCAAACAGGACAAGGGCGGCCTGTAGCACATTCTCCGGATGAGGAGGATGTGATAATTGACATCATACATGATGAACCACAGACAAGCACCCGTCGTATTTCTTCCATGGTACACATTTCGCACTCATCTGTTTGGCGCATTCTTCACCGTCACCTTTTGCATCCATACCACCTGCAACTGGTTCAGGCACTGAACCCAACGGACTATCCACACCGACAACGATTTTGCCAATGGATACAACGTCGTCATGCTGCAGACCCTAGTTGTCTCAGCCATATACTTTTCACGGACGAAGCAACCTTCACCCGGACAGGAATCGTAAATTCTCACAACCAGCACCATTGGGCAGATGCTAACCCGCATGTTACCAGAGCTCGAGCGCATCAAGAGCGTTTCTCCGTGAACATTTGGTGCGGAATTGTCGGAAATAACTTAATTGGCCCTTATGTGT
The DNA here is from genome assembly GCA_023313115.1 of Rhysida immarginata. Taxonomy (NCBI): domain Eukaryota; kingdom Metazoa; phylum Arthropoda; class Chilopoda; order Scolopendromorpha; family Scolopendridae; genus Rhysida; species Rhysida immarginata. Next base: position 369,794 of record JAHWFO010049837.1, read on the forward strand.
TGCCGCCACGATTGACTGGGCGAACGTATCTTTTGTTTCTGTAGAATGCATTGCCAGAATTACTGGAAGATGTTCCTCTTTTGATAAGATCTAACATGTGGTTCATGCATGATGGCGCTCCAGCACATTTCAGCCATGTTGTGCGAGCACACCTTAATTCTGCATACATGAATCGGTGGATAGGTCGAGGTGAACCGGTAGCCTGGCCTGCAAGATCACCCGACCTTAATCCCTTGGACTTTTTTCTGTGGGGTCATGTGAAAACGATCGTCTACAGCACAGAAGTTCCTAACATTATGGATCTGCGACAACGAATTGAAAATGCATGCCAAACCGTTCGTTATGCTGGCGACGAACTCTTCCATGACATCAGACGGTCGCTCATGCAACGAGCCGAAGCGTGCGTGCGAGCTGGTGGTGGGCACTTTGAACAATTCCTGTAATTTGGAGCCACGGGTTTAGTTGGCTGTATCGCGTAAATAAATCGTTTCCAGACAAAGTGCTATAGAACATTTTCGTCTTCTTTTGACCTGAAGAATATGTCACTAAATTTATTGTACATAATTTTGAAACACCCTGTATAGGAGCCGAGTTAGTTATTAACGCGTACCATTGTTCCACGGATAACGACAATCTTTTAACAATTTATCTTAAAAATCGTATTTTGTAACAATTTGTCAGCTGATACAAAGTTCCTAAACACAGTAAATGGTTTTCAGAGTATACTGAATATTATGAATAATATTACTTAATGTTATAAGTTAGAGTTTATACAACGCATTTCAAATTAATGTTAAGGTATAACTTATTAAAATTATCATACAATGCAAATGATTTCAAAAGTAATTTAAGCATGAAACATTTTGATAAGTAAAACATAATTTGAATCACATTTAAATTCATCCGTTGTAAATCTTAACAAAGGTGATGGGAAAATATTTATTAAATTAGAAGTAGAGTCGAACCTCATAAATGTATATTTCAAGGGACCGAGTAAAATATATATTAAAGAGGGTATGTATCGGGTGGCGCAGAAAAGGTGTTAGAAATTTTTTGTCTGCTACGAACATAATATGAGGTTATATCGATACATTCTTGTTATCATATTTATGCTATAACAGCCATACTGAAATTTAATAGAGAAGGTTTTCAAATTGATTTCCATCTGCTGCAATCAGTGTGTAGCCTTGAACTGAAGTGAGTCATTTTCGTGGTGACTCTTGAAGAACACTATTTTCGTGGTAAGGCTATTGTCCTGAGTGGCCCTTCCTGGAATCATGTACTGATCTGGTCGTTTTAAAACGTTTCACCGATCTGTAAAAACCATGGAACAATTACGGTACAGTACAAAACCCGCATCAAAGTTTAGCTCCAATTTTGTCATCACAGTTTGGCTTCAGTTTTATACTGTAATCTCACTGTTACTGCTTCCATTCTGTATTGAATGCGTGAAAATTATAAGTAACACACAATAGTCTCAAGCTTATTCCATAACACAATAAAATTGGGATTTTGAACGAATCACATTTCAAACCTGGCGAATCACATTTTGAACGAATCACATTTCAAATCATTTACGGTGTAGACCACAGTAGACAAAAACTTTCTAACACCTTTTTTGCGCCACCCGGTATTATCGTTCAAAATCCCAATTTTATTGTGCTATGAAATAAGCTTGAGACTATTGTGTGTTACTTTATAATTTTCACGCATTTATTTATTTATTTTACAGAAAAAAACTCCGTTATCGAAGTTTGTCTACATGAACGTTTACTATAATTAATTGTAAGAAATTACATTCTTTACATGCAAATATGGAATCTCAGGTGGAAAATTATTTCCACAAAGAATAAATGATTGAATATTGTCTAAAATTGACAACATACGTCTAATTTGACGTCTAAATGCTAGTGGGTGAAATAGGTTGTGAATATTGCGATTTACTGATAAATGCATCGAAATGCACAAATTTTATAAACCCTGAAAAAAAAACGAATTCGCGATCATCCAATAACATTTGCTTCGTTGTTTGTGTTTAATGGAACTAATCAGAATTAATGTAATTATTGAATGACACGTGCTTAAATAACCAAATGACTAATGAAAATTTTATTCCAGAGTTTATTTCAATAAACATCTCAAATTCACTTTTTTGGAACGAATTTCGTAATTTTAGAGACAAAAAATGTGTATCTATTATCCGGAATTTGAGAGAAAAACATTATATTTTCTATTAAACTGTTAGATTTACATAGAAATAGCTTTCAAGGAGTCGGGACCAAGGGAAAAATATATATAAAGCGAGATTATATATGAAACGGTTCAATATTAACGAAGTTCGATTGTGTTCATTGGATATAAATAAAAATCAATGTGAATAAGCCTAAGTGAGATTACAACCTGCAATAAAACGTCATGAAATGAATTAATATTTAAAAATACAATTTATTTGCATCTTTGAACATATAAAAATAAAGTTTGTGAAAAAGCTTGGATATAATTTATTGATTTTAATATTCTTGAGTATGACCATCTAGGATAAGAAGAACTACTGGTGAAAACATGTGCATAAACTCACATTCACGCATACGATAATAAATTTTTAACAATTCTTTAAATAATCTCTAAGGAAGATAAATCTATTGTACTAAATGCTGCATAAAGGAAAACGAACAACGATTTCAGATAAAAGCCAGTACTCTCGTGCGAAATCGATTTGTAAATGGCTCTTACCTCGCAATCCAAATGCCATTTTAAAGAAGTCTGGAAGCCTTTTTCTCTTTTATTTGGATAACGAAATGTGAATTATTTCCTTATGCTATACATAAAAAAGAAATATTAAAACTTTGTACTCACCATCGACAACGAGAGTAGCCGTGTGATTGGTGGCGGCAACAGCATTTTTGACAATGCATGAGTAACTTCCCCTTTGTGCGACGGAAATGCTGGGGAACGTCAATGAACTCGAGAATTCATCGTCTTTGCGAATGGCTACCCCCAACTCAGGAGTGATGGCTTTGCCATCTTTTACCCAATCAATGGTGATGGGGAGATCGCCTTGGGTCACCACACATGTGAGGCGGGCACGCATCCCTTCTCGGACGACCCGGGGGAAAGTGAATGGTTCGATCAGTGGAGGAACTGGAAAGTAAAAGAAAATCAGAGGCACGTTTAAGGACAGGAAATGTTTATTCGCAAGAGACAAATATTCAGAAGTAGGCTGTGAAAGTACCTTTCACTCAGGAAGGACCTATTTATAAAAAGAAAAACGATAAAAAAGGTTTTCAAAATGTGCTTTGTAGAGCTAGTAATAATAATAATAATGGAAGATTTTTTGACAGAAATTTTCATTTATTCTGTCACGTCCGGTTTTCTGTTCATCTGTGAAGTTTAAATCCTCAATTAAATTCAGAACATGAAAAGTAAAATAAATGTTATGATTAAATGACATTAATAAAAAATACTGGTTACTAGATAGATTACTAAAAATAGTACTTGCAGCCTGGTGCTATTGAAATTCTAAATTTAATTGATATAGGATGCATGTGCTTTTATTTCAGTTTTCATTCCATTTCAATTTACATTATGTCCGGTTAATCTCTTTACTTTTCATTTTGTTTACTTTTATGTAGAGGAAAGTGACCAAAACCGGGCCGCCATTTTGTTTTTGACATGTACAAGCAAAACTACGAAGTAAAAAATATTGCAAAAATGAGGAATACATATCACTTTAAGGTACTTTGTAGTAAAATCATCATAAAATAAATCATTATTTAAAATATTTTTTCCCAAAACGTTCCTCGTTTACCATTACAAGGAATAAGTAAGTAAGGAATAAGTAAGTATAACAATTAAATCACTTCCTTCAAAATTCTGGCACACAACACGTGAAAATAAAGAGCAGAAAAAGTTTCGATAAACACCAAAAACAAAATGTTGCTATTGAAAAAGAACAGATTGAGTAAACAGCTTGGGCCTCAACCTTTCACTGCTATGCTGCAGCATCGTGCACGCTTTTAGTCACTTTTCTCTACATATCTGTAAATTTACCTCAGTTCTAAATTAATATTTAGTGCAGTTATCAGTTTAATTAATCCCACAATGTTGCCGCTTTATTCAAAATCGTTAAATTAATTATAATAATTGGGAAAATGTTATTTATTTAAGGGTCAACATTTTATAAGCACACTCTACAAAGTATGCAACATGATATTTTACGTAGTACTATCAAGAAGCCAGCTCAGTGGCCGAGAGCGCTAAGGCGCAGGTCTTGTCGTTCTCGGAACCAGCGAGTCGCAGGTTCGAATCCCGCCGAGAACATAAATGTTTGTATCTGTCCCTTTTCTAACATTTCCTCTCGAAAGGTTGGCGACAGGAAGAGCATCCGGTCGTAAAAATCAATACCAAGTCGAAATATAACAACAGCGATCCCTATGCCAATAATGAGCACAAGCTAAGGAAGAAGAAAAAGAAGACGTAGTACTATCATGAGCTTCAGAAATGCGCGACTCTCTATACAATGATATGGCAACATTACTTCAACAAAATCCTCAAAGGAGAATTAAGATATACCAGAAATCTGACTGGAAATGCCTTAGCAACTAGCCATCCTCTTTCATACTACATATCTCTAAATTCAATTTTATATGGCTGTCGAAACTTTTATCAAACAATTTCTGAGTCGAGCTTCTCGATAGCTATTGAAATAATTTATTTCTCTTCAACAAAAACCGAATTCGCGTTATAGCCAGACATTACTTCAACAAAACTTAGCACCGATGTTCTATGGAAGTTTTATCTTCCGTCATCAATATTAGGCCCAAACTACAGCGCTCTTAGCCAAAGGTAATTTTATCAATGCAAGAATCTTTTTTTCCCCTTAATATTATTATTAAAAAATATATTTGTTGCTCTTTTTATAATATTGTGCAAAATATTCTTAGAGCTATGTTGTTCTTGAGTGCATGAAAAACCGTCAAGGAAGAAATCTTTTTTTTTTATTACCTCCTTCTGCTAAGAGCGTTGTTGTTTGGGCCTGATATTGATGGCGTTTTCATCGTCTCTTGTGAGGCCTGAAGTTTAGAAGGGGATGGTTATGCCAACACCATCTCTACTCAAAGCCTGAGCGCGAAAACGTCGTACATTGTTACATCACCCCACACCTCCTAGAGAGAAGGCCTGCAGACAAAAGGTGTATACATTGTTACATCATCATCAAGCAGCTGTTGTTAATTGTATTTCTACCAATAATAAGCCCTAAATTTGGCCGCTTGATGATGTAACAATGTATACACCTTTTATCCGCAGGCCTTGTCTCTCGATGGTTACGGTTAAGCCCCTTCTATTGCATGATCTTAGCTACAGTACAAACTTTTTAACAATCGTACAACGTAACAAATTCTTATAGATCTAACAATGAGAAACCTAAGAGATCTTGAGGGAAAAAATGGGAGGGGTGTCGTTTTTCTCGCCAAACCCTTCCAATTATTCCACAATTAACATCTGCAGATGAACTCAGTGCTTGCCTCAGAGTATCCACTATTTGGAAATTTGTCCACACAAAAAAATTAATTACTATTATGAATGTGCGTATTCTTGGTGACCACAATCATAAAATTTGTAAGCAACTACTCAGTTTTTGGAGAAGAAAAATTATCCACAATTGCGTCAGGTTTAATTTCTCTCTCACCTGATTTCTGTATACTGTTGTCGTCACTGCGAGAAATAATTATATATAAGGTGTTCCCGAACATAGCCACAAAAATTAAGGACCGACATTGGCTTTGAGAACGTACAATTCTTGCACGAAAGAATGAGAATATAAATAAGAAACGACATCATTTTTCTAGAGTTGCCAAGATCTTGCACTACATATAAATCTATTGACGCTATTATCGACCAGGAGCAAGCTGAAAACTAACCCACAGAATTTTTTAATTCATTGGAACCCACCTGGAATGCCACTACATAAGTTCAATGTGAAAGTAGGGCCAGTAATAGTATTGAGAAATTTGGATATCCCCAAATTATACAATGGTACTAGACTGTCACTAATTTTATGCCCACTTTCACCCAGACAACAATTATCTAGGTTACAATTTCCTGTGCGATTTGTTTCCGCAATGACGATTAACAAAGCACAAGGGCAATCTCTTTATGACCCTAATGGCCTGAAAAAAAATATTGTACCCAAAGGCATTCGAGTAACACACTCTATGTCACCGTTATGCATAACTAACATTTATTAATTTTTTGTAAATAACTGCCAATTACAATATTTGAACTGTTGTGGATCGATTATATGTATTGGTGGTTAAAGGAAAGTAGGATATGAGATAATACATAATAAGCTTATATGAAAAAGAAAAGTCTATATATATCAGTCTCTGCTACTGATGTCAACACGTACGTACTCATCACGTTCTAGGCAGCAAGTCTCATGTTTCAATTGTGACGTCATCCCAGCATGCACTGCGTCGTGAGCACTGGCGTCTGGTGGCAATCTCGCGTAATTATCCATCACACTGCCCCCTTTGCGCGAGTTTGCATTCATCTGGTTTGATGCAACTCTTTCTTTGGTACTCATTTGCATCCCTTCACGACACAAGTCCATTTTGTCGAACACTAGGGGCTTCGTTAATACATCTGCTTCAATGCATTCACTTCTATTGAGTATCAGTTCTATGTTCTCCTTCTTAACTTCATCTCTGATAAAGTGGTATCTGCGATTTATGTGCTTAGTTCTCTGTGTAGCCACATGGCCATTCATCCAGTTTATAGCAGCTATACTGTCCGTTCTGAGTGTTAGGGATTTCACTGCATATTTCTCCATATTTAGTTCAGTTAAGAGATTATTTTGTCATAAAAGTTTACGTACCCCCTCGCAGATGGCCATCAACTCCGCCTCGCATGTAGACATGGCGACTAAAGTTTGCTTTCTGCTTTTCCAGCTGATTACACAGTTGCCTATTTTCGTGGCATATCCAGAAAATGACTGCGTCCTTCGTGGAGTCCCAACTTGCGTCCGTGCACAAACATAACTGTCCTGGGTTGTCATCGTATTACAGTCCCAAATCGTAAGTTCCTTTTATATATCCGTATACACGCTTAATTGCTGTAAGATTATCTGTCTGGGATCACTTGAATATTGTGATATTGTGATTGGAAATGCCCCCTCAGTTTACTAACCCATTTCTTTATATTAGCTGTATCCCCTACGAATAATAAATCATCGACGTAAACGCCAATATACACTTTATCATTTCCATTGCTCATAAATATACATGGATCACTATCCAATTGCTTAAGTCCCAATTCCAGCATAACCTCTCTGAGTTTTTTTGTGCCAACAATTTCCCGATTGAGGTAATCCATACAGGCTTTTCTTGAGCTTACACATTAGGTCCTGACCTTGCTCATAACCAATCGGCTGTCTCATATAAATCTCTTCATTCAGCTCGCCATAAAAATAGGCTGTTTTAATGTCCCTGAATTCTATGCTCATATTTTCCTTGATTGCAATCGCTATTAATGCCCTAAATGATTCCATTTTTATGACTGGAGAATAACTTTCTAAGAAATCAATACCAGGCCTTTGATTTTTTCCCATAACGACTAACCTCGCCTTTCTTCTTCTAACCGTTCTATCAGGATTAGCTTTTATCGTAAATATCCATTTGGAGTCTACCACTTTCATTCCCTCTTTGCGTTCCACTAATTCCCATACATCATGCATTTTCAACGAGGTAATTTCGTCATCCATAGCCTTGTTCCATTCCTTTCTAAATGCAGATTCCTGCTTCTCTTTATAATTATTCGGTGCGATCTCCGCTATTCGCTAGATGCAGCTATCGCCTCGCCACCTTGCGACACGAGTGAGAAACAATCAAACTGGGTACTGAATTTGCCTCTCACGTGCATGATCTCTCTCTTTCATACGTATTTCGTTGAAAATGTCAAAATCAAAAATATTTTGATGTGTCCCACAATATAGTTCGAAGGCAAGTGATGGCGTGAGCTTTCATTACTTTCCGAAAGTGAAAAACCTGCGAGACCAGTGGATTATTAATCTGCAAATTGGCAAAGCTGTTAGCCAGCACATGGTCGTGTGCGGACGGCATTTTGCACCCGATTGTTTTTTCTTACATTGTAAGTATTATTATTATTATTATTATTATTATTATCATTATTATTATTATTAAGACTGGAGTGCAAATAAACATTGGCCACTCGCGTGAATTTTTAACGCGCGTGTAGATTTTTAACAAAATTTTAATTTGTGGGCGAGTACTGGGTTCTCGCCAGGCCCTTTTGAAGGGGAGCGCCGCCCAGCTGGTTTCGATGACCGTCGGGCTGAATTCACGAAAAATTGTACAATACTGCGTATTTTATTTGCTTTTAATTTTTGCTCGCCCGGGTATTTTATCTTTCCACTCACCTGATACCTTTCCACTACCTGTTCTGGGGAGAACACTAAAGTAAATTAAAGAGCAGGCGAGTGCAAGTTCAAACCTTATTTGCACTCCTACATTAAGATATTGTGTTATTAGCACAGATATGTTAATATAATTTATGATTTTAGATTACATGGACAGCTGTAAGACGAAACGCTTGAAGAAGGGCTCATGTCCCACATTAAACCTGCCAGTTAGAATGCATGATAAGGTTGATACGAAGGAAAGCAAAGACGCCAAAAATGCTCGAAAAATGAGACATCAGAAAAGAGAACAAGAAAGAGAGCGTGCTGCCACTTTAACGATCCAGAATATTATTCAGCCTGAACCTATAGATGCTCCCTGTTCTATACACAGCATTGACAATATAAATAAGACACAAGACTGCACCAATCCCCTTTTAATGCTGGCAAGTGTAGCAGAATGGAATATGCAAGAAGAAGATTCAAGCTACAGTGAACAGTCTGCAGTTGAAGAATTTAGCAAATAAATGATTTTAGTAAGTTTAATGTGTTAAACTTGCTTAAAAGTGACTGCTCCTTGCAAACTATGACTGTTTTACCAAATCATGCTGTCCTAAGTGAAATTGTAACCCATCTAAATTCAGTAATCACAGATTCTCATAGGTGTGAAATTGACCTCAAAGGTAGGGTTGTACTAACATTTTTAAAACTTCGACATTCAAGTGCCTGGCTGTTTTATTTCGTCTCTCCGCCTCAACATGTCAGCGATATTTCCATAATACTCTACCAGTGATAGCAAATTTGCTAAAGTGTTTAGTGAAATGGCCCGAAAAGGAGGAAATTGCAAAAAACATGCCACAGTGTTTCAACCAGTACAAAAGTATTCGAGCTGTACTAGACTGTACTGAAGTTGAAATAGAGAGAAGTCATTGTCTGCGATGTAGAATATACCTATTCTCAGTACGAAGGAACACACACACAGCAAAAATTTTAATGTGTGTGTCACCAGCAGGGCTCATCACCTTCACAAGCAAGGCATACGGCGGACGAGCATCTGACAAGGTTATAACTGAAAATTCAGGGCTCTTTGAGAGACTGATCAGGAATGTTGACCAAATAATGGTAGACAAGGGCTTCCTTATAGATAAATTTTGCCTAGAAAAAGGTATTTAATTAATCAGACCTGCATTTTTAACTAAAGTGCTCAACAGTTCTCTAAAGAGGAAGCTCTTGCAACATACAACATTGCAAAAGCTCGAGTTCATGTTGAACGAGCAATTCAAAGATTTAAATTGTTTGCTGTATTTGCCCGTAAACTAGAATGGGGAATGCTGGCCCACATAGATGATATTGTTACTATAAGTGCTGCAGTAACTAATATGAGTGCTCCAATTTTATCTGATGAAAGATTTTAATTTAACGTAAAACATTTAAGTCTAGTTGAATGAAACATGCAATATATTTATATATAGCTCCCTTAATAATGTAAAAATAAAAAAAAATTAAATTAATAATAAAATAAAAAAGTTAGTTACTGTTTTGTCCACAATTCAACTTTTGAAGTCTAGATGATGACCAAATTGATATGAAATTTTCTGATGATTTCCACTAATACTTTATTATTAATTTTAAAGAAAGCCATATTTATATTGCATGTTTCATTCAAGTACTACTTATAATACTTTCACTTTTCATATTTTAAGTTTCATATCTCTTTTTCACTTTTGTTTATTTGTCACTTTGCACTGTAGTTGTCTTTTGTCATGAAATAAATGTAAATTAATATACAAAAGCAAACAAAAAGCTTTATTAACTATTGCATTTCCAATTATTACACAGTGAAGGTAACAGATAGTTGAAATAAACCCTATGCAATTTGGTAAGTAAACTTCTAACAAAAATGTCATCAAAGTCAACAGTTATTATTTCACCAGTTTTGTCGTACGAGCTGTACAAAACTAGATGACAAGTCTTTACATTTAATAGTGCCATACCTAACTGTACTTGGCCATAATATTGGTGTCTGCTTTTTAAATATTATTTCCATTTTCATCAGTTTTGATATAGGTAGGCTTGAGACTAGTTGCAGTTATTTCTTTACCCCGTGTGGGACATTTTATTTCGATTAATACATTGGGGATGCCATTTTCAAAACGCATACCATCAGGACTAAATCCAAGCCAAAAGTTTTTATAGAGCACCCTTCTTTTGTTTCATACCGTTTTCTCGCATGATCTTCATCAGCAACACCATGTTCTGTATACTTATTTCCCCTGAAGGATTGAAGGTGTCTTCTGATTTTTTCTCTCCACATTTCCTTACTGCGCTCATATGTGTACAAACTGTAACAATTTGAGCCAGTAATTCGATATCTTCGGTTTATGGTCCAATCTTGTTCCTTAGCAGGCTGATTTTTGCCTTGTAGCACAATCTTGTTCTTATACAAAGTAGTTTGCAGTCTACATTTGCCACATTCTTCTGATAAAAGTCATAACAGTTATTGCATAGCTCAGAACTAGGTTGCACAGATGAAAAAAATTGGTTAATGCAGATGTTTGCCATTAAATGTTGAAACAAACTTTCTATTTCTTCAGGAATGCGGGGATCCATATTTGATCCTAAAAAAATTAATAAAAGAAATAAAAATATTTTATATACGCACATAAGAGATTTACTGATTTACACCACCAAACATGTGCTTATGAAATGCTTGCATAGATACACTTTCATTGCAAAAAATTAGATTAAGGATATAATCCTAAAACTCTATGTTTGATGAAATTTTGTAATATCTGACGTTTCAAATTCTAGTAATCCGGTAACAAAATTCGGTATCTCTCATTAAAACATTAATACAAAATAGCATTACCTCAAGTAGAAAGAAATTTTCAAATTAGCTGTACATGGCAAGTGCCTGGTATCTTTTGATACCACTAATGCATTGTTGGTTTTGGATCAAGGTCTGTTTATAGAACAACAATGAATGTACTTTATCTTTGCAGTAGTTGGTATATACAAACAAAAAAACAACCAAGTCTGGTTTATATATACAAATGAGAGAGAGAGACTAAATTTGGATTTCTCCCATCATTGTGGTAGTATTACACAGTTGTGCGTGTAAAAATTTTAACGTTACAACTTACTTCCAAGTTGCATTTTAAACCAGACAAACATGTATAAATACTTACATTGTGCTTTATATGTAGGGTTTACAGTGAATTCAAACTGCTTTATTACATTTTGTTTTGGTGGAAAAAGAATAAACAATATCATCTTGCAATGTCCTGTGGCCAACCTTAAAGATAGTGTAGATCTAACCATGCAAATTCAGATCTGAATTATGACATAAAAGCACTAAATTAGTTGAGAATGTGAACAGTATAAATACAGAAGAAAAAAAGATTTAAGGGATTACATGAAAAACATTATTTTACTATTAGATGCAAAGAAGAGAGGACTAATCCAAAATAAGATTGTAGAAATACTGTAGCTCGCTGTTCACAATCAACTGTTTCAATGGTTCTAAACAAGTCTAAGAAGAATTACAATATCCAAAATAGTTACTCTAGATGTGGAAAAAGCCAGAAACTATAGGCAATGATGACAGAGCTCTGAAAAAACATTGTGAAGAATAACACATTCAAGAGCCTGCGACATATTCGGGGTCAAAGTCTGCAACGGTACAATTCTCACTCTATGGATCCTGCATGCACCTTTACAAGCACTAGGTATGCACTTAAACTGAGTCTGTAATATTACGGCATCAGTTTCATGCCAAACATGAGCAAACCTCATAGCTAATATGGCATATAGATGATAATAATAATTCATATTGTAATAAGTGCTAAAGGCGAACCAACAAAGTTTTAATTTTATGTTTAAGTTGTGTTTACTACAATTATTCTATTTTTCCCAACAGGATGTTATTTATTCTATTCCAATATTTGTTTATTCTACCTTAATAATATTCTATTCCAGTTATTCTATCTGTAGCAACATAAAAAAATTTTCAAAGCCACTATAATATTATATTGTCACCTCAGTTTTGGCAGAGATTGGAAAATGTTAATGAGGTGACAATGAAGGAAAAAGAGGATTCTCCGCATTTCATGACGTCAGGGCAACGACCCAATGAAAAGACGGCAGAAGAAATGGAGAAAGAGGAGGCGAAGAAAAAGCCGTCCCCTGGAAAAGGGAATAGAGTGGGTCGGAAGAAGAGAGATCGGGACGTTCCCTCATTGCAGGAAAAGAGAAAAGAATTTTTCTACGAGAGAAATTTGGAAAGGAAAGGGGATAAGAAAAGTGATATGAGTGAGAGAGGATGGAACCGCTCTTGGGTTGCGAAAAACACGAAGCCCGACGCGAGGGCGAATTGTGATGTAAAGCCAAGAGGACGAGCCGAGCAAAGAACGGCGTGTGCAAACCAAGCAAGGAGCAGCAGCTCGAAATTAAGGCGAGTCCAGGATAGCCGCGGAAAAACCTGTTACGCCGGTAAGGCTAAATTTAAGTGTACTTCGTCGTCAACGCTTGGAGCAATTAACTTGGAGAACTTAGACCGAGGCGGAGTTGGCTACAATACCCGTACGTTTTATCGAAACGAGCCAGCTAAACTTTTATTCCCCTCTAAGCAGTTAATTAACGGAGACTCCCAGCTAAGAGGCTCGATTCTACCCGGAATCCTCGCCGAGGTAAAGACGCCCGACAAGTGTGACCGGAAGTCCCTCTCACAGGTCAACGACCCGTTCGTTCAAACAACGGAGATAACCAATTTTGGAATTGGGGCTTTGGAACGTGATTCGCCGGCAAGGATTGATATATTCGACGCGACAGACCCTGGAAGCGGCGCTATTCAGCGAGGGACCCATAGCCCAGCTGTTAACGAATTCATAGACACCGACAAGGATATCGAGTGGAATTCGAACCAGTGGCAATTGCAAACTTCAGTCTCGCCAGACGAAGTTAGCGATTGCGACCTTCAGTGCCTACCCGGGTGGCCAAAGCGGGTAGGTGTCGGGAGTTAGCTTCCGACCAGCGAAAGCTGTGGGCCAAGTTCATGTTGCCTCGTTAGAGGTGTTTTCAAGTTTTTACGTTGGGTGTAGCATAATGCCACCTGTAAGATCTTTTTAGATCTTAATTCCGTAGAGGCAATACCATCTGCCCATCTACTTCAAAAGTAGACTAAGTTAGTGATTGCGACCTTCAGTGCCTACCCGGGTGGCCAAAGCGGGTAGGTGTCGGGAGTTAGCTTCCGACCAGCGAAAGCTGTGGGCCAAGTTCATGTTGCCTCGTTAGAGGTGTTTTTCAAGTTTTTATGTTGGGTGTAGCATAATGCCACCTGTAAGATCTTTTTAGATCTTAATTCCGTAGAGGCAATACCATCTGCCCATCTACTTCAAAAGTAGAGGAAGGAGCCGCTAAGCAATATATGCGTGCCTTTAGCGTCCAGTAGTATTGACAAGGCCCTAGTCGTGCTACCGCGCTTGGTAGGCCGCGTTGCTGCTTTTGGTAGTGAACTTTCAGACTCTTACATTTCCTTTATTATTGTGTGAATGTGTTTGGTTACTGTGATTTCATTAGGATAACTAGCTGGCCATTAATTTTTCTTGTTATTTTCTTTCACGAAAGCCTTTGGAGCAAGGAGACGTTCTTCTCTATTCCCGCAGACGTATCCGAAAAAGGAAATCCTGAGGGTTGGCCTCACCCTAGCCCGGCCATGTTTTGCAACAATGATTACGGATCGGAGCCAACCTTGGATTGAATCGTACGGGAGGATTAATTTTTGGAATCGATGAACAGTTGCCCTACTGCTCTTATTCAGCATTATCGTTGTGACTCGATCACTTTCGGAAGAAGGTATTCTCGAAAGAAGACATTTCATTTTAAATTATAAAAATATTATCAGAACTTTGCATGTGGAATTGTCACTTTGGTTAAGCCAGTGGCTGAGTTTTATTTTATTTGTAAAATTCATTATTTATAATATGCCCGACGTCAGTTGGGTATACCACATTTGCATCGATTAAAATTGAATTTGTATCAATTGTGTGTCTACCGCCTTTCCCTCCTGTACACTAAATAGTTTTATCACTCTGCTCATTATTTAGTTGTGACATATATACTCTCTGGTTTAGTTTGAATAAAATTGTTAAGCAAAACAACCTTGTTACAGCTATGAAATTTTAGGAATATGTCCTTATCCTAATTTAATGCTCTGAAGGTGTATTAACCTACTGTCCATATTAAAATTGTGTAATAAAATTTCTGCTTTTAAACTTATACATGGTTTACATTACATCTTTGATTATGTAAATATAAAAAAAAACATGACTATACCTATGGTTGCATTTCCACAAGCCGCTGAAACTGCAGAGAGGGGCGTTCTACCTACTCTGTGCTTGGCAGTGGCTGAATTAGGGCATAAGACACATATTGAATTAAAAAAGGAGGTGGAAACTTTTGTTGGGATATCTACATCATTAACATGTTGTTTTTTTAACATGGCAAAGCTCTGCTATGACTTTCGCTTCATAGAGTTTTTGTTCCATTTTTAGCTTTCCCCAAGTGTTGAACGATGTCCGTCGAACTCATATTTTCTGTTATCCACTCCTTCCCGATTCATGTAAAGAAGAACTGCAGCACAATGTTTACATCTTTCCGACTTTCCAGCTTTACATGAACACACTACAGAAATTTTTGAGCTTTCGCTGTCCTTGAAAGTTAACGTACCTTCAACTTTATGAGGTGGAAGACTTATTCCGCTTGTTTGTAAACACATGGTGAAAAATTTCATTTTATCTTCTTTTTTCTCCGTGAATCCACAGCAGATAATATGTTTGGCCTTTAAAACTTCGTCCAGTGATCGCCCACTACCTCCTAAATAGCTTAAAATATCGGAAAATAATACATTTCGAACCATTTCAAGCAATGTTAATCACTTAAGTATCGCATATAACTACCCAGTTTGGCCAGCCATTTTGGCTCGACAGTGGCGCCATCTGTAGGAGCTGAATCTAGCGAATATAATAATAATAATAATAATAATCTATAACAACCCGCAGGTTGCCCCCAACAGGCCGAAGCCCAACACGGGGTTTTCATATTATGATAAAGGACAATCACAAACATCCATGCCCCAAGCGGGATTCGAACCCGCGACTTGCTGGTTGCGAGAGCGATAAGACCTGCGCCTCAGCGCTCTCGGCCAACAAGCCTGTTCTCTGATTCTTTCCGATCTTCTGACGCCCATCTCCAGGAGCCTCCCTTCTCTTTTTTCCGCTTGTTGCATGCGCCTTATCTGTATAATCTCGTTCGTTTCACCCCTTTTTCTGCCAAATCTCCCTCTCAGTTCATCAGCTTGATCAGTAGCATTACCTTCGACCTCTACTATACATGGCTCTTGAATGTTGTCCTCATTTTCATCCATCCTTACTTCTGTGTTACCTAACCTGTATACTATCCAGCTCTCTTGCCCACATTCCGACTCTGTATTATCGGTCTCTAACTCCTTGAAGTAATTTATTCCAAGGGTACCTTCATCCACCTTAACTGTTCTAACTTCCCTTACAATGTTATGTTCTGGCTCGTATATTCTATAACCTTTCCTATTCAATGCATAGCCCACGAAAATTCCGACTTCCGCTCTCGGTTAAGTTTATGCCGCTTGTTCCCCTTGATGCTGTAATACGCCAAACATCCGAATATTCTCAGGTGCGCTACCGATGGCATCCTCCCGTACCATTTCTCTAGTGGCGTTATTTTCTTTTTCTTGCTATTTACTGTCCGATTGTGCAAATACGCGCTTGTAGCTACTGCTTCTGCCCAAAACTTCTGGGGTAGTCCCGCGTGTATTAGCATGGTTCTTGCTTTATCTAAGAGCGTTCTGTTGACCCTTTCTGCTATCCCATTACTCTGAGGACTCGCTGGCACTGTCCTTTGGTGTTTAATACCTGCCTTTTTGAGTAAGTTTTCGAAATCCCTGCACACGAATTCCAACCCATTATCTGCCCTGATAATTTTGATCTTTCTTTCTACCTGATTCTCTGCCCAATTTTTGAACTCTATGAACTTGGACAGCGCTTCATTTTTCCGTTTCAGAAAATACGTAAAGATCATTCTCGTATATGTATCTACGATCACTAACATGTAAAGTGACCCCCCAATTGATTCGCATGGCATGGGTCCACATAGATCCATATGTATCAGTTCCAGTTTGTCTGCAGCCTGTTCGTTAAATACCCTGGGAAACTTGTCGCAGACTAATTTCCTTTTTGTGCATGATTCGCACATTACCAGCTTTTTATCTCGAAAATTCAAGCTACGGACCGATTCTTTATTCCTCATCAAATCGAGATATTCTTCACACTCGTGCCCTAATCGTTTATGCCATGTTTTTTTTATCTATATCTGACTGTGTACATTTCATACAGCTCACGGTGCGATCGCCTCTTTTGCCGGGTTTACCTTTTACAATGTACATTTTTTTCTGGTTCTGTGGCTTCCGCAATAACCTTACCATTGTCATAGTTTATGACTCTAGCTCCCATCTGGTCAAACATTACGGAATTATTTTTCCTGACTATCGCGCGGACTGACAATAATCTAGTTCTTAAATCTGGAACATATTTGACATTATGAATTTTGGTATCAACGGCGTGTCCTTCATACGTTATTGTCGTGTACTTAACGTTGCCTTTTCCTACAATTTCCATTTCCCTGCCTGCCTCAGTAACTTTCACGGAACCACATTCGTCTTGTGGACCCAATCCGTTAACCATTCCCTCTTATACGTCATGTGCGACGTGCACCCAGAATCAAGACACCAAATATCGCTGTCGTCATCTCTATTGTTATCGGTCGCGTTTGCTACTGCCGCCATGTTGCGTTCGTTTTGCCCTTTGTTCAACAAACACGTGCTCGTTTCAGCCCTAAGTGCGGATTGAATATGTGGATCCCTTTTGTCTCTATTTATTCTAGTGCTTCGATTATTATGCGGTCTTTCTCTTCTTTCTGACCCAGTCTTATTCTGTTCCGCGCTGGCATGATGATTTTGCTTAGACTTATTATCAAACCTAAAACGACAAAATTTTGCAATATGACCTTTTTTCGGCAGACCTAACAGATGCGACTATCATTATTTTCCCCCCGTCTTATTCCGACCCTGTATGCTTGTTCCACAGCGTTATCCTGTGTTATTATTTTTTCTTTTTCTTCTAGCCTTTGTGTTAAATCGGCTAGCTTTGCGCCCCGATAGTTTCTTAATGCTGCGCTTATTCCATCATATTTGTGATTGAGCCCATTAATTAATATATGAGTTAATTCTCGGTCTTTTATTTCCTCCCCTATGCACGTGCATGACCCCGCAAGGCTTATAGTTCTTTCTATACAGGGTGAATACAAAAGTCTGACCCCCCCCCTTTTATTTTATGTCAATTTTGATGAATCCAATGAATAGGAAGTTGTGGGTGGCCTATCCCATGGTGCACTTTTCATCATCTCAAATATGCAAATTAGGACACATTTAAAATTTATCTCAAAATCCGCAAGGGATAGAGAAAAAAACCCAATTGCAAACTTGTTCAGCATAAAAAAACAAACAAAACAAAAAAAAATCATCCAAATCGGACCAACCAATCACCCACAATCACGAGGTGAACTGTTTGTAGCTTACAAACAGTCACACTGCACAAACAACTTACTTCAAACAGTTTAAAAAAAAGTTAATCAACAAAATGCTTGATGTGACGACCGTGGGCACCATAACACAATTGGGCACGGAACCTAACTGACACCAAAACATCGGCAAGCATGGCTGGTGTCACTCCTCGGCACGCTTCCTGGATTCGTTGAACCAGATCCTCCAGTGAGGCGGGCTGCGTAGCATAAACCTTGTCCTTCAGGTATCCCCACAAGAAAAAGTCAAGTGGTGTAAAATCAGGGGAGCGGGGTGGCCAACGAACTGGTCCTACTCGGCCAATCCATTGTTGCCCAAACATCTCACTTAGACGCTCGCGAACGACCAACCCGTAATGTGGAGGAGCTCCATCATGCTGAAACCACGTGCGCTGATACGAGGCCAATTTGCGGCCCCTATAACGCCGTCCTGAAATGACTATAGCAGTTGAAAAGGACGTTAATACCAAACAAACCAAACCAAACCAACTGACAAGGATCACCTTTCTTATATATTGGTGCAACTCGAGAAATCTTAAGAACGTGGGGGAAGGCTCCAGAACTAATTGAGTAATTAAAAATTGTTGTTAAAGGGGCAGCACTAAGATGTTTCAGGTTAATGATAATATCTGAGCGAAACCCACCGAGATCAGGAGTAGGAGAGGACTTGTGTTGTCCAGTGACATCAACTACCTCTTCTTCTGTTGTAGGAGAAATAAAGAAGCTAAAAGGAGGACTTGAAACAAATTGAGATTGAGTTATGAGAGGTGTGGGGGAATCATTAGGGGGAGGGGGCAAGAGAACATAAAGAATTACAATATTTGAACAATTTTGGATTTAATATACATGTATTGTCATCATATAATCTTTTAATTTTCTTAAAACAATTTTGCTCATTTTTGTGAAAGTTTGTATGTAATCGTATTATTGCTACTATTTAATGGCACGGTTTTTTTTTCTTTCAACCACAGCGGGCGAAGCCGCGGGTAATCAGGTGGTTAGATTGTCATTCTTTATCTAGTTTTTCAGCGACGTTGTCGTCGAAATGCGCATACGGACATTAAATAATGTTGTGCAAATAGTGGTTTCTTTATTTATTTTATACAGTTTACTAATTTCCACAGTTTCTGGCAATTTACTTATTTGGATTTGTAATTAAAAGTTCTTTTTAATTGCAAAGAATGTGGGAGAAATCGAGAAAGTAGCGGCGAGAACACTCCCGATTATATTTAATGAGTCAAGTCCATCTTTCAACAGATTCAGCATCTGCTTATACCTGAATCTTCATTGGAATTGTTGCCGAAACGATTGCCCAGAGCCGATAATTAAGCAAATGATTAGTGTTCCTCGTTTGCGCCAAGTTTGTCATCTTAAATTAGATTGAGAACTATAGCCAGCGTATTCATTTGGTAGAAACGAACATTTTAATCTAAAATTAATTTTTAGTCATTCCTGAAAGATACTTGAGAAATGAATTATCTATTGCTTATTGGATGTCGCTAAATGATAAAAGCAAAAATGGCAATTAAAAAAAGCGAAGAACATTAGTCGACTACATATAAGATTTAAAATAGAAAATATAAGAAAATAAATAATTATTTAGCCAAGAATTTATTTAATATTTTTTTTTAATTTGCATCATTTCTGGTATTCAGTTAAAAGCTTAAAAATAAATTACGATTTTATTAAAGTATCTTAACTTTATGGAATACCTAATAGAATTCGGGAAATTTATGGGCTCTTTACGGCTAAGTCTTTTATGTATAGATGTTGGAGACCTTCCACATTTCTTAGCAATATTCAGATCCTAATAGCCGTCCTACGTGCATTGTATTCAGAGTGCCTGATAGAAGCGGATCAGTGTAGATTCGGTCTTGGTAATAATTTCGAGTCCGTAGATTTTTATGAAGGGATGAATTAAAGAAAAGCCCTTTGGCTTCTAACACTGTTCAATCAGAGCCAGCTGCTTCCATTCTCAGGCCTCGCTTATTTAAGCCTGGAGATTACTAATGGAGGGACCTTTATCCTAAGATCCGGTCATTTCTGTTAAATTTCTGGCTGCTTTGGCTTCAGATTGAAAGTATCGTTAAAAAGAGTTATATTGAGTATTTCACCATTTTTACGGATTGCCATCATACGGATTCTTGATATTTAGCTTTGAGCAGTGCATGAAAATATATATAACATATTATTTTTATTTGTTGATATAATGCCATCAAAAATAATGAAAGACCCTTTCTTTCTAGTTAAAATATTCAAAATTCAAAACAGATAATAACCGTTCTCCCTTTCAAAACTTATCAGATTTATTGGAAATAACGCATAGAAATGTTATATCTGTGATGAGATGATTGAAACAAGGAATTCGTTTGCTGCAATTTTAATGGTAGCGGAATTCTAAGTTGACTTCTTCAGATTGAGAATAACAAGTATAATCTGCCAAAGAAATAAAGAAAACTGAGCATGTTCAATTAATTTCTTGAGTTCAACTGTTAGACACTAATAAAAAAACAAAATTAACAATAGTAACAACTGTATTCCGGAATATATTTGGACATGCTAGATTTTCTTTCGTTGGACAGAAATAGAACTTTAAAATTTTAGGAACTTATTTCTTCCTTTATCTAAAGTTTAAATGGTTTGAAATTTATATAACATTTCATGACGCCATTTGAAAAGCAAAACGTGAGGCCACAAATGTGTGACTACTTATAATAATACCAAAATTATGTGAGACCATCTGATATATTTCAGGAATTTTTGATGCCATTAATCAGCTCTTGCAAAGCACTTTATGGTTTCCATGCTAAATAACTGTGGTGCGTTTAGAATAACTCTTCGAATAACTTAATCATAGATGATGCAGTACTCAGAATTTAATCAATAATGACTTACAATTTTAAAGACTGGACCTGTCACCCAAAAACTGGGTCTCAACCTGTGATCAACTTTGACGAGTAGAAGAGAAGAATCCATAATTGTAAAATACAACAGTAGGGCAAAATTGCAGCATATTGCAGTACATCTTAATCAAGTACTGTAATGATGTACTAAAATGATCTCTGAATCGCACCGCATATCCAAGTATCGTTGCTGGCCAATGTTATTCTTCCTATCGTGTTGATGGTTTATTCCAATGGTGAGTGGCTACGTTTAGCAAGATTTTGCATCCTACCATATAGCTCGGTTTTAGGAACACGGAGAAAAAAATAAAAAAATAAAAATTGAACACTGGACAATAAGACCCTGAAAATGGTGTGGCATTTGCCATTTCCTTAACTCCAAACTCCATTTCTAGCGATGCTTCCTCCTTCACCCTCAAGATTAACCACAACCTGAAGTGCACTTCTCACAACCTAATTTATCTCTTATATTCCAAAGTTTGTCATAAGGTGTATCTTGGAGAAACTGGTAGTAACATACGTACCAGATTCACCAAGCACAAATTAGACATCCTTAACAATGCTGACACTCCTGTAGCTAAACACATTAATTCCCCTGGCCACTCCTTACGCCGTTAGTCTTTATATTTTTCGTGACAACTTCCATAGCAAAAAAGAAAGAAAGCAATTCGAGTCTTTTATCATTTGGAAATTCAATTCCATAATCTCTAATGGCATTAATCTTAGCAAAGCCACCTATCTTTCATTACCTTTCCCATATTCCCCTTCTATTCCAGCTATTTCCTAATTTGTCACAGGCCTTTCTATAGTTTTTTTCTGTGCTTTTGTCTTTTCTTCTCTACAATTTTCTCCCCTTTATTATATGCTTATCATTCTTATTTTCTTTTATTCTCGTATTTCTGTCACTTTTTTTTCATTCCTACTTTTACGTGTCATCCCATTTCCTAATGCACTTTCTTCCTTGCCCTTTTATCATCTCCCATGGGTCCTCTTTATTGTTCTATCCCAGCATGTCTTCTCTTTCATTTCCAACATCCTGTTGATTCCCTTTTGTTCTTCCCAGCCAATACTTTCTCTTTTCCCTTGTTTTCTCTAAATATAAGACATCTGTTAATGCCTATATTATTGTGGAAGAACTCTTGGGTTAGTTAAGCACGGCTTTTGTCCTACCTGAACAAAGTACACTTCACTACTCGATTATCTCTGTCCACTATTATCACTTTCGCCTTTTGCTTTGACAAAGGATATCCTCTATCCGAAACGTGTGTTCACTTTTTTTATTCCAGGGTTCTTGTGTCTCGTCCTTCTTTTCTTCTACATCCGAATATGTTGAATTTGATTTGCTTAGGTGGTCCTTGTATTCTCCAGATCGCAATCCCATTGAGCATTAGTGGAATGAAGTTGAAAAAGCCAACAGACAGCTGAATTCACAACCATCAAATTTCACACAACTGGAAAGTACTGCTATTCATGAAGCATGGTCTCAGATTCCATAAATCACCTATCAACATCTCGTGAAATCCATGGCAAGAAGAATCGACGCAGTATTAAAGGCAAAATTTGGCCCAAAGAAGTCTGAAGAGGTTGTCATAATAAATTGGCCGCTCAGTGTATTTATTGAAGTATTTATTCTCCAATCTCTATTTTCTTACTGAATTAGGGTGCGTGTCATAAAGTTCGACCGGTCGCAACAGGATTGTGGTACGGTTGGAACCGTTCCCCACGGGGCGATATTTACAGCCGATGGTGATTATTCGAAACTAAAACTACGTCGTTAGAACTCAGCGACTACAGCCCCGAGACAAAAGTCCTGCAACATCAAAATTTTCTTCTAAATGTTCATTTTCAAAAATAAATAACTTAAGTTGAGAACAAGAAAAACGAAAGTCCTTCATATATGTTATATTTTGGACATTTTTAAATACATTAAACCCGTTAAATAGTCCAAAGCGAAATTTATTCGAATTAAACATTACGAAACAAAAATTGCCACCTGGGACAAAAAACCTGCAACACGATGAATATGGGACATAAGTCCTGCAACTTTAGTGTTAGTATTTTGTGGCACCACCTTTTGCCTTGAAAACAGCTACAGTTCTTCTCGGCATAGACTCAAGAAGAGATTGGCATTCTTCCTGTGTAATCTGTGACCAGGGATCAAACGCAGCAACTCTCAAATCATTCATTTTTGAGGATTCATTGACTGTATCTTCTTTTTCATAATCGCCCATATTTTTTCAATTGGATTTAGGTCTGGTGAGTTTCCAGGGCAATCAAGAACATCAATACCCACATCCTCAAAATATTTCTGTGTTTTTTTAGCTCTGTGAGCAGGAGCTCCATCTTGCTGATATATGAAATCACCATCCGGAAAATAGTGAAAGGCAGTAGGAATTAGATTTTCTTCTAAAACATTTATATAAACCTCTGCATTTATGTTTCGTTCAACTATTTGAAGACTTCCCAATCCTTTGCTTGTCATTGTTCCGTATAACATAAGTCCTGGCGCTTTATTAACAGTTTTTGAAATGCATCCTGGCAAAAGCTCTTCACCTTTCTTTCGTAGCACTTTAGTTTTCCCATCTTGAAACAAACAAACACGGGTTTCATCACTGAAAATAACTTTTTTCCAGTCATCAACGGTCCATTCACGATGTTAGTTACACCATTCTATGCGTTTGTTTTTCATTGTTGCTGTTAGGAGAGGCTTCTTTTTTGCAGCTCGTATTCCATACTTCATTTCTGCTAATCGCCGTCGTGTTAATTTTACAGAGACATCTTTTTGGATGATTTTGGACCACTCAGTAGTTATCATTTTAGCAGTTTTGTGCCTAGAAGATTTTACTAAGCTTCTCAGCACATTATTTTGTGCTCTTGTTGTCTTTCTTGGGCGGCCAGGTCGTGGCCTCACGTCACTCTTTCCAGTTTCTTCAAAGGTCTTGATGATTCTACCCACTGTAGAACGATGAATTCCAATGTTTTTTGCAATTTGGAATACCTTGTTGGTGTTGTTTAATAATTAGTTTTCTGACATCATTGAAAACTGGAGTACATTTACTTGCCATTATAAAAAGTGAAGAAAAAGTTCAATGCAGTTTAGTTAGATTTTTATAATCAGTGATATGCAAAAAAGTAGTTGTGTCCACTTTAGTTTAGGGGGTAACATTAGTGATTTTAAGTTAAATTCTAGAATTACAACATAAAGTTGTAGGACTTATGTCCCATATTCATCGTGTTGCAGGTTTTTTGTCCCAGGTGGCAATTTTCTTTTCGTAATGTTTAGTATGAATAAATCTTGTTTTGGATTATTTAAGGGTTTTAATGTATTTAAAAATGTCCACAATATATAACATATTAGGAAGTTTTCGTTTTTTCTGTTTCCAACTTAGGTTATTTAATTTTGCAAATGAACATTTGGAAGAAAATTTTGATGTTGCAGGACTTTTGTCTCGGGGCTGTACAATTACCATTAAAAACATTGTTTATTACCCAAATTTTCCAAATTTGTTCTCATCTCCTGATTCATCACTTGCATTAACTTCATTCTTCTCTTGCTTATATTTATGACTTTTGGCGTCCTTATTCAAAGCGGGTTTATAACTATATTACCCGCTTTGTCCTTATTGTTAGAAAAGTTTTATTGCCCATCAGATAGCTAACGATTTGAATTTCTTGAATTTCGCCCGCCGGTTTGATTTCATTCGACCAAGCACAGTCCGACCTTGGAATCTGGTCTCGCTGTGCACGACCGGTCACACATAATGAGCGAAGCGATCGTCATTTTTAGATAAGATTTTCCCAACCGCTCTCGAACGGTTGCTTCCGATCGGACTTTATGGAAACACCTTAGTAAAATAAGCCGTATTCTGGAAAGTAAATTGACAAAAATTAAAATACCGTTGTGGTACAATAGTAGAGTGTTGCCATATCGCTAATTAATTAGTATGCACCTCGTGCTAATAGATCTGCAAGCACCTATTTTTCTTGAAGTATTAAGGAGATGGTCATAAACGAGGGAAGGTCAGTAAGTAAGTTACAAATGGATATGGAAATGAAACAATTAAAAGTACTGATTTGAAAACTACTTTTATTTTTCCGCATAATCTCCCTGTACATTGAGGCACTGGTCCCATCGTTTCACAAGGCCCCACAAAACCAAAGGTTGCATTCTGTTCTATATTGCTGACTTGAATAAATAAAAAGAGAAGATCCAGGAATAGCAATATTGGTAGCGTCTTTATTGATGTTCAACGCGTTTCGAGTATTAACTCATCATCAGGAACTATGAACGACTACAAAGTTACAATGGTTACAAC
Source organism: Rhysida immarginata (assembly GCA_023313115.1). Classification (NCBI taxonomy): domain Eukaryota; kingdom Metazoa; phylum Arthropoda; class Chilopoda; order Scolopendromorpha; family Scolopendridae; genus Rhysida; species Rhysida immarginata. Next base: position 395,098 of record JAHWFO010049837.1, read on the forward strand.
ACCTGGTATATATGGGAGGGGTCCACCAATCAGAGAAAAGTAATTAATTCCGATTGGTGGACTTACAAGCAATGGGTTTAAATTATTATAGAAAAAAAAAACCAAAAAAACCCCACATAGTTGTGTGAATACATGATTGGATAGGTAATAATAATAAAAATTACAAAATTAAAAAATAAACAACTTTATAAAAACTTTATATGCATAATAGCAATACTGGATATAAGAGCCAAGCTAGATATAAGAGCAAAACTGGATATAAGGGCAAACTGGATATAAGAGCCAACAAAGCAAAACAGTAGCTAAGAGTGTCCATCCGGGAGGCTGTGGATTATGTTCATTTCCGGGTTTATTATTCTGTTGACTGCATCGAGTATTGGGTTTTTCTCAAAACTGAGCTGGTTGTTTAGAATCTTTTTTCTATCAGTCATGAGGTGTTTCCTAATTATCAGGGCTTCATACGTGAGCATTCTCTGTGGATCTTTGATGAATTTGACAATGGACATAATTTCTTGTATTTCACCAAAACTGTGTTTGTTGTCGATAACGTGGTCTGCAAAGGCCGACTTGTGGTCTCTGTTGACCCAAGATCTCCTGTGATCATTGAATCTTATACGGAATGATCTTCTGGTGGATCCCACGTAGAAGCAACCACAAGTTGGGCATGTGAGTTTGTAGACTCCGCAGGCATTGTAAACATCATTATGTTGAATCCTCTCCTTCGGGGCATATCCGCATTTGTTTGCGGTTCTATTAAACAACAAACACAGTTTTGGTGAAATACAAGAAATTATGTCCATTGTCAAATTCATCAAAGATCCACAGAGAATACTCACGTATGAAGCCCTGATAATTAGGAAACACCTCATGACTGATAGAAAAAAGATTCTAAACAACCAGCTCAGTTTTGAGAAAAACCCAATACTCGATGCAGTCAACAGAATAATAAACCCGGAAATGAACATTGTCCACAGCCTCCCGGATGGAAACTCTTAGCTACTGTTTTGCTTTGTTGGCTCTTATATCCAGTTTGCTCTTATATCCAGTTTTTGCTCTTATATCTAGCTTGGCTCTTATATCCAGTATTGCTATTATACATATAAAGTTTTTATAAAGTTGTTTATTTTTTAATTTTGTAATTTTTATTAATATTACCTATCCAATCATGTATTCACACAACTATGTGTTTTTTTTGTTTTTTTTTCTGTAATAATTTAAACCCATTGCTTGTAAGTCCACCAATCGGAGTTAATTACTTTTCTCTGATTGGTGGAACCCTCCCATATATACCAGGTGTTGTAACCATTGTAACTTTGTAGTCGTTCATAGTTCCTGATGATGAGTTAATACTCGAAACGCGTTGAACATCAATAAAGACGCTACCAATATTGCTATTCCTGGACCTTCTCTTTTTATTTAACCACAAAACCAGTAAGATAAACTTCTCTGAGCTGCTGTCTGAACGAGGCAATGACTTCCCTTTGTACAACTTTATCGTCGGCCGAAAGTTGATGTTTAAGAGAACCAAACAAATGGAAATCGTGAAAAGCAAAGTCAGGGCTATATGATTAGCAGTATTCTCTCATAATCCCCGAAGACTGAGAACATCCTCATACTGCCAACAAGACAACTGAGATGCTGAGAAAGTTTAAGTAGAAAGTCCTCGAGTATCCTCCGTAAAGCCCTGACCATGTTCCAAGTGATTTCCATTTGTTCGGACCTCTTAAACATCATGTTCGGCCCTCTTAAACATCATATTTCGGGTAAAGACATTCCATAGGATGAAGCTGTTCGGTCCTCTTAATCGAAGTGATGAATTAATATAAAATTCATCTTACTGGTTTTTAAAAGTTAATTGAGAAATAAAAGTAGTTTTCAAATCTGTACTCGTATTTCTTTCATTTCTATATCGATTTGTAATTTACTTACTGACTTCTGCTCGTAAATTGCCCATTTATTGTATGATCAACAAGATCTAGCGAGTAATGGTAGTGCTAGGAGGTCGATAGCTTGGTTTAAGAATGACTCTGAGGTTTTGAAGACAGCTATAAACAGAAAGTGCAATTCCAAAGTTAGCGGGGGGGAGGGGAAGGCATAAACAAGACTTAAATGAAATAATAATAATAATATTCATGAGGTTGCAGTAATTAAAATGCGAGTTCACATGCACTTAAGCCACCAGATAAATAACCATTAAAACTGGGACGAAGATTATATAAAATAATTTAAAACAGTATCAAGTGCCTTGAAAATAATTATGATGCACACAACATAATAACATTAATAAAATAATAAATTAAAAGAAGAAGCTGAACTTCAAAAATATAAAAAGAAAACACGTAAATATTACTATCTAAAATAAACATCTAAACACAAACAGGGAAGGAGTAAATTGAGCATACAAAAAACATCGACGGGTAACTAAGTAAATATATACAAAGCAACATTGAAGAAGCAATAAAATAAAATGCGGGTAATTTGGAAGGATTAGAAAGGTCAGCCGGATCGAACCGAAGCATGGAGGATGGATGAGTAGTGGGGAATTAATGGGGGCTGGTTTGTAAGTGAAGAAAGGAGGAACATGTGCCAAGCAGATCGATACTGTAAAAACCAGCAAATACTTATAAGTAGAATGTGCAAGAAATTAAGCCGCTTAAAAAGCGAAGATAAATTGAAGAAAAATCAATAAAATTAAAAAAACAAACAAAAAACAAACAGCACATGAAAAATTAAACTGAAATTACATAAATGCATATGTAACAATACAAAAAATAAAATATGTAATGGTTTTTAGCATATAAACTAAATTAAAATTTAAAAATATAAATCAACACGAGTATAAAAACACAGTAATCCGGAGAAAGACAGAAATTGGAGAAAACTTTACTATCTCTTAAGGGAAAAGCAATCACTCTAGTAAAATTTAGCCAACACGACATGTGGCTGATTCTATGCCGCTTCTAGCATCACAGCAGAAAATCAATTAAGTCATTGGCACAAAGTCTTGTTAGGATGGCTTTTGTTTGCAAGGACGGCCCCATTTATCGAAACGCTTCTGCTTGTTGACTAGACGATTGTTGAAGATGTCCTTATCTTTGAAAGACGACTGTCGCATTTACAATTTCTATTTTCTTAGAGTGCTATTTTTCCCGAAACTTACTAACCGTGGCATTTTTACCACATTATGATACGTCTTGATTTTATGTCATGAATAGATAGATTTGTAACGTAATTTTTTTGACACTGATAACAAATCAGTTTGTTTTGAATTTCAAAAGAACATCCTATCCTACCTTTAGAGTTCTTATCACTTGATAGGCATTTTAATTTGTAGACACCTTTGAGTTGATTCCCGCCTAACATGATTTTGACCGTCGCAGAAAGTCAGAAGCCAAACTTCTTATAATTGCCTCTTGTGTTCTGAATCCTTAGCGCACTTTTCAACTACTGCAGCAATATCAAGTAGCTTACTTTTGGCAAGAGCCTGTGTGCTTTAAAAGAGATTGTTTAACCATTAAGTGATTTTACGAGTACTTTGTACTAATAGCATAATTGTGATTATTATATTTCCAATTTACACTGCAGTGCTAAAAGTCACGGGATACCTATTCAGTATCGTGTAGGACCTCTTTTTGCCCGGTGAAGTGCAGCAAACTCGACTTGGCATGGATTCTACCATTCGGCGGAAGTCCTCTGAAGAGATTTTCCGTCTTGCAGTATTGAAAACCACCCATAATGCGTGAGTGTTGCAGGTGCAGGCTCTTGTGCATGAATGTATCGTTCGATAATATCTCAAATAGATTGCACGGGTTCGTGTCTGGCGATCTAGGTGGCCAATTCATTCGTTGGAATTGTTCAGAATGCTCCATAAACCAATCGCGAGTAATGTTGGCCCGGTGACATGGCGCATTGTCCTCCTGGAACATCCCATCGTTGTTAACCTAATGGGGTACATGAAAGCCATAAGGAGCTACAAATGGTCACCAAGCAGCTGAACATAAATATTCCCAGTCAATGGTAATTCCAATTTGATCAGGGTTTGATGCAAACCCTACCATGTAAACACGCCGCTTTTGCTTGCCACACAAGTTTGCACAATGATTTGCTGACAATTTGGGTCCATAGCCTAATGGGATCTATGCCACACAGGACTTAGAAAAAATATGTTTGGATATACAGGGTGGTCCATAAGTCTGTCCCCCCCTTTTATTTTTTGAACCGAAGCAGATATGTCAATTTTGATGAATCCAATGAATAGGAAGTTATGGGTGGCCTATCCCATGATGTACTTTTCATCATCCCAAATATGCAAATTAGGACACATTCAAAATTTATCTCAAAAACCGTAAGGGATAGAGAAAAAAACCCAATTGCAAACTTGTTCAGCATAAAAAAACAAACAAAACAAAAAAAATCATCCAAATCGGACCAACCAATCACCCACAATCACGCGGTGACTGTTTGTAGCTTAGAAACAGTCACACGGCACAAGGAAAACTGAATGTTGGTATTTCCGCCATGTAAAGCATGCAAATCAAAAAATTAAGATAAATTACCATACTCGCATTCACTTTCATGCGGAAAAGCAAATAAAAGGCATGTTTCTGCACACAGAAGACAGAACAATTCCAGGATGGCAAGCTACAATGTTCCGGAAATGGTCAACATGATCTTCTGATTGTGGGTGATTGGTTGGTCCGATTTGGATGATTTTTTTTTGTTTTGTTTGTTTTTTTATGCTGAACAAGTTTGCAATTGGGGTTTTTTCTCTATCCCTTACGGTTTTTAAGATAAATTTTGAATGTATCCTAATTTGCATATTTGGGATGATGAAAAGTGCACCATGGGATAGGCCACCGACAACTTCCTATTCATTGGATTCATCAAAATTGATATATTTGCTTCGGTTCAAAAAATAAAAGTGGGGGGGGGGCAGACTTATGGACCACCCTGTATATTAAGAGAAGGACGAGACACAAGGACCCTGGAATACAATAAATAATAGTTATTATTATATTTGAGCCATTTTTAAATGACTGGTTAAAAAAAATAGTACAGGGGGTTTTTATCCCCCCCCCCCCCCCCGTCGATTGCAAATGTTAATTGTGTAAGGAAAGTGTTAGTCAAACAAGGGCTCGTTTCAATGATCCAAATCTACAGAAATTCATCGGGGATGCATCTGGTGACTTCACAGGTATATTATGAGAGGGTATATCATGGATTTGGAAGATGAATTCCAGTTTCATCTTCCAAATCTAACATAAATGAAACGGTCGAATTAGACATATTGCTGGAGGACTAATCTTGATGCAGCCAAACTTTGCTTATGTTCTCTCCATACAATGCTGGGATTTCTTCGTGGAGAACTGCTGATAGTAGAGGGAGTTAACCTCAGTCTTCCTGTCCACTCTTCTGATTGTGAGCATGCCATGGTACGAGTATCCTGCAAACGCCATAGATCCTTTTGAAAACTTTCCTTACATTCCTTGGACCACATTTGATATGACTTGTCTTCAGGTGAATGGCAGAAAATCGTGTGGGGTTTGTTGCAATCGTCGAGGTAAATGTAGGCTTCATGCAAAGTGACAAAGTACTTCCATCGTTCTGCTGCGAGGTAACCCTAATAGAGCCTCCGAAAGTTCTTCTTCTTTTCTGCGATGTTTCGTGGCAGCAGCATATGAACACCACTCTTGTGACGCTTTTCTGTTTGCAAATCTTTGTTTATTATTTTAATTACGGTAGCCGTTGTTTATTTTTTTAATTCCAATGACCTCTGGTGCTCGCCTTTAGGAACTCGAGGATTTAGCTGTTTCTGACCAGCTGGAATTAACCCTTCCGGGATTTTCCTTTTTCATTCTTTACTGCCGATATGGCTTTCTTCGAAACAGAGAATGTTCGTGTTTTACATGCGCTAATTATAGCAGTAAAACTGTAACTAGCGTCGGAAAGGGCAATAATGTACCCTTCCCAGTCAGCTCCGATTTTCGGAGACATTTTTTCATTTCAAAACTGCTTTCGTTTCAATAAACCATTAAGGAATGACATAACCAAGTACCGAAAGGTTAAACTAAACTATATATTTAAACAGCCCTGTCTTAACATTGGAAGTTTCTAATGGGCCATAAAGATACCATTACACCACGTACCTTTGAACCAATTTCGACTATCTTTAATTTTACGTTATATTCATTCATGCACATCATTTCAAGTCGTATTGATATATTACATGCCATAGTTTAGCATTGAAAGTTCCAATGAACCATAATGGTTGAACTAAACCGGAATGGTTCCATTAAACAGGTCCCTTGAAACCAATGTGGACTATCATTAATTTTACGTTATTTTCATTCATGACAAATCATTCCAAGTCGTTTGATATATTACATGCCATATTTTAGCACTGAAAATTTTTGAGGGTGTCATAAGGGTACTATTAGAGCACGTGTCATTGTTTCGATTTCAACCATTTTCAAAATTGTTCATTCCCGGAACATATTTATTAGTTGGCGAAAATAGAAATTTATATCTGCTTCTATGTCGTCATTACGATTTGTTTGATATATTACTCAATATATCTTCCCATTGAAAATTGCTTGGCGGGAAAATAGCGGTACCATTTGTGCACGTGCCAATGAACTGATTTAGATAATATTTGTAACTTGTTCGTGCCATGAACCATATTCATCGACTGACGAAAACAGATTTTGAAAATCTTTCATAGCCTCGGAGGAGTTAGAGTTACAGACAGACGGACAGACGCAGGCGACAGACAGACAGACACATTTCCCACGCTGATAGCATAAAGCACCTTTCGGAACTTAATAAACCATTAAGGAATGATATAACCAAGTACCGAAAGGTTAAAATAAACAATTCGCGGAACCATATATTAAACTGCCCTATGATAATATTGTAAGTTTCTAATGGACCATAATGATCCATTAACCACATACCTTTGAACCAATTTGGATTATCATTAATTTTACGTTATTTTTATTCATGACACATCATTCCAAGTCGTTTGATATATTACTTGCCATATTTTAGCACTGAAAATTTTTGAGGGTGCCATAAGGGTACTATTAGAGCACATGTCATTGTTTCGATTTCAACCATTTTCAAAATGGTTCATTCCCGGAACCATATTTATTAGTTGGCGAAAATAGTAATTTATATCTGCTTCTATCTCGTAATTAGGATTTGTTTGATACATTACTTAATATATCTCTCCATTGAAAATTGCTAGGTGGGGTCGTGAAGGTACCATTTGTGCACGTGTTATTGAACTGATTTAGATTATATTTGTGACTGGTTTGTGAAATGTATCATATTTATCGACTGACGAAAATAATAATGAATAACCGCTTCTATCTCGTCAATACGATTTGTTTGATATATTATTTAATATGTCTTCCCATTGAAAATTGCTTGGCGGGAAAATTGAGGTACCATTTGTGCACGTGCCAATGAACCGATTTAGATAATATTTGCAACTGGTTCGTGCCATGAACCATATTCATTGACTGACGAAAACAGATTTTGAAAATCTTTCATAGCCTCGGAGGAGTTAGAGTTACAGACAGACGGACAGACAGACAGACAGACACGTTTCCCCACACTGATAGCATAAAGACCTTTCGGTACTTAATAAACCATTAAGGAATGACATAACCAAGTACCGAAAGATTAAACTAAACCATTCGCGGAACTATATTTTTAAACGGCCCTATGTTAACATTGGTAGTTTCTAATGGACCATTATGATACCATTAAACCACGTACCTTTGAAATAATTTCAACTATCATTAATTTTACGTTATATTCATTCATGACACATCATTCCAACTTGTTTGATATATTACATGCCATATTTTAGCATTGCAGTTTCAATGAACCATAATGGTTCCACTAAAACAGGATGGTTCCACTAAACCAGGTTCTGTGAAACCAATTTGGACTATCATTAATTTTACGTTATATTCATTCATTATACATCATCCCAATTTGTTTGATATATTACATGCCATATTTAAGCATTGAAAGTTCCAATGAACCATCACGGTACCACAAAACCAGGTTCCTTGAAACCAATTTGGACTATCATTAATTTTACGTTATATTCATTCATGGCACCTCATTCCAAGTCGTTTGATATATTACATGCAATATTTTAGCATTGAAAGTTCCAATGAACCATCAGGGTTTCACTAAACGAAATTCCTTGAAACCAATTTGGACTATCAATAATTTTACGTTATATTCA
>JAHWFO010049837.1:403370-415650 GCA_023313115.1 Rhysida immarginata
TACATGCCATATTTTAGCATTGAAAGTTCCAATGAACCATAATGGTTCCACTAAAACAGGTGGCTTGAAACCAATTTCGACTATCATTATTTTACTTTATATTAATTCATGACACATCATTTCAAGACGTTTGAAATCTTACATGCCATATTTTAGCATTGAAAGTTCCAATGAACCATCAGGGTTTCACTAAACGAGATTCCTTGAAACCAATTTGGACTATCAATAATTTTACGTTATATTCATTCATGACACCTCATTCCAAGTCGTTTGATATATTACATGCCATATTTTAGCATTGAAAGTTCCAATGAACCATCATGGTTCCACTAAACCAGGTTCCTTGAAACCAATTTGGATTATCATGAATTTTACGTTATAATCCTTCATGGCACCTTATTCCAAATCGTTTGATATATTACATACCATATTTTGGTATTGAAAGTTCCAATGAACCATAATGGTTCCACTAAACCAGAATGGTTCCACTAAACCAGGTTCTGTGAAACCAATTTGGACTATCATTAATTTTACGTTATATTCATTCATTATATATCATCCCAATTTGTTTGATATATTACATGCCATATTTAAGCATTGAAAGTTCCAATGAACCATCACGATACCACAAAACCAGGTTCCTTGAAACCAATTTGGACTATCATTAATTTTACGTTATATTCATTCATGACACCTCATTCCAAGTCGTTTGATATATTACATGCCATATTTTTGCATTGAAAGTTCCAATGAACCATCATGGTTCCACTAAACCAGGTTCCTTGAAACCAATTTGGATTATCATGAATTTTACGTTATAATCCTTCATGGCACCTTATTCCAAATCGTTTGATATATTACATGCCATATTTTGGTATTGAAAGTTCCAATGAACCATAATGGTTCCACTAAACCAGAATGGTTCCACTAAACCAGGTTCCTTGAAACCAATTTGGACTATCATTACTTTTACGTGATATTCATTTATGATACATCATCACAATTTGTTTGATATATTACATGCCATATCTTATCATTGAAAATTTTTGAAGGTGTCATAAAGGTACCATTAGTGCACGTGCCAATGTTTCGATTGCAACAATTTTCAAAATGGTTCATTTCCTGAACCATATTTATTGGCCGAAATAGTAATTTATATTCGCTTGTATCTCGTCATTAAGATTTGTTTGACATATTACTTAATATATCTGTCCATTGAAAATTGCTAGGTGGGGTCGTGATGGTGCCATTTGTGGACGTGCTAATGAACCGATTTAGATAAAATTTATGATTTTTTCATGGCATGTACCATATTCATCGACTGACGAAAATAGTAAAGAATAACCGCATCTATCTCGTCATTACGATTTGTTTGATATATTACTCAATATTTCTTCCCATTGAAAATTGCTGGGCGGGAAAATAGAGGTACCATTTGTGCACGTGCCAATGAACCGATTTAGATAATATTTGTAACAGTTTCGTGCGATGAACCATATTCATCGATTGACGAAAACAGATTTTGAAAATCTTTCATAACCTCGGAGGAGTTTGAGTTACAGACAGACAGACAGACAGACAGACAGACGGACAGACGGACAGACGGACAGACAGACGGACAGACACGTTTCCCCACACTGATAGCATAAAGCACCTTTCGGTACTTAATAATGCGGATGTAATAGCAGCATTCTCGAAATAAATCATTATCAATGATCGTAATCTAGCTTCTGAATTTAATACCTGCAACAAAAGAATATTCTTTTTCAAAATTTTTCGGGTTGCTCTTCATGACACCGCAAACCGCAAATCTCTAGTCTCCTTACAATTAAAATTTAAAATTAGGGAGATTATATGGCATCACAAGGTATATTTTTATTGCAGATTTCTTTATAATATATCTAACTCTTTTGAAAGAATTTTAATAATAACGACTTGCTTTTTATTGGCATACTTGCCTAGTAGACTCCAATATGTAGAAATTTCAGGAAATATTGTTAAATTTTTCCTAACGGGATTTTATCCGATTATTATTTGATCAATCGAAATTGAAGCATTTCCCGCAGATTCTTTAGCTTTTAACTCGCAACCGGAACTCGTAAGCGTCCAAAGTTTTGCATAATAATAGCATTACAAACTCTCAAAATTCAACTTTTTTCGCCTTCCTAAATTTCCTCGCGCTCAAAACATTTAAAAGGAGTAAAATCAATACCTCCTTTTCTCCATTTTTAAAGAAGCTTTAAATGTATTGATAGTCAATATTGGTCACGGAATTGGAAATCCCTGCATTAACTCATAAAAGGATGCCAGTATCGATGTAAAATTGAAGATTATTATATGTGAGTGGTCACGCGAAAAGGGACCTGAAGGGATTGGAAACAGTTTTATTTTTGATGATTTTACAATCGTTCTACTTTCAATTTTATTTTAGTCTAAACAGAACATTATTATAGGGAACATTTTTATATTAATTATTTTCCTCAAGCACCTTAATTTCAATTGATTCTTTTACAACGCACACATTGAATTAATGTTTCTGTTTCCGCAAAATATGGTGTGTACTGTTTTTTGAAATCGCCCACATGTTGCAGCTTTTTTTAGCTTGACCATTGGCCATGTTCCTATACGTCTGACACATGTTCTCAAATATGTTGTTTCCCTATGTCAAAACCTCTTTCAATTTTTTGAAAAGAAAACAATAATACTTACACAGAGCTGCCATTTTATTAGGTACAGTATAATTGTATATCTGCCTAGTGCGTGTTGACTCCCCATTAGCCCTCAAAACCGCCTGTATTCGTTGGTTTTAGGGATCTGTGGTAACAAGTTACAGAGGCCCAGAAAAGGTAGAAAACCCCTTTCGCCACCATCGAGTGTTCAATCTGGTAGCCTTGCATCGCTGCTATTGCCCTGGATAGGGGGTGGTCTGGCTTGGTTGTCTCGACGGTCGGCTCGCTGATTGATAGAGTTAAGCAACTTCAGCACTGTCAGCTGATGGCTGGGTGACAGCCAGTGGCTTGAGGACCACTGCTGGGTGGGATGGCTATTTGGAGCACAGCTGTTGGGGGACTTTAGTCTGATCAGTGCTGATGTCTTGCAGCTGGTGATAGCCACTGGTTTGTTCGTCCGCCAGCAGCTCTTCCATCATGAACCCCGCGTGCTTCGAAGGGCACGTTAAGCTTCTGTTTCGGCTGCTACTGTCATCTCGTAGCAGCCGTTAGTTACTGGGATGGCGTGAAACTCCTTCGAAGGAGTAAGTGCCGCAGATTATCGTTTTGGGATAATCTACCCTCTGTACAAGATGAGATAAGATAATATTGCCCTGGATAGCAGTTTCCATTGCAGGAGGCTGAAGCGTACGAGCCAAGACCAATTTGTAACCCTCCTGTTGACAAGCTTTCCAAAGACCCTCCACTGTTTGCGGTCGTCACATTCCGAGGGCCTGTTTAAGTAGGCCAAAGCCACAAATACTCATAGGCGATGCGTCCGGCAACTTGACTGCTATGTCGCTAAATGGAATGAAGCGGATTCCGATATCTTATTGTATGCGTTCCATGAACAGGCGGTGTAACTCGACGCCTTGTAGTCGATAGCCATATATTGTTTATACCGTGGAAACCGGAGATGTCACGGGTATATATGTTAGTTAGAACGTTAGTCTGGTAGTACATGACGTTGAATTTCGCCTTTGACCTAACTCTGTGTAACGTTAACTTGCCTTTTTAGCTGTATCTCGCCACGATCATGAAATCTTTTGAAAATATTTTCTAGCATTCACGGTACCGTTTTCTGAAGTCCTTAGAACCCTTGGGCGGTGAAAAAAGGCTCGGTTCTTGTTGCAGTCACTTAAATAAACATACGCCACATTTTGTGTGACCACGAATTTCCACTTTTCATCCGCCAGGTATCGTTCATACAGTTTTGGCAGTTAGTCCGTCGCTTTTGAACATGGCGCGGCAACAACTTATGAACGTGGCTCTTGTGTCGCTTCTCCAGTTGTAGATCACGGTTAATAACTGTGTTTGCCATTTACACAGATGTCCCTACCGTTTTTGGAATGGGCCGTTGTGTTCGTGTGTTACACCCGGTTACGACAGCCCGAACTTTCTGGACGACGTCAAGAGTATGGCTAGTGGACGGTCTCGGATTGACCTGCTTTTTACATCAGTTATGGCATCGCTTCTAGTTTTGGCAATGTTATTTAGTACACTTGATATCTCTTTCTTGGAAACTACGAAGCCTTGCTTATTCCATTCATTCATAATTTCGGAATAGCTGAATTTGACGTCAGAAAGGATTGTTGTGTAGCCCTCCCTATACCTGTCAATTTGCGATGGCATAACTCCATGTTTTTTAGCTCGCTGTTCGAATACTAACTATTTTAATACTGCCCTAACAACACTCCACGTATAAATGAACGTGTTCGCCACATTCAAATATGCTTATTGTTACCATATAACAACCATCTGTATAAATTGCCTTCAACTTTGTATTCTCCTCATATAGTGATGTAGACAGCTTAGCTGTCGAAAAGTACATACTGTACACAAAAAATGCGACATAAAAATAACGAGACTGATTTTTTAGGGAACTTACGAAGCCGGAAAATTCAAACAGGTGTATGTACCTCCACTTGGAACGTGTTCGTCATGTGATGCCAGTTTTCAACGCGATAAGGCAAGTATTTTTTCCGATAACAGAACAACAAGAAACTTTTGTGTAGGAGATGTCACCAAAAACCTCAATATGGAGCGTTATATTGAGTGAAACTGCGACAGAAGGTTTTGAAGAGATGGAGTGTCATGCACCCACTTCACCAAACAGAAAAATTGTTATTAGTTCCAGAACAAGATATGGGTGCTGCTGCATGACAACGTACCTTCGCATCTTCCCCAGAAACATATTCCAACGTTGGATCATCCTCCGTACTCATCTGATTTTTCTACAGCGGGCATTTTTTTCCAAACATCAAACGGACAACGATTTGACGATGTCCCCGCCATCCAAGCGGTAGTGAAAAGTCTGCTGCACAACATTTCCTTCAAACACTTTAAACAGTGATTCCAGGACCTACCAGTCAATGTGAGCGTTTTATTCAGTCAAATGGATATTATTTTGAAAACCTGTAACAATTTTACGTAAGTACTACAGTATTTGTAGTTTTCTTTCAGTAACAACAGTCTCGTTATTTAATTGTCGCACCTAGCATGTATAAATAAAATCTATTATGGATATGCCACCTAGTACTTCTCTTCAACTCTTCACGTCATTTTAATTTTTTTTACCTTTTTGGGTCGAATTACAGCATGCATCCAGATTGGCATAGAGTCCTTAAAGTGTTGAAGCACTGAAGCATTCATTTAGTTCTCGCACTCTTGTTGGAAGAAGAACTTTCTTTTGAATTTGTCGTTCCAACATGCAAAACATTTTCCATGAGGATGAAGCCTTGATGCTGGATAAATGAGAGAAGTCATCTTCCTGCTCGTTGAACCTTTGATGAACCAATCGTACGCGAACAAGCCGTTACTTATAAGATAAAAATATAGCATTGTAGGATAGCAACAAGTTTAGGTTGTCCGTTAACACAACCGACCTTTCATGAATATGAAAGAATCAGTTCTATATCAGCAGAAGAAACTCCATACAACGATACCATCACTAGAACAAGGTGTATCATGCTTCATAAATTAGCTCTTCTCTTTCAACATTAGTTGATCGATTTCTATGATTTCATTCGCATAATTTTTTCTTAAGTGATATGTACACCTTTGATCTTAAACTATTTTGAAAAAAACGGATGAGAAACAAAGTTACATATATTCATACATGTTCCTAACTCATTAGTCAGTGTGTGTATACATCGATATTAAATGTAAAAAATCACTAATTAATTAAATACGCTAGTCAACACACATTTTGTGACTAAGACCACACAAAGTGTTCTTAGTAGTAATTTGTAGGTAGAATCCGAATCTGCTTTTAGATTTTTTCTATCACGTCAAGTTTCCAAGTTATGCACATCGAGACTTCTATGTTAAAGTAATGGGAGTGAAGAGAAGCGGCTACATTGTTAAAGTATCCATATTTTGGGGCCGCAAGGAAATTTACCAGGCCCCAAACACTGAATGATTTTAAAATGTTTCCTTGTAAAGCAAGAAAGCTGTGCGTGCTAAAGAAATTTAAAAATTATATTCGTAATCAGCAGAAAAAATACTACCAAAAATCACCCACTTTCATTTTGTCACAAGAAAATCTTAAATTTTCTTGTCCAGTGATATTAAGCATAAAAGAAAATAAGATTTCATATTTTATAATCACTAATACGGTATAAAGCTTATCCCTGAAGCTGCATCCGGCGATCTCCAAAGGCTAGAATAGTTCCGGTTAGTACACGAAATATGTTAACTTTGAAGAGCGTCTTGATATACTCTTTCGTTATTATTTAAAAATATGGAAGTTTGAGGTTTAAGGTACAAAATATCGAGTAAGGGAGGTTAGGATAAAGTGACCATCAGTTGCATCTAAATGAAGGGGAAAATATTTACACTAGTCACGAAGGATGACATTTACAATAGCCATTCATGTTTTGCCGGCATCCGAGTTATTTGGTTTGAAATTTTCTGGTTTTCTTGAAATTTTTGCCGTTTTTCTCAAGGATGATATAGGGCAAGTGTCATTAACGGTGATCACATCTTAGTACTTATTTAGCCTCTAAATATTTATTATCCACTTGAAACAGTGTGTTTTAGGCTTTACAAAGATAACTTGTAAAACATTCTAGGTTGCGTGTTTATGTGGGCAATCAAAAAGGGCAATGTGGTCAAATGGCGTAGAGAAGCAACGTGCGCAGATGGTAAAGTGTCCTGTTTATTGGAGAAGGAGACAAAAATGTATATATTGCAAGGAAGCGTATTCAAATTATAAAAACAACGAGGGTTGGATAAGATTCTTCGGTTGCCTTCAATGGGCTTACGAAGAGTGTGTCTGCTGCGAAGAGGAGGACGATGAATTTTTATGTGAAGACTGTCATGGCTAAAATACCCAAAAATACAATTTTGTAATTTTCTAGAACGTGTTCACTTGAAAAAAAAGTTTCGTTTTCTTGTAAATGCATTTTGATCCTTTCTAATGATACAATGGTCACTTTGCTCTATCAGATAGCGAAAAGTGGTCATTTGACATGATTAAATATAGTATAAAATATTTAAAAAATAGAAAATGTCGACGTTTTTATAGCTATATTGGGTGCTGGCTAAAATTTAATTTTATATTTCTTACTGGAAATTAACCAAAAATAAATTTACCCCTGGAGTGGTCACTTTATCTTGCACTTCCTTATAGTTTCTTTCAGTATGTTAACTTTAAGAACAGAAAGGCAGAATGTACGTTTCTTTCTAAAGGCAGCTGTTTGTTTACAGACTTTTTAAACTGCAATTATACCTTACGCAAACAATCTTCATTTTTATGTTCTTCAAACGTCACATCCATTTTGACAGCTTTTTAAAACTTAAATAAACATTATGCGGTCATGTTTAATGCAGCGGTTCGCAATTTGTGACCACTTTGGGCGATCATGCAATTTATCATTCAGTCGGCTATAGAAATGTAACGTTCTCAGTTGCAATGTTGGTAACTACTGCTTTAAAGCATAAGGTCCAACGGCTGATCAAGGGAATGGTCATCACTATGAGAGACCTGGCGCCGATGTAATGTAATTGACTCCATCACGTTGGCCATGGGCATCAGGTTGCAGTGTTATTTCCCAAGAGCATTTACATTAGCGAAATTCGTTGATACGTGGCTCTCTAGCGATGCGGAATGATTATTAGCAAGTCGAAATATTGCATTTCACTCAACAATGTTATATGGCTCTAATGCATATACCCACTTAGCAAATGAGTATATTAAAAGAAATAAATTTATTGATTTAAGATAGGCTATCAATAGTTAACCTCTATAAACATTGGCCTAATAGAGCATGCCTGTAAATATTCGTCTAATAGAGCTTGCGTATAAAATTGATAAATTAATGAAGTTGTTCATTACATTATATGATTACATAGCCATTAAAACGTAAAGTTTCGGTTAATAATAAAGTTGCATTCTTTTTGAAGATTATTCAGTAATTTGATTGTAATCAATATCCAATTAAATATTTAAAATGCCTCTGTCGCAAATATTCTCACAAATTAGTAGTTGCGTTCTACGATACATTTTTACTACAAACATATACAATTAATCTTATATCACTAGAACAATTATTCAAATTTTAATTTGTGTAAGAAATGTGTAATAGTCTTAGAAAAATGTAATTTTAACGCTTAAAGTATCATTGAAATAGGAGTTCTCGTTAATAGCGGTCTATTGCAAGTAAATCAATTCAATCGAGTGTAATAAATAATTTCTATTGTTAAATAAACCTCACCAAACTTGAATTTCTTGAAAATTTTTACAAAGATTCTCATCGCGTATTCAGTAATAGCATGTTTTATAATATCGTAAATGGAGGCACAAAATGATGCACAAAGTGCGAGAACTTAGGAAGTGTGTATGGCAGAACGTAACATTAGAAAACTAATAACACAATAATTTAGTTAATTTGTTTTATTTAATTCATAAATTTAATTTACCGATTTATCTTTAGTAAAAGTTGTTTACTTTTAAAAGTGCTATCCAAAGATACCTTACATGACCTATATTCTCATTTGAATTTTCAAAGTTAACTCCAGTTTGTTCTGGAAAATGAAACTCAAAAATTCTTTATCATCTGTTTTGTCCACAAAATTCTTATTCCATATATATACAATCAATATCTTTCAGACAAAAAATGGCTGAGACGGGTGATCTGAAACACACTGTATACTTAAAATTACATGAAGGAGGAAAACTAGCAAAAAATTAGTGAAATTTCTAACTTCTTATGAATTACGAAACAAAAGGAAATATACAGTCCCTGCCAAAAGTATCCGGACACCCCCTCCACGTGCCCTCTATGGAAATGCTGTCGTCAGTAACGCGTTGGGCTACCCTGTAACACGACGAGGAAGGCTGTTCACAAGTTGTTTACACTCCGCTGGTGTGATACGGTGCCATTCGGTCGTCAAACGGTCCAGCAACTGATGACGACTCGTGATCGGGGACATGTGCATTCGTACACGGCGCTCCAGCACATCCAACAATGCTTTAAGTCTGGACTCTGCGCAGGCCAGAGCAATAACCGGATATCGGCACGGGCGAACCATGCCTGTGTTGAACGAGCGGCGTGACATGGGGCATTGTCCTGCTGGAAAAAGCAATCCGATGAGGTTCCATAGAACCCCATCATTGCTCCGGGAAGGTGCGTTTCCAACATTTTTTGGTACCTTGAAGCATTCGGTCGTATGTCGACACCGATCCTACGCCGACAGAACGTGGCCCGCACAAAGACCTTACTGTGGGTACGAGGCACTCTGGATCGTATTTCTAGTTTGGCCGTCTCCAAACGCACACACGATCGTCAGATTTCATCGCTCCACTGACGACGCTCCGTACACCATCATAGACTACGAACAGCATTCACCATTGAGACGAATGGCTTCCTCTTTCCGCCTCTCCCACAGAAGCCAATTTCATGGAGGGCACGTTGCACTATGCTTACTGGTGGGCCACAGGCTGCGTCTGGGTCCCCTATAAAGGTAGCAGTGATGTCCCGCAGGGTGTCTTTGCGATGCCTCACCACCAGAGCACGTTTGTCCCTCGGCGACAGGGGTGGAGTTCGCCCGGAACGTTTAGCTGTCGTTGTTGCACCTGTCTGTTCGTATTTGTACACAACATCGTGCAAAGTGGAGCGAGGATGTCCAGTCAAATCGCTGATTTCGCGAAGTGACTTCCTGCTAATGCGTCACCCCACAATCATTCCTCTCTCATAGTCGGATAATTTTCGGACCTTTGGCATGCTGACTGGTGTTGTCACTGCTGTACCACTTGATGAGTCGTGTCTTTTAATACGCATACTGTCACGTACATCCTATAGGGTGAGACCACACGAACACAACATAGGGGTGTCCGGATACTTTTGGCAGGTCAGTGTGTAGGCAAACGTTTTAGCTAACGCTTGAAGATGTCTTCCAGTAGAAAAAATTAAGGTTAAAGTGTATAGGAGTTGCAAACTGTGTGATTTATTTCTGCGGTATAACAAGACAATACACTTGCTATAGCAAATGCTTAAATGGCTTCCGTTAGATTCAAAGAAGCTGTGAACGTCGCCGAACCCGTTGGAAAATACTAGTTGTATGAATAGCAAAATGGTGAAGGGTACTCCAAGATCGTTTCGAATCCGATTTTGAAGAGAGCACAAGTTTGGAATTGTCGTAACTCTTCTACTACCAGGACACCTTCAAACCGTTACAACTCTAGAAAGAAGCGTTTTTATTCATATGGTATTTTCTGCTGATTTTGGTCTCTGGAACATATCCTGAAAGTTTCTACAGATCATTCAGAAACACCCTGTACTTTAAAATTTCAACAGGAATTTCCACAATTCCTGGTGAATTATTTGACAAAAAATATCATAAATTCGAATATTTTATCCAGAATTGAAAATTTTATATGGCAGTGAATTTCTTAACATTTTATAAAAATCCGTATTTATTTTCATTCTTTAAATATTTATGACTTTATTGTAATTCAACTTTAAATTTTGAATTTACAGTATTCTACTCTCTTCTATATCAAACCAAAGACTTCAGGAAGAAAAAGTGAATTCAACTCAAAACCAAGTTTCCGTGGTTATTCTGGCCAAAATTTCTCTACATAGCTCTTTAGCGTTCATTCCTCATAGAGTTGATGCAAATACAGTATAACGTTGGTTCGCGTGTAAAGTTGAATGGGTTTATTCAACTTACAACGATGTATTTCTGAAAATTTTTCCACTGTCAACATATAGATTTCTCTGATTTTACACAATTTAGGGCATTGGTTCCAAAAAAGTGAGTGGTCACGCGAAAAGGGCCCCGAAGGGAAAATAACATATTCCGAAAAAAAACGCGTTTAAAATTTGAAGACGTATGCGAACATGGTATGCAGCTCTACCAGTGATTAATTTATACCTGAATTTATACTTGTAGGCGATGTAAATAACCAAGTGTAAACAAAAACATTAATTGAAGGTGTGTGATATACAAGAGAAAATTAAAACTGAGGTGCATGAGAAAAATTATTAACATAAAAAATTGTTCACTATAATAATGTTCTGTTTAGACTAAAATAAAGTTGAAAGTCCAACCATTTGTAAATCACCAAAATAAAAACAAAAACATTTCCAATTCTTTCATGTCACTTTTCGCGTGACCGTTTGTATGTATTCAAAGATTATACAGGGTGGACACAAAGTCTTTCCCTGGTAATAAAAATTAATAAAAAGAAAAGCTATATTAGATAGATACATACGGTTTTTGTGTTATGATCTTCATCTCAAAACGTTTTTCTTTACATCGTTAGTACACTTCATCATGTTCACCTTTCGTAGCTCTAAAAACATTTAATTTCTTGCTAAATATTCGCCAGCATATCTTCTGTTATCGTCAAAACGCATACGTTATTATTTTCTTTAATGTGTCCACATCGGGAACCAGTGTAGCAAATGCTTTATCCTTAACATATCCCCACAGGAAAAAGTCTAAGAGCGTTGTGTCCGAAGAACGTGGGGGCCATGCTATAGGACCATCTCTTCCAAATAATCTTTCTCATATATGCCATTTTCAATATGAACGATGTTACCGCCACCCACATCACTTCGGCTCCTACCGTACCAGCAGTTTAAAAACTTATTGAGATGGAGATCATAATACATAAAATCTTATGTATTCATCAGACATAGTTTTTAATTAATTTCCTTTATTAGGGAAAGAGTTTTTGCTCACCCTGTATATCATGTCACAGATTTTCAAAGAGAACATTTTTTTTTCTACTATACAAAGATCAAAACCTGCCTGATGACAGCTTTACTGTACCAAGTTCACGGTAGAGGCAACGAGCGTTATACACGTGGTTCCTGTTTCGAATCGCGGTCGTGGTATTTTTTCTTTCATTTTTTCTGATAATAACATTTTCAAAACACTAATTAATTTGCAAATGTCAATCGATCGTTGCATTATACAAAATATGAAAATTGCAATGTTAGGGTAATTTAATGTAATTTAATCGTAATATAATGTAATTTAATGTAATTTATTATAAACGTAGGAGTAGTGATATAATTATATATTAATTAAGATGAATAGCACTCCTTTAATTAAAAGAA
>JAHWFO010049837.1:416050-432666 GCA_023313115.1 Rhysida immarginata
TTCTTTTAATTAAAGGAGTGCTATTCATCTTAATTAATATATAATTAATGTAATTTAATCGACATAATGTAATTTAATCGACATAATGTAATTTAATCGTAATATAAAATGTATGATAAGCGAAAACTGCGTTTTATTTTATCTACATTTAAATTGATATTTTTTATCTAAATGTTTCAAAGAATTTAAAGTGTTTGTCGTCATACGGAAAAACAAAACGAAATTGTTCACTTGAACTTCCATATTGTTCATAATATGTCTATGGATATTTTTTTGCAATCGCAAGTATTGATAAAACACGGATCAGTATTTTGTAGAGAAAAGACTGGCGTGATTGTAAAAGATGGATATGTGTTTTGGAATTTAACTCCCTCAAATTAATCGAGATAACTCAGAGGTCAACATATATTATGTAAACAAAGTGTTTTCAATAAAATGAATACAGTAATTATTAAAATCTTTTCATGATTATATAATATATTGACATTAATAACCATGATATAAGCTTAATAGAATAATCTATATCCAAATTCTTTGGGGGTTTTTTTTTCATCCTGCAAAAGAAGCCTAGTAGTAAGGATAACTTCAGAGAATATAAATATATATGAACCCCTGTGTTGATATTATTACTATTCTCTCAACACCTCTTCTGGACATTAATCTAGAATTCTCGTTGGAACTCTCTCTTATCACTGGAATAAGGGGAAAATCAATATGGGAGCACCTGTTGTTGAGAAAAATGCTCGTCACGACTGAATTGCGCGTCCGCAAATGCCGTCGGTTTACATGGGAAGCAAACAGCTTGTCGATACATGTACAGAATAAAAGGATAAATTTTCTCGACAGGAAAGTAAATACAAAAGAGAAAGGGGGAAAAGTCAAGTTTTTTTTGTAAACAAGAAAAATAAGATAAACCTAAAAAATCCAATAAATGCTTGCAGCATATAAGTAAAAGCTTAATCTTGGGTTTACTGTATTAGAATATAGTCAGTAAGCTTAAAGACTCCTTAGAGCATAACTGTTCATTTTATTTAAAAGACTTTATAAAACGTTTCACCAAAAAATCTTAATTACCTATATTTGTTATTTTGGTTATATAATGCATATATTTTTGTTATGTGTTTTGTTTTCAATTTTTTAGCACCTACTGTTATTACAACATATTAATCTTTACTGTAATATAATTCTCGGAAAATATATAAGAAATAATAAAAATAATGTTATATAAGAGTAGTAGTTGCAATAATGTATAATTAATTAAAAAATGTGAATTCCATTTAATGAAATAGAAATAAAAATAAATAATAAAAACAATTGATGACCTTTTATTTATCAATGGTTTTTATTATTTGTTTTTATTTCGGAAAAGAGACTCAAGTAATTTAGTGCAGCTTGTTGGAGCAGATGGACCTAACTACCTACACAGATGAGAACGCAAACACTTACGTTATCGTCAAAATCAAGGCGGCATGTATTTATATGAATCAACCTTCACGCTTATATATTTCATCATAAAAATTTTTTAATCCAATATGTGCTTAAACTTCGCACATTACAACTTGTTATCCCATTAATCACTGTAATGAAGAATAATAAGAAGTTATTTCATTAAATGGAGTTCACATTTTTTAATTAAAAAAAATAATGTCCTTTATACGAACGGTTTTAGGAAAAATTAATATTCCTATAAAGACAAATGTCTGTGCATCTAAAGAGATTGGTTCAAATAAGAATTTTGTATACAAATTTTATTTCAATATTCATTTTTAAAGATGTAGAGAAATCAGAGTAATACATATAAAGATAACATTTATATTGTGACAATACAGACTTCGGTTGTCACTTTTATTTACTTTCTGGTCCCACTTACTCTTTTCATATTATGTTTTACAGCATGGTGTTTAAAGATTATTTCAACAAGATAATAATGGCAAACAGGTTTGTAATAATAATTAACATTTTAGTGATTTTCTGAAGATTTGTTTGCCTAATTATAAGACAACATACCAACTCCCTTCATATGTAAATGGTAAATATGTAAAATTTATGTAAATGAGTCCACATGAAACGGCTTTAAGCGTTTCTGCTTTCAAATATATTAGTTGTTATTACTCCTCGTGGTAAATCTTTAACCAAAAATGAAATACATCATACACACTGTTAATTTATTGCTGGAAAGTCACAGAGTGAAACTGCTTGTTTAATTGGATGCTCAAAGACTTATGACAAATCAAAACGTTCTGGAAAGAACTGTAAACGGAAGAAAAGGCATATTCAAAGAAGTGTCCAACTAATTACTTGTGATAGCATGTCAACCACGACAAATTTAGTCAGGATGTAACTCATAGCACCATCTGGAGAGCCATATATTCATCATCAACAATAACACACATCAGGATGGTCAGCAAATACCTAAGGTTGAGTGATATGTACAAGCAAGACAGACTTCAATGGGCTAAAGTAGTAATGTCTTGGAAAGAGGAACGACGTTCTGCTGTTTTCTCGAATGAAAAAAATTAACTTAGATGGCCTGGTGGAAATGAATGTCACTGCCATGTTTTTGAAGAAGAGATTCACGTGAAAGATTCAGTCGCCAATATGGAGATGGTTCACGTCATAGTTTGGGGTGCATTTGCATATTGTGGAAAAACCGAGCAACGAATTGTCAACACAAGAATAAACTCTAAAAAGTTTTAAACATTTATTATATGAAAAGTTTATTTGTTTTAAACCTTCATTGGAGATAATGATTAAATATACCGACAAGATAACACCGCATGTCTCGCATCAAAATCCACTAGTAAATGGTTTATAGAAGAAAAAGTTAATCACGAAGTCCACATTTGTAACCTATGAAGAATGTCTGGGGTATATTAACAAATACAGTGTACTCAAAAAAGCCAGTTCTCAAGTGATAGGGAAATGGAAACAGCTATCATGGATGCTTGGAATCAAATCTGACTTAAATAAATAAATATAGACTGGAGGTGACCTCCAAACATGAAGTATTAATTTTTCTTTTGAAAAATGGAAGGAAAAATTCTGCGACCTGGGTTCGAACCAGGAACCTCGACTATCATGGCCGATGCCTCTACCAGTTGGGCTATCGCAGACAACCAGACAGCCATGCTGTCACAAGGTGTCTTAAAAAGACATCGGCCATGACAGTCGAGGTTCCTCATTCGAATCCAGGTCGCAGAATTTTTCCTTCCATTTTTCGAAAGAAAAATTAATAAATCTGACTTACGAGGGAATCCCAGATAGCCTTTTTTTTGCGCGCAAGCACACTGTGGAAGCGATAGCGTTGCGCGGCAGTGAAGCGCCCCGGAAGTGCGCAGAGTTCAAAAAATGGCGGAAAGAGGGGAAGCAAACTTGTTAGCGGCGATCGACAAAGAATTGCAGTTAGAGCACTGTTATTAAGCATAAAACCTTAATTTTGCTGTACAATTATTCGTCTCGAAATAATTTATAAGATGAGGTAGGCATGCAGGAATACTATTTTTATTTAAAATTATAAAGCACCGCGATACATACCCTCTCACCAACGCAACGTAATAGTCGACGTTGCACATGAAACCAGCCCAGTGTTTGAATTATTTAATAAAATGAAATAATAAATTAAGGAAATGGTTATTAATTACTCTAGACATTTTATACTGGAAGGCAATTAGCTAATTGTAATAATCTATTTTAAAAACTAAGTTTGTTTAGAAATTTGAGAAGCCGTTCAATTGCCATCTACTGCTGTCTATTTCATCTGAATTGGATTCGTGCTTATTGCTGTGAGTAGTGAAAGAATGAAGTTCCGTTAAGCGCATTAATACACCGTTTTAACAATGGAATCCTTGTATGAATATGTGTGCTCAATTTTTTTTGTTTTCGTGGTTTATTTTGAAAGAAACAAAAATCCGCACTCTCTTATTTTGCAAGCATCTATTGTAGCTTCAATTGAGTAACATATTTCAATTTGGTGAAAATCTGTGACATACATGTTCGAGGGATTCCCTTGTTAGTTTAACTTCAAACATTATTTGAGTCAATATCACAAACAGTGTTTGAAATCATTGCTAATGATGATGATGATGATGATGCTAATGAATAGTAGCAACAATTAATTATTTATTAACATAAATTTATTTTTTATTCATGGTCTTATAATTATGTCATAGAAAATCTTTCCGAAAATCATTCAAATTTATATAATTTGATAGCACTAAATCTTACGTGATCCCAGAAAATAAATAAAAGTGACAATTAAAGTCTGCACTGTCATAATTCTAAGTAGTCTTATATTGTGAAACATTATATTTCTATAGGATGTCTAGGAAATAACGTTCCATTCGTTTCATTTAAAAGATAATATAGTTTACTGTTTTGTAGTTATGATTGTATTATGCATGAGTTAAAATACATTATTTATTGATATCCCTATCCCCTTTATGCAAAGTCGCTGTTGAACATCGTCTAGTTAGTTAAATCTATGACAAAGATTAGTCAAAATTGAAACAATAAATTGTCATCAAGCGTGCACATGAACGGTTTCACTAGGAACTGGTATTGCACTGAGGCCGCTTGGCCCTTTATATAGTTTCTTAGATCTAAAAGACTTGAAGAATAAAATATATATTCTAATTAAATCAGTATATAGTAATATTATTTTATATAAATTTGGATATTAAAAACTGTCAATGGGTTGTCACATAAAATGCTATTCCTAATAAAAATTTAATAATTTCTACAAGGGGAAAAGAATAAAATATGATCTCCACAGATAAGTCAATAGAAAAAAAATTATATGGAACTTTGTCACCTAAATCTACCTTTTTACTTCTTATTTTTCCATGAAAAAGGCTCGTAAGGAAATAATGGGGACCGGTGTTGCCTTAACAGATGGCTCTGAAACCCCACCTTAGCACCGAGTGATTGCGACGGAGGAGGATTTTAGGCTGCTGGCAAGGGGCCAAGAATATTAAGCCATTTGTGTACCATTCGCTTCCAGCAGAAAAACTCGGGTCAGAATTGTGAAAACCCAACAGACCAGCTCCTACAGAGCTTTGAAGAGGACAAAAAATATGTTTCCGAGTGTTGAGTAAAAACTAAAAATTCTTCTTTCATGAATTATGAATGACGTAACCAATGGTCTGTTTTTTTATTTGTTTACTTGGAGAAAATGAATGATGCAATAATTATTCGACTACCGTTAAAATATTAAATTTAGTAATTAACTGATTAATTAAGTAATGCTATAATTAAAAAGTAAGCTATTAAATAGTAAAAAAAAAAAAGAAGACTTTCAGAATTATTAAGCTTTCGCCATGTTCTTCTTTAAATGTTAGCAAAATATTTTGGTTTTTATCTATTAGTGGTCTGATTTAAGAGATATAATATCAAAGAAAGTTTTGTTGGATATAAAATTAAGTTTCTGGTTGAGAGTTGTCTTTTATTTGGAAATATGAGAAATATTAACAAAAAAGCAACTTAAATTTTATTTAAAAGTCAAGAGCTTTAGGTTTAAAAATTTTAAATGAAAAAAAAAATTTAAAAAAGTAAAGGTAAGTCTTAATGTCTATTTTCTACAAAAAAATTAAATGAAAGAAAGTTTAGTTTTTCCCTTACCGAGCACTTTAATGCTGACTTTTCGTCGCGTTGTTTCCCCTCTGGAATTGCCAGCAATGCAGACGAAGGAACTTTCCTCCAACATTTTATCAGCATTTCGGATTATAAGAGTGCCATTGTCGTATATTCTTTGTCGACTGTTGGAATTCATGCTGCCGCCATCTGAAAATTGTAAATACGCTTTCAATGCTTGATAGAATTGATATTTACTTCACTCTCTATTATATATATTTTTTCACTTTACGTTTTTAGAAGATGTAAAATGAATAGAGAACTCCAATTTTTTAATTAAATTTGGAGAAGGTCATACTCGAATTTTTTTCCATTATCCTAAAGAGGATATATTTTTGTCTTTACACCCCGAAAGATCCGTTGAGCTCTTTTATTAAATCTTGTATAAATATCTTTGATTTTTCATGAATATTTCAATTTTTTTCGCTGTATATAAAAGCGAACACTTGAAAATTAATTAGAACATGTTTTTGCATTCAATAACCTTACACTAAATTAAAATTTACAAACTGATTAATTTTAAGTGAAATTAAAATTCCATCTGAAGGTATCTCTAGGGGTTGCAGCGATATTTTAAGCCTGCGAATAAAATATTTACTTGAAGGTTCTTAAAACAGAGAAAGATAAACATAATATGCTGAGAATAATTTGGGTATCAGCTGAAGGAGAACGTCTCCTTGGAATTAATAAAAAATTAAAACTCCTTCTTATGGCTTATTTTACTATCTCTAACATTTGACATTTCTACATCCCTTCACTTCGTTGTAACAGAATATATTAAACATTACACTTAAGTTATTGAAACAGTCGACAATGCCCTTTTGCATAGAAATGCTTGCATTAAAGTTGAGAATGCATTCTTTTTGAAAAATAATATATTCATATGTATTAACTTTTGGCCTATATTGATTAAAATAATTTAAACTGAATTATTTTAGTTATTTTCTTTCGAGTAAGCTATCTGATATTCATATTAGTAGTAGCTAAGAATTTATTAGTGACAATTTAAAGAAGTTGGTTTAATAGCATTTTTTCATTTAATTTTGAATCTGATATTCGGTTTTTTTGAAATCTTAACATGAACATTTAAAATTTCTTTATATGACTGAGTTACTGTGTGAATATAATTTTCTGTAGTTTCGAGAATATATGGAATATCAAGTAGAATATTTTTGTGTAATATTCTTTAAACAGATTCGGCTACCGTAAATTTTACTTTAAGTCTACTTGTATAAAAATATCTCAATGATAAAATGTATGGTTTAAAAAAACATTATTTCCAAAGTGATTTAACATTTTAATTTACTTTCACCGCTTGGAGTTACTATAAAAAATTTATAGTTTCATTTTCCATTTAGATTACATTTTTTAGTTATATCAGAAATTGTCAATTTAAACTTTCTCCTGTTATTTACGTAATTTAATTTCAATAATGTATAAACGGAATTACTGACTATTAGCTTCATTACGCTTGGCAAACTTCAATTTTCTATAATGGCCTAAAATGCTATCATACACAGAGGTAACCTATACAATGACTTTTTTTTTTAGGACCTTATACAAGTCCTAAATTAAACTTTTTTTTAAGTCTTGCAGGGTTTATGATTTTTACGTGTGAGTTTGTGGTTATCACGGAATTAATATGCGAAATATAAGCTTTCCGCAACGCCGAATATTACCATAAAAATTTTGCACTAACAGATTTTGGCTCGTCGTTTTGAAAATTGCGTTCTGAGAATTGTTACGCAAGTTTGGACAGCTCTTCTATTATCAAGCAATATACATTATCGAAATGTAAATTATTAAATCAGCTCTACTTGTACGTTTCCTTTAGAAGGAAAATTCATCAAAATTTATTAGAAATTATATTAACTAATTAAAAAATGAATTAATAAAGCTGCATTTTTAATAAACACAAAAAGATGAAGAAATTTTCCTCCTGTAATTTTCGTAATTTTTTTTTTCAAATTTTAACAGATGAGCATTTAAACTTTTAAACAACTCTCATATTAAATTTTTATCCAAAAGTTATTGAACAAGGAAATGCACTTTTTCTCTTTCTAATGAACTCTCAGCCAAAAGGCAACAATTCATTTTGAGCCAATTTAAAAACATAATTAATTCAACAGTATTTTAATGTTAACCTATATTTTCGAAATGTTTGAAGGATTCTCTCCAGTGTCTTCACTTCTCTTTGTGAATGAAAACCTCGTTTAACATCCCTACTTTTGAATATGAAAAAATATTATCACAAGTTGTAGGGTTTTTTTTTGTTTGTTATAATTATCTTTTTAGCATCTAATTCTTCATCAGACCGT
This sequence comes from Rhysida immarginata, assembly GCA_023313115.1. Taxonomy (NCBI): domain Eukaryota; kingdom Metazoa; phylum Arthropoda; class Chilopoda; order Scolopendromorpha; family Scolopendridae; genus Rhysida; species Rhysida immarginata. Next base: position 423,997 of record JAHWFO010049837.1, read on the forward strand.
GAAGTTGTTAACTGATGTGATGGAAGAAGAGGCAACCATCAGTGGTTTTGGAGGAAAAAAGGGATTAACGGCACAAACCATCCATGATGACCTTTTGTGACATTAAGGGAGCATGCTTCTTCCTATTCTATGATTAGGAAGAGGCGAGTGGAATACAGACGAGGGAAGATCTTTATCCACTCTCACAATAAAACTGCAGTATCTGCTACAAAGGATAAATTCAAGTAAATAAATGAAATAGATGACTTACTAGAATAAACTAGAGGGTAAATTATTATTAAAACCATTAAATTTTAAAAATAAATAAAATTAATTTTTTTAACGAGAAGTAGCTCTTTTAAGGAGATGTACAAGGAATAATTAAAAGAAAACCAAAATTAATGAAATAATGAAAACGAAATAGTTAATAGAAATTTAAAGTGTAGATGGCTAACGAAAAGCAAGCATTAACAAATGAAAAAAAGTCAACATTTACTATAAGGTAAACAAACAGTCTTGCAAGTCTAATATATTTCAGCAACATCGGGAAGTACATTAAGAGAGAAAGATTCTATATAGGGCTGTCTATGAAAACTTTACTATAGTACTTCGCCTTTAAGATGAGCAAAGTCGTTTACTTCTAAAATGTCTCACGAAGCTCCAGAGGACCTCTTAATATCTAAGCGTTACAATGAACTATTTTTTAGGACCAAATTTCATTAACGGCAGCTGTCGAAAAGTCACCTGCTGCCAAAGTGCACTCCTTGTTTTAATCTTCATCACTTCTTGGGTGATGTTGGGTTAAACTATATAAATTCTATATTGTGTTAAACGTTCTAATATTTATCGTAAGATGTCTTTGATGTACATTTGATTATTCTTAGCAAAACTGGTTTTGTTTTCCTAAGCCAAAATTTATCAGTTGATGCCATATTTCGTTAATGTAATTTTACGCCCTCTGTAATTGAAATAAACCCACCCTTTCGCCGTTTAGAAAAGTAGACATTTCAAAATCACTTAGATTTACAGAAAAGCGGTTTCATTATTACATGAACAGTAGTAGCGAAGAAAGAAAACTTAAAATTTTGTCATTATAACAAATAATAGCATCTATTTGATTAATTATTCGATTAAAAATAAGAGGATCTTAACAAAAATGGGTTTATCATTTATACAAATTTCTTAGAATAGTAATAAAAGCATATTATTTTTATAAACGAATATTTCTCTAGAATGCTTGTTTAAATAAATAAATAATAAGAAACGGAGTTAATGCTTCAGGATAAAGTATATATATTGTATGGGTTTAAAAAAACGGAAAGATTTTATTAAGAGGCTTCGAGATGGATACCCATGGTAACTGGTTCGAATCCAGATCGCGTATTTTTTTCCTTCCGCTTTTTCATGTTAGTCTCTTTAGCTTGTTTAAATATTTAGTAAAATATCTCATTGGTGATTCTAAAATAATTGGCTCTGAATATTTGTGTCGATGTAATTTGATATTCCGTTTGCATATCATGTCATTTTAAAACTCTTCTTCCAATTAGCCAAGGAAGCCCTGAGAGATACAGGAGTTGGACAAAATAATATTAACACTTAAGTAAATGTGATGCTCTAAGGGAAACCTGTCGTATTGTCCCGCCCTCTTGTTTTGAAACGTGCCACCTAGCGGGCAATAATGTACACACATGAGTCTATTAGAGCAGTGATAGCGTGCGAATGCTGAATATATAACAGCGTTGAAACTCCATTATGGCTAACCTCTCAAATTTAGAAAGAGGCAAAATAGTCTGGGGCTCGTCTTGCCGGAGCCTCAGTAACGAAAACGGCTGCTATTGTTGGGCTCGTGAGAAATACTGTGTCGACTATTAAGATAACCTATAGACTGGGTGCGCAGGAAGTAAGAACGCGCATGCATCATTTTCTGTGCCTTCCTTCACTTCCGACAGAGCCAGAAAAGAGTAAAGAATAAAAATGCCGTATTGTGTTGCTCCTTGTTCAATCAATTCGCAAAACGCAAATACGTCTAGGCACGAAGTAAGCTAATGTTTGCAAACATGCACCCCGTCTATAAGAAAGAAGGAAAGATATCATCTGCCAAGCACAACAGTGGCCGAAAGTCGAAGGTCACTGGCAGAGACAGAAGGATTTTGAAGCAGATTGTGGCTAGAAAGCATAAGACAGCAGCATATAAACTAACCGGCATGAACTGCATGCAGCGTACATACACGACAGAGCGTCTATTTTTAAAGCATTGTTGACATCATGCAATTCACTGAAGCGACAAAAATGGTATCCCGAGCATAGAAATTGGACACTACAACAGTGGAAAAATGTCATATGGTCAGATGAATTGTCGTTCAAATTATATCAGACAAACAGACGTTTTTATGTTTGAGAACGCCAGCAGAAGCCTGTTAAGCATGAAGAGGGAACAGTGCTTGTGTGGGGGCGATGTCTTCCCCTGTTTTGGCCCACTTGTTTTCCTCCATGGGCGGATTACAGCATAGGATTATGTCAGTATTCTGGCCGACCACCTTCATTCAATGCTGAAAACTGTATTCCCTGATGAACGACCCGTGTTCCAAGACGATAACGTTCCCATTCACAATGTTCGAATTGTCCGAGACTGGTTTAATGAACGCGATGAAGAACTACAAAACCTCGACTGACCCCCTCAGTCCCCTGATCTTAATGTCATTGAACTTTTGTAAGAGATTTGGAGGTCAAGTTGCACAGAAGGTTTCCACCTTTAAGGACTTTTTCTAAATTACCGACTTTTCTGCAGGAGGAGTTAACCTGTGACTGTTACGCAAGACTTGTATTTGTCCATCCAATGTCGGATAGAAGTTGTAATTAACACAAAAGGACGGCCATCGCCCTATTAATAAGTATTTTGTCTCATTTCACAGGTGTTCGTATTATTTTGCCTAATTCCTGTACATCCACGATGTTTAATTAGCACCACCTAACCATATTTACGAGTTCTTTCAGAACCAGCGCGCCCATAAAGCCAAGATATTGGATAAATGGTGATTTGGAATACGAAGAATTGCACGGCAGATATTATTAGAAAACTTTTTGCACAGCATTTGATATGGAAGATCTTATGTGGTCATTACTAGAAGATTATTTTAAAGGAAGACTATACAATTTACAAGCTAATAAGGGAGGGATAAGTAATTTAACAACAAGGATCGGCAGAGAATATCCTATTGTAATGCTGTTGCAAATTCCGGTATATTAGCATAACCTCTGAATATGTCAGCTGTCTGTTATATTGATGACAGTTTTCAAATGAGAGCCGATGAACCATCTGAGGCTCAAAGGGCAATTCAAGTAATTGAACAAAACATTACAAAAATTGAAAAGCTGGTATGGTAACAGAGATTTAGCAATAAACTAGCAGTTCTACCCGGCTTCGCTCGGTAATTTTAAAATGGCAGTAATTTTAAAATAACAGGAATTAGGATTGTAGATCACCAGATAGCCCACAGCGATAAATTAAAGCCTTTCCATAGTGAGTTGAAACCTATTTACAGAATAAAGATGATAGACTGTTCAGGAGAGGACCTAATGATGTTTTACGGTATGCATACGAAAAAATGTGCACAATAATGTATGTGTTTCGAAAGTGAGAGGAATTAAAATGAACATGATACCACTTTTTATTTATTCTAGAATCTTGGAGTAATTATGTTTTTTGTGATACCTGCAGCGGTGAATATGTTTAAATTGTTCCCAGATCCAACTGGAGAGAAAGGTTCATACAATTGACCAGGGAAAAACACGGATTTCCAAATTAATTCCAGATATTTTAAGTGATTGACCTTGAGACTTATTGATCGTTTGGTACATTATGTCAGAACAACTGCTTCGATTAAATTTGGCTTCAAACTTTTCACACACAACTTTGTGCCGTTGCAAAGTTTGCAGTATGCATGTATATTTATATATTTATATACTGTATATAAATTTAACAAATTCAGTAACAAAAGCGAATAATCATTGTTTATTAAAAAACACCTGAAAATATTAAGTGCGGAACCTATGCTATGGAACAGTGCTTCTTCCGGCATATAGTGAGTCGAATTATAACTATCTTAATTATTATTGAATTTTAGCAATAATAACGTTAGGAGCAACACACACACAAACAAACAAAGAGACAACCGATTTTATATATACAGATACATAGAGAAATCAAACATTATCTGTACATAAAATTAAGTAGCCTTATAATATTTCATAGGATCTTGGGAGTTATTTTCACATTCCATGAAGAACATAGAATTTCTTATTATCCGTCTAAATCGAAACTACTCAAAAGAATCTTATTAGGTTGCTGCAAAACTAATGGTTGACGTGTAGTTAAGAACTTACTTGAACAAGCATTCTCTAATAGGAAAAATATGCGTTTCTTACTATTATAAGAGATTTTATATAAATAGTTAAGATCCTCGGATTTTTAAATCAAATAATTAACCAACTAGCTGCTATTATTTTATTCGTTATAGGGAAAAAATTTTAAATTTTCATTCTTCTCTATTACTATTCATATAATAATCAAACGGCTTTTCTTTAAAATGCAATAACTCGTTTCAAACAACACTTTATTAATCGAAGTACACCCAGCAAAGTCAACAGACTTTAACGATAAGACACACGCATATTTATTCTGGTGGCGTAGAATTCTGTACTTCTGGAAGCGGAGAACTCGTTGAAGGCGGTCTTCGCATCGTTGTGGTTTTTGAAGCACCCACCAAGCAGCAAATTGTCGCGGTGCTTAGAAAAGTGGTGGTTAGTTGGTGAAAGATTCGGTGAGAACGCTGGATGATCAAGAGTTTCTTAGCCAAGATCATTTAACTTCTACCAGGTGACCATTGTGACCAAGGGTATGATGTGTTAAACAAGTTGGGACTTTTCCGATTGACAAACGCCGGTCGTTGTTATTTAAATTATTGGTACATGTCGTCGATTTGTTGTACCTATGATCGGGCAGTAATGGTTTCACCCTGATCCAGGAAGCTGTGATGAATGAGTCCGGTTGCAGGTCACCAAACAGTCACCATACCCTTCTTTTCAGTAACTTGGTCATCCGCTATCCAGCTTTTTCACTTTCCAATTTACTTCAAGTGGCGAACGACTGTAGTATGGTCTACCTTGAGCTCTTCGGCAACTTCTCGTGTGGATTTACACGGACTGGCTTCGATTAATGACGTCAACTTTTGATGAACGGCCACGACCATCCTCATTTTCAACGGCCGCGCATTGTACGTTGAGAAGTTGCCTCAGCAGTATTATCGTTTGAACTCATGCAATAAAATGGTATATAGATGCAATGTAATCTTTCACAACGCAGGGCGTTTGAACAAGTTTTTAGCATCAGCTTAAAGAGAAAATTACATGTTTAAATGATGTGTCACATGGCTGTATTAGTCGAGAAATAATTTGCATACCGACTGACCTACATCTACAAGATGCAATCGCTCATTAATTTTTCACCGACTTAATAACAAATACAAAAAAGATTATGATGAAGCAACTCCACACTGCTGTATAACAATGTTATGCGTACAGCTTTTTCACTTGATAAATGTACATCAATTACAAACTATAATAATTGTAAGTCACAAATTGTAATAATTCCAACATCGGACTCTCCATATCGTTATAAAAAAGCTAAATTAAAAGAAACAATATATATAAAGGTTCATCAAATCTATCAACAGTTCGATCTCGACGAAAATACAAAATTGAAACTACAGTGATCTACAATAAAATGAATGAATAAGTTATAATCTTATCTTTACATAGGAAGCTATCCCCTAATAATAATAATAATAATAATAATACAGACATAAGCAAGTCAACGTCATACATCAATATCTAGTTATGATATAAAAGGTTAGGAACAAACATTCCACACTAGAAATACGAGGGGTGATCAAAAAGTAATGTCGCGTATTTTTTTCTCCACATGTACATTCGATAGAACATTCAACTTTAATTTTCCATATAATTTCCAAGCCGATTGAGGCAATCATCCCAGCGGTGGACAATTTTTTCCACGCCCAGTTGTGAACTGCCGATAAAAGTTGTCCGGTTGAGTGTGGAATCAGTTGCGAACTGCCGAGTTCACCTCGTCGTCGTCACGGAAATGTTAACCGGCCAGTGACTTCTTCAACGGTCCGCAGATATGGTAGTCGCTGGACGAGGTCCGGGCTGTATGGAGTATGAAGCAGTGTTTCCAAGTTCCATCGCTGCAACAGGTCAGTGACCTGTTTCGCTGTGTGTGGACGTGCGTTGTCGTGGTGCAACACGATGTCCTCCATTGCGAAGTCTGGTGTCTTCCTGCGTACGGCCGCTCCACTGCCAAGCCTTGCACTAACGTTGTACTGTTCGGAGCTGCACGATATCACCTCCGTATACCGATACAATTTCCTTATGGATATCGACTGGTTTCAGTCCTTTTCACAAAGAAAACGCATAACACTCCACCGCTCAAACGCACTGGACGATGAAATGAGAGCCGCCATCTTGTTTGGACTGTCACGACGCTAATGCTTGGCGGATGCACACGATACTAACTGGAAACTTAACCAAACTAACTTTTATATATCGCAATTTTCTCATATCTGCCGTTATTTTCGAGAAAAAATACACGACATTATTTTCTGATCATCCCTCGTATATCCCAGACAATGTCTTACAGAACACAAGAGCAAGTTAGATTTTTGACAGAGTTCACAATTACTGATAAAACAATTCCTCATAACGGACCAGACATCGCACTCGTAGAAAAGCATGGCAAAGTGATCTACATAACTGATATTTTCGTCCCCAAAATATACAATTTACAAAAGACATACGCAGATAAAATCACTAATGGTAAAGATCTTACACACGAAATAAAGCGCCTCTGGGGAGCCAGCAGAGTAGAAATTGTTCCTATTGTTTTTTTCTGCCACCGGGGTTATTCCACACCCATTACACAAAAGCCTGATAATTTTACACTTTACAAAACCTTACAAAAATACACAATCATAATCACTTTTCACTTATAAAAAAAATTCCTACACCCGGACATTAGTTCTGGCTTTAACACGAATTTTTTCCTTTCCCTGCATTTGAGTCCCTAGGGCTTGGTCTTTGCTGTCCGCACTTTATCCGAGTTTGGTTTTTTCCAAAACAACAACAATAATAATAGTTTAGTATACATTTTTTATTTCTGTATGACAGGCAAACTAAATTAAGTGTGGGGATTAAAACTCTTGTGTACAGCAAAGGTTTGAACAACAAAGCCTTGAGATTAAAAAAAAATGAATTGTTTCACTTTTTCTTACCTCTTTCCCATTTGATGAAATCGATCGGATGACCACTCACACGGCATCTTATGACGAGATTGGTTCCTCCAACAACTGATATGTTTCGAAATGGTCGAATATATGGAGATCCTTAAAATATGAAAATTTAAAATTACATTCTATTATAAACTTTCACGCGTTATAACGATAAAGTAAATACAAAGTGATCCCAAAAATATTACGGTTTTATTAATGAACAGATTACAATGGTATTTTAACATGTCCATATTGGCATAATGCGGAAATGTTTCCAATCATGAAATATGCAAATTAGTTTAAATAGGATTTTTACCTCTAAATGTGTGTAGCTAAGCACAGAAAGGGATGCTGATATTTCGTTACAAGACAATTCGCGACAAACGCAGCTCATTCCGAAGAATTTGCGAGATACACAGCTTAAAATTAAAAGAATGTACCCATAAATTTAATCATAAATTTTTGCTGATAATTCTAGTAATTCAAAATTATACAATTGGGCAATTGTCCACGAATGAAACTAAGAATAAAGAGGTATGTGGATAATCGTAATTAAGTGTAAAGAAGGGCTCTTTTACCACAACAAAAGTAATGAAGAAATTACAGGTTGTATTTTTCTGTTATTTTTGTTTTTGTTATTTTCTTCATTACTTTTGTTGTGGTAAAAGAGCCCTTCTTTACACTTAATAAATTATTGCAGTAAACCTTGCATATTTTAATATAATAAACCCGAATGTAAGGTCATTTTATTCTATCATTAGTTCATTTATGATATACATAAGACGAAAAACGAAAAACGTAAATATCTTATTTGCATATATGATTGGAAACATTACTGCATTATGCCAATACGAACATGTTAAAATATCATTATAATCTATTCATTAATAAAACCGTCATCATCTTTCAGAGAGAGTAAGTTTTTTTGAGCCATCCTATATATTTGTAATGAGGGAATAATTACCAGGCGGAGAAACACATACACCGTTGTGCAAATTATCTGAAGCAGAGTATGTTTTCTATATTACTCGTAATCCTGTACTCAAAACGAACACGAAAAGTCAGTTTGATCATTTTCTATGTTGGCGATGTTATCACTACGTTAGCAACTAGATTATTTCATCAGATAGTAGAAACTTGCAGATGTGATTCGACTCCCGTTCCAGATGGATACGACACCTCCAGAGGGTGGCCAATAATGTTTTGAAACAAATTTGTTTATACAGGGTGAATACAAAAGTCTGAACCCCCCTTTTATTTTTTGAACCGAAGCAGATATGTCAATTTTGATGAATCCAATGAATAGGAAGTTGTGGGTGGCCTATCCCATGGTGCACTTTTCATCATC
>JAHWFO010049837.1:432676-517252 GCA_023313115.1 Rhysida immarginata
TTTTTTCTCTATCCCTTACGGTTTTTGAGATAAATTTTGAATGTGTCCTAATTTGCATATTTGGGATGATGAAAATTGCACCATGGGATAGGCCACCCACAACTTCCTATTCATTGGATTCATCAAAATTGACATATCTGAAGCAGATAATAAAAGGGGGGTTCAGACTTTTGTATTCACCCTGTATATTGCCGTTGAATGAAAAGAGGTAGAACGTTACTGTTACTTAATCTGGAATTCCTTTGTTATAGTAGATTTGCTTGCAGCGCTTACGCCATGCCACCAAGGCCTTATCGATGAGTTCTTGGGGCATGAGTTCTTAAGAACCCGCAGTGCCTTTTTAAGCCCGACTAGAATCTCTACTTTACGGTGCCATATCCTCTGCTTAAGGTGACCCCAGGCGAAGAAATCCATCGGGGCCGCATCCGGAGACTGTGGCATCCACTTTTCCTGGAGATATGTATGAGAATTTCTGGCTATCCAGAAACGTGTTTCGTGCCACCATTGTGGTGCTGAATCCTGATGGAGGATATCGCCACCGTTGGGGTATAATCGAGGGGCATCCTTGGTCATAAATAGTTTGATGAACTTCTGGAGGTAATATTGAGAGTTTATCTTGGCTCCCGGCTCGATGAACCGCAGTGCTGTCTTTCCGTTGTAGCAAATACCGCCTCACATCATAACGCCCTTTGAATGTGTCGCTTTCCTGATGACGGTGTTTCGGGGAACCGGCACACCTTTGGTAGCGTAATACACTCGTCGTTGATCTTTGCAATACGACAGATAGAACCAGGCTTTATCTGTGATTATGATATTTTCGCCATTTTTCAACAAATAACGTTACAGGGGCCATGATCTTTGCCGTAGTTTTCCTGTGTTGGCCGATGACACCCCATGAACCTTTTGCTTTTTTCGTCGCTTCAGGTTGAATGTTTTCCGCAGATGGTTACTGTACCGTTGATCTACGAAGATGCATCAATCGGGCCAAGGTTCGCTGACTCGGAGGATTGCCTGATTTGGCCATTTTTTGAGCCTTTTCAACTTGGATGATGGAACCACTTGTGGGCGTTCCAATTGTTTCTTTCGTTTTGTAGCTGTCGCGGGTTTATTGGCCGGGGTTTTCATTTCCGTTCTCGTCCTTGAGATTGTGCTTGCACTTACAACATGGTTAGACTTCTTGACAACTTTTATAATTTGACATGTGGACCATTTCTGTCGTAAAAAACTGATCATTTCCCCTTTTAATTGGAGATCACAGGGTTGCATATACTCACACAGAAATTTCATAACACGTGGGAAATCAAGGTTACATAATTTGCATGCAGCAGCGTTCTAGCGTCAACACAGGAAGCTCTATGAATTTCAGATTTGTTTCAAAACATTATTGGCCAAACTCTGTTCGAAAAATTAGGAAGATAGTAACTTTACACGAATAGAAAATAAGACTTATCGAGAGATTGCCTCAGTGGTTGGTGTCAGTTTACCAATTGTCAGCCGTGACATCAAGTTGAAGCAGGAAACCGGATCAGTTTCTCCTAAATGTAAAGGAACGTGCGGTCGTAGAAGAAAACTCTTAGAGATGACGCTTACTTTCTTCGACAAAGCATAAAGGAGCCCTGCAAGACTTGAAATTTTTTGTTTCTATTAATTTGCAGAAGGGTGTATATCCAAGCTTTCGAAAAGATAGAATAAGATAAAAAGTTCTAATACTGCGTTTGATTATAAGCGCTTTTTCTTCCCAATTGGATCCACTGTATACAAGTTATTACTGTCTATATAAATACCATTTACTATGCAATTAATATTTTATATCTTAATTCAAATTTTATGATTTTTTGTCCGCTGTACGTTAGAGGACATTAGTTATCTCTACTGGGCGAAAACACGTGTAAGAAAGATAACATTCCGGCTTCTCGATAGAGTTAGGAGCAAACAAGATAACCGTTCGACCGAAAAATCATTCTTAATTATCCCAGGAGAGCAGTTTATCTCATTCAAGTTCGAACAAAACAAAGAATTCATTAAAGTTTACTTCTCCCTTTTAAAGATAAACTACTGGGCTTCATAGTTTACCTTGTATTTTAATGGCTGGAAGAAATTAAAGACAGATAGATCAAACTTTCGTCTTTGCGTACTGTTGAAGTAAATTTGCAATAAATATTTTAATGCTTATTTTAATAATCCGTATAAATGAATATATAAAAGCCGTTCCATCGGCATAATCTGAAATCGGTATATTTCAAAATTTATTCTCAATTCTGTGGAAACATAACAGTGTGTAAAAAAAGTAATTCCAAAAATACAGAATATTGCATAATTAAATCGATAGCAGTTTTAAGAAAATGAAATAAAAAAAAGTTAAACATTTTCTGTTGAAGATTTGGTTTTGCTTTCGTTATCATAGATTTTTTAAACTAAACAAAATATAAAAATCATTAAAAATATTAATATTTGTTTAATTTAAATGTCATCCAATATAATAAAAAATCATTTAAAACTTTCATCTTTCTCCTAGCACCTGGTGTTTAAACTACAAGCTCTGTCTGCATTCTCTACACAAGTAAAGGAACGGGGTGATTAATTACTTTTTTATCGAATATCTTTTATAATAATAAAAGAGTAATGAGAAAGTTAAATGCTCACTGAAATTGGTTTCATATTTCTAATGAAATTTCATTTTTCAGGAAAATTTTATTTCAATTTGGAAAAGAAAAATAATTTTCCTCAAATAAAATTTAAAAGTTAAAAATTAAAATTCTATAGGAAAAGTTCATTGGATTACTACGAAGGACATTGAGGAATGTTGTTTGTTTAATTACCAACTTCGACGAAAAAAATCAGCAAATGTCGAAAATTCCTTTGTTGCGAATTTAGTTAGAATTCCTTTTCTTCCAGTTTATAAAGAAAAGTTAGAATTGCTCCGTAATTTAATAGAAATTTTAAAAAATTGTTCAATTTCTTAGATAGAACAAACCCACAAGAATGCTCAAAATTTGATGAGAGAAGGAAAAGAAAATTAAATTCTAATCACGTTTAAAAAATCACTAAATTAATGAAACGCACAACTAAACTCAAGTATCGCCTGTTCATGAAATGAAATACCTCGAATAATCTAATTCAAATGATGATGATAAGTTCAACGTTTTTTTTTTCTTTTCAATAATTATTAAATATCATTTGGTTCTAACAGAAGTAAACAACTTTTGCGTAAAATAATTAAATCTATTTTAATAGCTTCATTAATCATTCATTTTCCGTCTAATTATCAGGAGATTCTTGCGGCTTCCAAGTTGGTAAATATTTATAACAATTTTGAAATTTAATTTATGTTTCTTCCTATATGAACTAAAGTGAGCTTATGCCCGTTGAGAACTTTGTTTTTTTTCCACCTGAAATTTGGTGGATATTTCATGTTGTTTTGGCGAATTGTTAACATTATCACACAAAATTTGTTAATCAGGTTAGAGCAAAATTAATGGCCGAAGTGTAGTGAATACTTTTAAATTCACAAACAACACTTTATTAACCGAAGTAACATCCAACAGAGTCAACATACATTTGCCAACGAGACACAAACATTTTTATTCGGTAGCGTAGAATTCTGGAATTCTGTAGGGAGAGAAATCGTTGAAGGCAGTTTTCGCATCGTCGTGGTTTTTGAAGCCTCTATCACTCAGAAAATTGTCGAAGTGCTTGGAAAGTGGTATTCAGTTGGCAGATGATCAGGTGAGTATGCTGGATGATCAAAAGCTTGGTAGTCAAGGTCATTCAACTTCTGTCGGGTGATCATTGCGACGTGCGGCCGAGCGTTGTCGTGAAGCAAGGTGGGAGCTTTCCGATTGACTAATGCTGGTCGTTGTTGTTGAAGTTTCTCATGCATGCCGTCGATATATGGATAGTATGACCGTGCAGTAATGGTTTCACCCTGATTCAGGAAGCTATGATGAATGAGTCCGGTTGCAGCCACCATAACCTTCTTTTGGCGCAACTTGGGCTTTGGGAAGTGTCGAGGAGCCTCTTCATAGACCAACCACTAAGCGGATCGTCGACGGTTGTCGTACAATATCTATTTTTCATCGCAAGTCACAAAGCTATTAAGAAACGGGTCGTTCATGTTGCGTAAAAGAAGTCTGGAGCAGACGTTAAATCTGAGATTCTTGTGAACTTCGTTCAGCTCATGTGGCACCCATTTATCGAGCTTTTTACCTTTCCAATTTGCTTCAAGTAGCGAACGGCTGTGGACTGGGCTACCTTAAACTCTTCGGCAACTTCTTGCGAAGAGTTGCGCGGTCGACTTTGATTAATGTCTTCAATTGGTTGTCATCAACTTTCGATGGACGGCCGCGACTACCTTCATTTTCAAGGGTAGTATTGCCCCCACGGAATTTTTCAAATCATCTGCGCGTTGTACGTTGAGAAATTGTCCCGTTACCCCATGCTTTGATGACATTTCGAGTTGCTTCAGCAGGATTATGGCCATCTTTGAACTCATGCAATAAAAGGATGCGTATGTCTTGTGTGGATAGGGTATACTAAATTGATCTAATCTTTCACAACGTTTAAACAAGTTTTTAGTATCAGCTTAAAGAGAAAAACTACGGCTTTAAAATCATGTGTCACACAGCTTTATTAGTCGAGAAATGATTCACCTACATCTACAAAATCTAATCGGCCATTAATTTTGCATCAACCTAATACGTTCGTTTTTACTGGTGTGAGCTGCCTAGGGACCTATCTTGCTGACACTTTTCGAAACTTTGTGGATGAAATATCCACTTTCAATGCCGCTGCTTGGATCGTTACCCGCAGGTCCGCTGAATCAATGCATTCACAGCATTAATTTGTTCCTACATATGTGATGTGCACGGCCGTCCAGAATGTTGTCCATCGAGGACACTTTCGCGCCCCGCTATGAACTTGGCATATCAGTTGCACACACTTATCAATGTCATGCACATGTCACCGTACGTTGCACAACTCGCGATGGATTTCAGAAGATTTTTATTCCTTTGACCACAGAAACCTGACTACACTCCGGATCTCTACAGTCTCGAAAGTCTCCAGCTTACCCGCCATTTTGGAACAGCTATAGCTCTGCATGCAGAAAGCGTACACGCCTGCCATCTCCAGTGTACATTAAAACATCCATCACGATCTCTCCTTGCTTAAGCAATGGTATGCCAACAATGGGATGGCACTTAATGAAACCAAGACTCGTTTACTTAAAATCACCTGACAGCAACACTAAGCATTTCGACACCCAGAAAATACCAGGCGTATTATTTGACAAATTATCCTTTAAACCCTGCATTGAAGATCTTGTCATGCAACTGAGCCGCCTTAGATAACTTGTCAAGCGCCTAAAAGACCTTGAATAGGAGAGAGATCACCATAATAATAAAGAGTTTGGTGATTTCTAAACTAAATTATGCAATTATTTTATGGTCCTCTGCCTCCCGATTCTTATTAACGAGGATAAAGATTGCATACAGCTTAATACTACGAGTGGCTTATTCAATTCCCCGCTACACTTCCGTTACCCCATCATGCAAAGCTAATGATATATTATATATTAACTCTTCCTGGTCTAATACAATTGGCCAAGTTCAAAGAATTGTACAGGGCCTTGTATGATCCTCACCACCCGGCCCATTTTATTTCTCAATAGATAAATAATAACTGTAACACCCGAGTAACCCGTAAATTTAAATTGGAACCTCCCTATATCCTCCAGTCAACACTAAAGAAGGCGTTTTCTTATAACACTATCGAGGATTGGAACCTCCTCCATATGAAACACGAGCAACAATATTAAACTGTAAACTGCCAAACTGTAGTAACCATAAGATCCATGTTAACAATTTACTGAATCAATACGTAAAAAAAATCAATTGTAATTGCAATTTATGTTCCTTGCACCCAATACCCCTCTAGGGTATAATAATTTCAAATAAATAAATAAATAAATATAATGATTTTTGCAAATAATTACGGTTTTGCTGTGAAAAATTTATTCATTTACGTTTTCATTTCCCTTCTATTACAAAGCTAACTATGATTATTAAAAGTTTTCTCTTCTATAGAACTTTATTCAAATTCAAAAAAAAATTATGTAAAATAACTTAAACTAAATAATTGTTTTGTCTTATTAGACTTAAAAAAACAGCTTTAAAAAAAAGAGTTGAACCATAAGAAGAGCTCCTGAAAAGGTTATGTATACATACCGATTCAGCTAAGTAAATTCCAACACGGTCGAGTGTTTGACCGTGAGAATTATTGATTGCCATTCCAAGTGCTGAGTTTACCGTCAGATTACCTTATGTTCTATCCGAACTGTAAGTCTGTCTTAAAGGGACATAAATCAATGCGAGAAAACAGAATAGAGTCTCCCGTCACAAATGCTATTAAAACTCAGCTCACGTTATAGAAATTTTTTTGTATAATTATTTCTTCTTCTTCTTCTACTTGTTCAACATCACCAGCAGCAGCAACAGCAACAACATCATCATCATCATCACTAGTAACGACCAATCATCATTAAGTAAATATGATATTTATATTCCATCATGCCCATCATCTTCTCGTTCAGTTTGTCAGCATCAATCGTTAGTTTTATGAATTTTACCAGCTGAATATGTTTCTTCACATTAAGTGATTCATAATTCTTTCAATCATAATAAATATATTTGGTCTGCTCATTAACATCTAGAAAGAAATTTAACAAACCTATTTTGCAACAGCTTCGGGGAGTTAGTGTTATGGTATTTCTCAGACTTAACAAATTGCGATTATTTATCGTAAACGATGTGGTCACATATTACTCAAAACTCCAATAATTTGTGGCAACATAATTTTATAATCCAAAACAAAGAATTAAAAAATTTTTTTACTGAATACTAGAGTCTGTGTGTCTCTGTGTGTTCGCAAAAAATTTAGAATTCTTAAAAATAAGAATCAAAAAGTTATCCAAAAGTATAATAGTTTGATTCAAAGACTGATCGTCTATCTTATGATCATTTAAGTGACGAGGTGGTCTTATCCTCTTTGCAGGATAAACAGTGTAATAAAAGTTTGTCGCCTTAACATTTAAACGCAATTTTTAAATAATTAATTTCAATTTCGATTAAAAAAGCTGAGAAGGCTAACTTACTCTTGATATGGTCCTTAGAAATTTAACAAATTTTATTAATTGTTTTTACTAATCATATTAGGCATTGTCACCAAAGTGGATCCGTCGACTAGAACGGGAATTGAAATTTGCAATCCACTCCAAGGTGGATAATATTAGCAAGATGGGAGATATTGAGAATTCTCAAGTCTTTCTTAAACAAATTATTGGGTTGCCCTGTAAGATCGATCGTCCCCCTCCCCCCAATTTCCTTAACCTGGAAGCTCTTTTCGAGGGCGAAGCTCTCATCATTCAGCAGGGAACCAAGGAGTACAACGGAAAAAACCGATAGAACTGACTTGAAACTCGACAATCGACAATCGGAACAGCGCAGGGAAAAACAAAACGAGCGGTCCGAAAGCTATGCTTCCACTGCCATACTCGTCCAAGTAATAGCCAAGGGAAGTACGCTGAATTAGAAAAGAAGCCAGATGAACCTGGTTAAGTCATCCAGAGGACAAATAGGAGTCCTTTCCTATGAGGACAATACAGTTGATTGTTGATTAGCGATAGGACACAGAAGAGCTAGGTGATCCAGTAGGTTGGAAAGATGGCCTTTTGGATGTCGTCGAAGTTGACGTCCAGGATGTGACGAGGCCTGCGATGCCTGAGTGTACTTCTAAAGGACCAATGAATTAGGATGATCCATAATCTTCGGAAGCAGCTTCTTCAGCGACTCTTGGACGTGGTTTCCTATGGTAGGTATTCCGAAATCTTCAGCAATGGAAGTATTAGTCGCTATTCTTCTGTCGAGTTGGACAATGGTCCTCAGGGTGATGTTTTGGAAGGTTTGGAGGTCCTTCCATCTGGATTTGCAGATTGTAGCCCAGGCAGGCATACCATAAAGAAGAATGGTTTGGATTACCATTTTATATAGAGCACGGTTTGATATCCACTCTAAGAGCACTTTTACGCCCCAGAAGAGCAACCAGACTAAACTTTGCCTTCTTCGTCTTGTTGATAACATAAGAGAGATGGTCGCCCCATTTTAGCTTGGCATTGAATCTCGAAAAACCGAGTATATATAGCGATTTGAAGCAATTTAGGCCAATCGGAGAATAGTCACGTAAAAAGAAAAAAATTTAGTGATTGGACAACTGAGTCCACCATTGGATTAAAGAGTCACCAATGGGGCCCCGTTCTGAATTTAGTAACAGGTCACAATTGGTTTTTTTGTATGGCCATGCTCTCAAAACAAAGAGTCCAGTAGACGTTTTGCATTTATTGACTTTAACAATATTAAATTATTGATAGAAATGTCATGTTCGGTATCAATTGAATGCTTTGTTATGGTGGAAAAGCTGCCTCTTCCGAATCTTCTGTGGGCTAGATGTTCCTTAAACCGTGTTATCAAACTGCGGGACGTCTGCTCATTATAAACCTTCGGGCATTGGGGACACTGAACCTCGTAAATTGCCGACTTCTGAAGATGTGGTACTTTGTCCTTGGGATTATTTAATGAAAATCTAATTTGATTTGGTTTGCTGAAAGACAAAGAAAAATTGTGTGGGTTTAAAGGTTGTGTTAAGTCCTTTAATAAGATGCTTATTATATGGTAAAGAGATAGTCTTTTTTTTCTCTTTAACCACGTTTAGGGTAGTTATATACGAAATAAACTTTTTAATTTTTTTTTTCTCAGATGGTCAACAATAGTTCTAGTACTATAGCCGTTTTATAAAGCAATTCTTTTAATCTGGGAAATTTCTCTCTTAAAAACGGTTTTACTTAGGGGTAGATTAAAGGCTCGGTCAATCATTGAAATAAACGTAGAAACCTTTTGGTTCCAAGGATGACTGGAAACGGTCGGGATATAATTCAGTTGGTTTTAGGTTTGCGAAACACGTCAAACGATAAGGAGTTATTATTTCTCATGATCAAAATATCTAAGGAGGGTAATTTACTACTCTCTTCTTTTTCAAAAGTAAATTTGATTATAGGGTAAAAACTATTGATATGCTCCATAAACTTGACTAAATTACACGTGTTAGTGTCAAATATGGTGAAAACGTCATCTACGTAGCGGTACCAGACATCGGGAATGTAATTACCTGAATTTTTGAGAATGTTTTCAAAGTTGTTAATAAAATTATCGGCTAAAATTGTGCTAAGGCATGACCCCATATGAGTGCCGCTGTTCATTCTGTAAACCTGACCAAATTTTGGTAAGTCTAAGACATTCGTCAATCTTGTTTTGGGGCACCTCATTTTTTTAACAAGAATATCTGCGAGGAAATTAAGTGTATCGGGGATAGGGACACTAGGAAAAGTGAAATGATGTCAAAAGAGACTGAAATCTCTCCTTCTTTGATTTTACTATTTCTAAGTTTTTTAACTAATTCTGTACAATTGCATATCGAATTATCAAATTCCGAAATTTTTAGGGTTTTAAAATATTTGGGGTACGTAGGGGAGTCTATATTAGAGATAATCGGTCTCATTTTATTCACAGCTTTAAGAATTTTCGATAAAGCGTATAACTTTAAAAAGCGTATAACTTTCCTTTGTCACTTTTTAAAAAGAAACAATTTTTGTTTTTAAGGGAATTAATGATTTTAAAATTTTGTTTATCCGAAGCAGTTATTGTATAATCGTTCCAATTATTGGATAAGATTTTCGTGCACTGATCTCTAATTGATTTTTTTGTTTGGTTGTGGTAAAAACTTAATACCTCCCTCTATTTCACCGACTAATTTTTGAATGTCATTATACTTATTGTTAATCGAAACTTTTAAACCTTTAGATAATAGATCTAATTCACTTTTATACAATTGTAAGTTGGTCTGATTTACTACATTATTATTACTTTTTTATAATTAAAATTAGTAATCGAAGAATTTTGATTTTTAATAATAAGTTCTAACTTATCTGATAATTTTTTAGTTTTTTTTTTATCAATTTTTTGTTGGTTTACTAAAGTAAAATTGTTCCAATCCTTTTTGCAAACACCGGTGCTTAGCTTAAAGTGTAAAGAATACGTTTTTGCTTTACAATGTAGAAAACCTATCTCCATGCAAAGCCTTTTTAGTTTAACTAAAGCTAAAATACTGCTTAAACAAGGGTCTTTAGAGTTTTTGAATTTCATGCAATCAATGAAATTAGGGAATACTTTTTAGGATTTGCACAATTAAGAAAACAAATGTCCGCTTTAAGTGATCTAATTTTAAAATTTAACCTAATTCTTTTTTCATTAAACATTGTAACAAATTAGTCAATAATATTTTCTTCATTGTATACGACTTCTTGCTAGCGTTCAATTAGTTTGTCAATGCCTCGACGGTAGAAGTCATCGGATCTTGACTCGAAGATTTCATTGAAACACGTTTTCACCTCGACGTTGTTAAACAAACGCCTCACATGTGCTGGAGAGCGACCTGTAAAGGTGATAAGCTGAAAGCGCTAGATCAGGAGAGTACGGTGAAAGAGATAAAACTCCTCAACCGAGCTTTGAATGACAGCTTTAATCACATGAGTGAAATGTGTACGAGAAACTTGAGGAGTGACAGTATCACGAGAGCTTCTCATTTGCTGTGCCACTTTCCGCGAATGAGCTCGTTCAATCGATACTCTTTGTACTGAACAGGTCGATCAGAAAGCGTGAAGACTGGTGAAGTCGAGTTTCTCATCTTAAATCGTGAGAAACATTTCTGTACAGCTTTGGATCTTGATTGAAAGAAAAGAGTAGTAAATATCGAAAATGCCCATTTTTATCTATTCGGCACTCCATTGTTAAATCAAGTTTTTAAAGCGATGAACAAAAATTATAAAGGAAGAAGAGAGACACCAAAACAATATTCTACACTAGGATTAACATATTGTTTGGTTATCAGTTTTTAAGAAAATTAAAGTAAAACCAGAACGAATATATCTTACAAGCCAATATCGTATCATGAAGTTACTATAACGACTTAAGTATATCGATATAGTCGACGGAAAGCTAAAAATAGGAAGGCTAAAAAGTGCAGATAAAAGGGTAAAAATAAATGATCTCAGGATTTCCGCTATTTTCCTAGATCTTCCTCGGGAGGATTAATTTCTTGTTAAATATATTGAAAGAAATTATCAATTATCGCCATTATACTTCGCTGTCTTATCTAGCTCAATTAGTTCGTTAATTCAAAAACAAATGACGTGCAAATTATTGTAATGGCGTAACGTTTTGTTTTTAGTTATTGTAGTAGACTCTTTGTCATTACAATAAATATATTTTATGACTCACAATTTAATTTTTTAATTTGTTATTTAGAAACATTGAATAATTCAATTAATTTGGAATGTGCTTCTCTGCGCATTTTTTGTCCGGCGTTGAAGAAGTTAAGAGAGTAAATTAATACAGTTCTTTATTGTTGCTTGTCCAACTACGAAAAATTTGGACGTATCCAATTAAATCCTCTATTTCAATTCATTATTGCAAAGGAAAATTGATTGATTGATATTTATTGCTACTAAAGAAAAATAAAACCAGGAAGCTCGGTTCTACACAGGAATTGCAAACAAGGCACCGAGACAAAAGACAAAAAAAAAATCACAAAACAAAAACTCTTAAGAAAGGGATACAATTAAAAAGGAGTATTATAAAAAATATCAAAAGTCCTTAATTGATCAAAACAAGATAAAACTTTAATTAATAAATCAAAATTAAAACAAGAACAATAAAACGATTTTCGATTTCTAAACCCGTGTTACAATTAAAGGACTGTCAATCTTTCCATTAATAAGATTAGTGAAAAAAATTTTTAAATCATAGCTTATAACATTCGATTCGTCAGAATTAATTGGAGATATTTTCTGTTTATCTTTTAAGAATTGCTCATATGGACAAGCGCACGTGACGATCGCTTTGTCTCAGCTAAAGCTCTTTCTTAGGATGTATTTTTATTAAAAATGTTATTATTAAAAACAAGCCCATTATCTACACACCCACTTAGAAAAAAATGTCAATCTTGACCTGTAAAGTATCAAAATCAAATCAAGTGATAACCTGCTGGAAAAGTTGTAAATCACAGCAAAGATTGAGACCCCAGACCCGAGCATCCCCAATACATCATTAAAATAGATGTCGAAAAATATTGGGCCCAGGCAGCTACCATGAGGAACCCCTGAAATACGAAAGGAGAGCAAGAAATAAAATTTCCCATCTTAATTTATGCTGGGTGACTTTTTAAGAAGGAATAACAATGTCTAACTATTTCATTCGAAAATTTAATTGGACATGCCCAGTTTTCTTTGGTTGGGTAGACTGTTATGCACATACTTGATAAATGCATTGGATATGTTCAAAACAATGGTTTTAATTTTTAATTTTTAATGCGTTCATTTTATTCATGCCAAAAAATTAGGTAAGTATTATGTTCCGTGGATAAAGGTGTATTATTGTATTTTTGGTACTAATTATCAATTAAGTCTACATAAATTCCATTTAATTCTTTATGACATGATGAAAAGCAGATTATTTGAACGCTTTCTGTATTATGAGTAATTACTTCTTTGTTATCGTTGTCATTTGAAATAAATCAAATTACTTCATGTCAAATCTGAAAACGTCTTCATGAAGTCTTATTTTTTTCTTTTAACAAAGACGCAGGAGAGAAAAAAGAAGGAGCTGTCGCTTCTTCCATTTTCTCTTAATACTCTTCGAAGAAAAGCCACGCTACACTTATTATTAGGTCTTTTGTTGGCTGAAAGAGTCAACGTACCGAGGACATTCAATCTGGCCGAGTAATCGAGGCGGCCGCCCTTATTCTCCGCGTGGCAGGTGATGGTGCCACCGTCTTCGACGAGGATGCTGCTCACATTGGCGTAGCTCGTGCTTTCACCTGTTCCATCAGCGTGATGACTCGTCCTGAAACGACGACTCGGCAGAGGCTCATCGTCCAAACTCCACGAGATTTGCGGGGGAGGATGGCCCGAGGCTGAACATCGAAGCGACACCGAACTCCCCTTCTGAACGGTCTTCGATGTGAATGTGTGAGTAAAAGATGGGAAAATATCTGGAAAAGAATTATGTGAAAAGAAATTGAAAAATTATCATTGCTTAATAACGACTTTCAAATGCACTAACTAGCGCATGAAAAATGACGGCAGAATTTATTTCGAACGTTAGATTACATTTTTACATAATTTTTACAGCTTTCTATAAGAAGTTTAATTGGCTAATAAATTTCAGTCACAATTTCGTATTTCATTTCGTCTCTAAGCTGATTGTCGGAAATCAATAGAATGAAATAAATAAATTAAACTAGCACTCAGATTCTGAAACGTGCTTGTTGATGAAATGATTTCGGGAAAATATTGATTGTTACTTTAAAGCGAAGCATACTGATGCAAAACGAAATTATGTGCATTTCAATTAAAAGCAAACCTTGAATAGAATTGGAAAATGTACTTAATGTTTAGCATTCAGATCAATCCGTAAATTAAATAATCAATAAATTTAATACATTTTTAATTACCTGAAGTGCATTTCTAATTAATATTATTAAATTAAACTTGTTTATGACAAATTTTCAGAAAGTGTTTCTGAAGCCATTCATTATTAAATCTTATCACTTTTCAGAACAGTTACAAAATATTTTATGCATAAATGTTTGTTTTAAAAAATGAAAAGGAGAATACTGAATTCAGATAAAAACAGAAAAGCCATATCAAAATTAATTAATATAATCTCGCTAAATACTTAAAATAGAATAACAATGCCAAAGGATTTATCGATTGCGATTTCATTAATATTAATAAATTCCTTGATGGCTACCAACATTAAAACAAAGTCCACGGGGGAACCGGACGATTTTAATATTTAAATTTAACGATTGGCTTTTAATGGTTATTCAATGTTATGAATTTATGAAAATGCATTGAATTCTAATTTAACTCGAAATTCCTTTTTACCTTTGTGCGAACATGTGAATATGTATAAGATATATACAAGGTGTTTCAAATAAAATATTACAGTAAAATATCCGGAGAATACACAACTGATCGAAAAAATAAAAAACACGTGTTTCATACCTTTCAAGAAGCTATCCAATGATAGAAAACTCGAGCCCCACCTCCATCCCCTGATAGAACGGAGGAACCCGTATTTTAATGGTATTTTCAGATTGTACACAACATTAAAGATATGTTCTATTCTTGGTGCTTTTTCAATTGATCCAACGTTTAGAAGATAGAGGCACTGAAAGTGTGGAACTTTTTAAGTTTTGAACCAATTTTTATCGATGAAGACAAAGAGATAGAGGGTTGATGTTACAGACATTCCTATTCTACTTTTTGATGGTCTTTAAGAATCCAAAGTCATAATTTCAGAAATTTTGTAATGTACAGGCACACACTCTGCTTATATACTGAAAATTTTGGATTTTATAAAATCTGATTTCAGATTCTTAAAGAACATCAAAAAATAGAATAGGTAAGTCTTTAAGATACACCCTCTATCTCTTTATCTTCATCGATAAAAATTGGTTCAAAACTTAAAAAGTTCCTAACTTTTAGTGCCTCCATCTCCTAAACGACTGGATCAATTGAAAACACACCAAGAATAAAATATTTTTCAAAAGTTGTATGCAATCTGGAAATAGTATTATACATAGGGCTTTCTTTTTAAGATTTCAAAGTTACCCCTCCCCTATCTTCAGGGGGTGAGGGGTGAGGATCGAGTTTGGTATCATTGGATAGCTTTTTGAAAAATGCTAGGGTTGTTCCAAAAGTAAATTTCGTCATTTTTTCAAACGGAAACTTTATTGCCAAAAAAATACACCATGGCATCATGAACTATACATCTTGCACTACTTTTCGACATAGTCACCACCGTCATTGAGACATTTGTCGTAGCGTGCAATCAGTTTGAAGAAGGAGTAACAGTAGGCAGGCGTGCCCGAGGCTATCCGATCTTGTGTGAGCCTTGCTGAGTGTGGTTTTGCGTTGTCGTCCAAGAGCACAACACCATCACTCAAGAGCCCTGGTCTCTTGTCCCACAAATGGTCAATAGGACTGAGGTCAGGGGACTGAGCTGGCCAAAGAAGCAGACTAAACTCTGATTGATGTTCCTCAAACCAATTTATGACCGATCGAGCACGGTGGCAAGGTGCACTGTCCTGCTGAAAGTGACCCTATCCAGAAGGGAACATCATAGCCATAGACGAGTGCACGTGATCAGCAACGATGTTGGGATAAGCTGTGCTGTTCATAGTTGTGTCGAATGACGGACCTGAGTTTGGTGAGGGTGTCGCAATAGCGTCCCGCATTAATGGTCCCTTGATGGAGGAAATCAATGAGAATCACACTTTTCGCGTCCCAGAACACTTTTGCCATAATCTTTCCTTCAGAGGGTGACACTTTGAATTTTTTCCTCGCTGGTGAACAAGTCTGTCTGCCATCGTGATTTGTACTCGAATAGCCTCGGGCACGCCTGTTTGCTGATACTCTTTCTTCAAACTGATTGCACGATACGAGAAAGGTCTCAATGTCGACTATGTCGAAAATTAGTGAAAGGTGTGTAGTTTATGATGCCATGCTGTTTTTTTTGGCAATAAAGTTTCCGTGTGAAAAAAAATGACGAAACATACTATCGGAACATCCCTGGTATTAAACATGTGTCGTTTGTTTTTTCGACCCGATGTGTATTTCTTCAGATATTCCATCGTTACACTTCATAAACACCCTGTATATACCTTATATGTTAGCGAAACTCATGTCATTGAAGCGTTTCCCACTCTCCCTCCTACTCCTCCAATCTTGTTCGCAGATATCAAGCTTCGTGAGAGTATTTTTGAAGAGAACGCTGAAAATTCCTTTCACGGTCTTTGACTTCAAAACGCATGTTTTGATTTCGCCAACTTTCTCTGATAACACAGACCAACAAAAATATCTTTTTAATGTCATCTTTAACGTTAAGATCTGATTCGTATGCTTTTGCATGTGCGGAATCCGTATGCGACGTCAGTTTTTTTCTATCATCCACAGATTTCTTGTTTTTCAATGAAACACTTTTAAATTATTCAGAGTCGAGGGCCTGATATAGCTCCTTGTGGACCAAAAATATGGATACTTTAACATTACGTCGCTTCTTTTCACACTCACTCTCTATGTGGATAACTTGGAAACGTGACATGATAGATAAAAATCTAAAAGCAGATTCGGAGTCAGTGCAAAAATGAGGCAAATTTATTCAAGATGATTTTTCATTGTTGGCCTGTGTAATCAAAGTGAATGGGCACTCCCGAACGGTTTCATTGCACGAACAGTCATTTCTTAAAGTTTCTCACAGCTTCTTAAAGTTTCAAATCTAAAGTTTTTCTTTAAGAATTGATTTGTGATAGTAAAAATATAATATTTGCAAATTTTAATGATAATTTATATTGGGCTGAATAATTTTGAAAAACATGTCGATAACGAATCGATGACATTGTGCGATTACAGCCAATTCATTATCACGAAAATATGAGATGTCCAATGAAAATTTCAGAGATAATCATTGTTTCTGGAAATTACTATCCATTATTTAGCATCTGCGTAATACAGATTTCATGCTAATGCACTAAGCGTGAATTATTTACCTTTTGGGGATAGCCAGGAAATTCTGAAAACTAGTTATATATCACTGAAAAGAATACTTAAATAAATGAGGGCGATATCAATTTTATTTCTGGAACAGATGACTATAAAATAAGGAAACTAGGGCTGAGATAAGCATTAGGATAACATGGAGATAAGTTAATAATTCAAAAATTTATCACTGCTTGGCGCTGGTTGCTTTTTTCTCCGCTAGCCCTAGAATACTAACCATGAGCAGCATAACCTTGTTACTAACCATACATCTCCCAGACGTATATCACATTGAAATGCAGTTATGATTAGTTGTATAGTTGTATTGATTGAAATAAGGAGTTTTGTGTATTTATTTATTATATAATAAGTACTTTAGAACAATACATTTATTATAAAAATTGTTCATTAGCTATTTAACAACTCTGTAAAATAGCAATATTAAAAAAAACAATCGATATAAGAATATTCGAAAAAAAATATATGTATTAAAACAAATATTATAGTCTAAAATGTTTTAAAAGACAAACGAAAAGAGATATTTCTAGAATTTGGAAAAAAATTGAACTTAATATTGACCTTTGAGGAATACCATTTGTGATCTCAGAAACTGAACTTTCAGGATTATTTATCTTTAGTTTTTACATTCTATTCGTATGCATTCCTTTTAACAAATTTAAACATTGTCCTCTTATACCATATTGTTTTAATTTTAAAAACAAGATATCACAATTAACCAAATCCCAAGCTTTATTTCAATTCAAAAAATAACTGTTGAATTAAGACCATGACTTCTTTTTTCTATAACCATGTATTTCTTTACCAAAAGTATTGTTCTTTTCCCAAAATTCCTCAAGTTTTTTTTAATCCAATGTTTAAAAATATTTTGTAATAATAGAAAGTATGATATTGGTCGATTATTATTTAAATCTGTTTTTTACCTTTCTTATAGATTGGCCTAATCTTTGACATTTTTATCTGTTTTGGCCATTCATTTATCTTCAATATTACATTATATAAATGAGTTAACAAAACCTTTACCATTATTTCTAATGTTGTTTGCCTAAATTCCATCAATTCCTGAAGACTAATTTATATTTAGACTTCCAATAATTTTTTCAATTTCTTTCTCTTCTACTGAATCCATAACAATAGAATTTTGTATCAATATAAGCACTTGTAATTAATAATAACTAATACGCCTCAGAGGATATAAATAAGCACCATCATTCATAACAACACTTCCAAGAGATATACAAAAATATGTGTTGAATACTAACTCTACGTCCATCAGACGTACAAAAATATGCATTGAATACTAACGCTACGTCCAAGAGACGTATAAAAATTTACGTTGAATACTAACTCTACGTCTAACAGACGCACTATGTTTACGAAAATACGTAATACACGCTGTTGATATGCGAGCTGGACAACTGAAACACCACTATTCGAAAGAATACATGTTTGATGAAGCATACCTGGAGTTACAGGGCGCTCTTTCAAGGTCAAGCGCAGCAGCTGATGTTTAAAATTTTAAACGTATGGTTAGCATTCTAGGGCTAGAGAAGATCGCCGGAAGTTAAATTCTCCAACCATGACCGCGGGCTATTTGAACGCTGCAATTTTTCTAAGGTTTCGAAATATCGTTAGTTATAAATGAACGCTTAGTTAATGATCGCTTCTTCAGCCTCTTAATCGTTATAATAATGTATTTACTGCTTCTAAAGCAAGTGCGATAAACGAACAGTGATTTAAGTAAATTTATTAAGAAGGAAGCAAACATTTTCTTGATAACAAATTTTAAAGTCTAAACGTACAATTCGGTGAACATGGACAGTGTAAGGGGAAGTTGAGCGTAGTTTATTACAACAGATTCCCGTCACAATGAACGTTGCAACCTAGCTGCCATCACAAAAATTGGAGTGAATGGCTTCAAGTCATTTAGAGCGTTTCCATTTGATATGGGTGCCATTCCTGATACGCTGTCTTGCCTCCAGAACTGCAAAACTTAACAATATAAAGAGACAAAAAAAAAACGATTCTGCAATTGCTAATTCGACAAGCATTCAAAATATTAGCACACAACACAGTGATTTTTTGAAGAACATACACCCCAAGTTTTTCAACCCACAACTTCAGGACAAGGGCGACGCAGAAAGCAATAGGCGATAATTCTAAATTCTATGAACACCGTGATAATAACATAGCAAGTCTCCAGCGTAGATCATCTTTTAAGGATCCTCAAGAAACGCGTTGTAGAAAAAGCCGTGACCTTATTTTTAAGCACAGCCAAGCACTTCAACAACCACGATGAAGAATCAAGATAACTCACTTTCTACAACATTTCGGATGATGAAATTTTGGAGAATAATAGGGCACATAAAATTGAGTATACCGTTAAAATTTGAACGAATTCCAACGAGTAGTTTTCGAGTAACATAGTCAACATCGTAACACGTGGTGGTTAGTACTCACATGTGAGCACGTGTTACGATGTTGAGTGCGTAATTCGGAAAGTCTTTGTTGGAATTCGTTCAAATGTTAACGGTATACACAGTTTTATTTACCCTATTATTTCTTCAAACTTCATTATCCTAGGTGTTATAGAAAGTGAGTTATTAACTTGTTGATCTTAGTGGTGGCATTTTTATTTCTGTTCATATCTCAGTTATCGTTCAAATTCGGACCCATGTTCATATGAACTTTTTGCTTAGAATCATTCATACTATCTCTCCTTAAAGTCTGTGACAGGGTTTCAGACTTACCCTGTATAGTAGAAAGTTAATAAATATGCTTGATATACTCTATACCCATGTTACCCCAGATTATTCTCTCATAACCCATCTTGCATGTACGTACGGGAAAAATGAGCAAAGTTGGATCAAAATATAAAATTATTACATACTTTTAGTAAAGTTAGAATTATGATTCTTTTCAGAGTTATTCTAATACACCTAAAATTTGTGAAAAACAAAAATTGAAAGTCAGTATGCTGGAATTTTTGATATAATCTTAATTTTTGCTTAGCTTGTCCATATTCCCCCAAGTTTACTCTATCCTGAATATAAAATGTATAAATTACAGGGTAAGTTGAGTCCTGATTTTCAATTTTTTTGTTAAACATATTAATAATGTGGATATTTCAGTATCTAATATACGTAAGCATTAAAAATACTGAATTATTTTATTGGGGACATAAATCCAGGATTACACTGGTTGTGATCTTCAATAATCTGTATTTACGCGAAAACCTTGCCGAAGAATATATCGTTCAGGGCCTGCAACAAGGAGGGTACATTTCTAAGTTAACAATCTTAAGGCTCATTTTTTATTAACTGATTCACGTTTTTATGTGAAAATCATGGTGCTGGTGTTATTGGGTGTTAGAATAGGCTAATCCGACTATAGGTTAATTCATTCTTAAAAATTTTTGGAATGTGGCAGC
Organism: Rhysida immarginata; assembly: GCA_023313115.1. Taxonomy (NCBI): domain Eukaryota; kingdom Metazoa; phylum Arthropoda; class Chilopoda; order Scolopendromorpha; family Scolopendridae; genus Rhysida; species Rhysida immarginata. Next base: position 452,833 of record JAHWFO010049837.1, read on the forward strand.
CGGTGATTTCACCATAGACACCAAGGTTAGATATTAATGTCACAAGCACAAACATTAGTGTTTTGTTGTTCTCTAGCAAACAATTTAAAAAGTAAACTGCGGAACAGTATCCTACTTTAGCCTGGAAAAATTATATAAAAAATTTCGAAGTCTATATCAATTTTTAAGAATAAAGTGAATTCAAATTTTGTAAATATTAAATATATTGTATATATTATATCCCAGTAATCCAACTGATCCAAGGGCAATTATTTTAAAACTGTTTTTAATATAATCATTAAAATAAGTTTAATAGAGGCAAGTTTTCTTACTTCCTAGCCGAAGCTCGCTAGTTCCTTGCATGGTGTCATCATCAGTTTGCACAAAACATTGGTACATCCCTCTATCTTTTGTTTGCACTTCGGGAATCTCCAACACAGACTGTGACCATAGTCTTGTATTGTCGGAATTGAATGTCATTTTATTACCATTGTGCAACCAAGTTACAGATGATACTGGCTGACCGGAAACAACGCACTTGAATTTGGCTGATCTACTGATATCAACTGTTTGTACTTGTGGCAAAATATGTACAAACACGGGAACTAAAAAAAAGGGGAAAAACATTACGCTTTTATATAATAAACGGTTACTGTCACTTTAATATATGATACAAGGAGTGAAATAAATACTACACAGGAAATACTTTACATAATGGCCAGAAAGTCCCTTTATAGTTAACTTTAACATGGCTTGGATAGGTATCAGCTTATCTCGTATGGATGGAAAACGTCTGCGCGGGCTTCTCCATATTCACAGCATACCGCTTCCAATTCGATTATACATTCGTAACAACATTTTTGGTGTAACTGTTTGGAACGTTGCTCGCACTGGTTTTTCGGGTCGTCGTCGGTGTGACCGCACTTCTTCTTTCACAAGACCACAAAATGAAGTGTCAAGTGCGGTGAGGTGTGGGCACCTAGCAGGCCAAAGGATTGGTCCCTAGGTCAATTGCATCCCTGTCATTTGCATAGTAGGACATTTGCGTCCCATTGTATGCATGTTTAAAATCAGTAAATTTTTAAAGGTTTTTAGGTACTATTTTATTAGATGTGAATAGTTTCTGTATTCATTTTTTAAAAATAATTTTATCAAATTTGTTTTCTCTTTTTTGTTGTTTTTTTGTTTGTTTGTTTTTAAAAGTTTGCCACAACTGGAATAACATTGCAATCAATGTTTTACCTTTAATCGGCACGTTTTTATGATTATAGATGATATAATGGTATTGAAATCAATTATATGGAATGGAAAAGCTATAAAAAAACTGTTTCCCCCCTCCATATCATTGATTGATTAATGGTTATTATATTTGAAACGTTTTTAGTTATTGCTTAATTTAAAATTAAAATTTCAAAATTCAGTATGTCATATTTAGAATATTTAGAATATTAGTCTCAATTGCTTCAACAAACTCGATATAGAAATTTAATTCAAATGAAACCATTTAAGAATAAATAGAAATGGCGGAATGGTGCATTCAAACAGACCTCCCACTTTGAAAATGAAAGAAAATGTGGAATTGGAAAATTACATTAATCTGGTACATTATCGGTGTAAATATGCATTTGTAAAAACAAATTTTTAATAATAAAATGAATCGCTTTTTAATTAATAAAAATATATTTGATAAAGTTATATGAAACACGTTTTTGAGACATGTTTCTATTTTAATGCTCGAAAAAACACATGGACACGCCATTAAAAACATACTAATATTAAATAAATATATAAAATGAGACGGAAATGTCCTGGAATGCCTAATACACAAATGTCCTAGTACTGAAATGTCCTGTCACCGGTTGGCGATTCCCTTTGCTGTGAGCATTTTGAGTTAAATGTGTTGATTAACGGAACCGTCAAAGAAAAAAAAAAGGACCAAAAAGTGTTCCGTAATCATCCCTGCCCAAATCATGACCTGTATTCAATTTGAAGCATCTTTTGCTTGGCCTATAGGACCTCATATTTGACAATTAAATTTGGGCCCTTACGAAAGAAGAAGTGCGTTCACACCGATTCCACTGAAGAAGACCTGGAAAATGCAGTGCGAGCAACGTTCCAAACTTTTTCACCTCAAACACCTCAAAACTTGGAAGGAAGTTGGAAGGGCATAAGACTATACTGCGCCTGAAGGAAACCACAGAGACGTTCCGGATCCCTAAGAGATAAGCGAGATACCTAACCACATGTCAAGTGTACAAGGACTTTCCTAGCACACTGTATATTGAAATATACGAGGGTTAGGGTGCAAGTCATGGCAATTATTTTTTCTCAGAGCTGAGGGATGGTATCACAAATTGTCATATGTCTCAAGGAAGCCGTGCATTCGAAGCATGTTTCCACAACACCAAATTGCTTTGTGATTTCCTGTTGTTGCACAGAGAGCAATGTTAAATCAGTTCTTAGTTAATCCCCGTGCAGGATGTATGTAATCCGAGTTGAATAAAACACTCACCGTACGCTCCGGACCTTTCTCCATGTGATTTTGACCTTATACGGAAGGTAAAGAAACCATTACATAGTAGACGGTATGAGACACGAATGGACATGCAAATGCTGTGCAACACGAGATGGCCAGATTCACACAAGGGGAGGGAAATGTTAAGCAGATGGTATTAAGCTCCTCCTACATCGTTCGCAGCGTGTTTTAAACGTAGCAGGGACTAGATTGAGACCCTTTGGAACGGGTATGTGTTGTAATGCTTCTGGAACATGAAACCCGTAATGTTATGTCATCTGCCTTAATAAACAAGATGAGCAAAATATTGGCGTGTTGTTAAATCTCCGTATATTTTGTCCATGTCTTGTCCTTTCATCTGTATATTTCACATTTTCCGCCCAAGCTCGAAATCTCACAAAAAAATAGTTGCATGACTTATGCCCCAACCCTCGTATTTGCATATAAACTCTTCCTTTTGTTATTGAAAGTTGACCTATCATAGAGTAGAACTATATAGCGATTCAAATTTAAGCACTATCTTTCTATTCAGCGTCATCTGTAGGGATAATCATTGAACAAACATCGTAATATAAATTGCACACACGTTTCATTCTATGAAGAGGAATTTGTTTTGAAAATTTCAGAACCTTTTAGAATTTTAAAAAATGGTTACTAAAATAACCGTCTGAAGAAAGTTGTCTTGCAAAGCGAAGAAATTTGCAATCAAGGGAGAAAAGAAGTACTAACCAGCACGTGTTACGATGTTGACTATGCAACTCGGAAACTACTAATTGGAATTCGATCAAATTTTAACGGTACACACAGTTTTATGTACCCTTGTATTCATCTAAATTTCATTATGCTAGATGTTAGAGAACCTGAGTTATTAACTTGTTGACCTTGGTGGCGGCATTTTTATTTCTGTTCATATCTCAGTCTTCGTTCAAATTAGGACCCATGTTCATATGAACTTTTTTGCTTAGAATCATCCATATTATCTCCCCTAAAAGTTTGTCGGTGTACTTAAAATTTACCCTGTATAAAAGAGAGAACGAAATATGTATACACTCACTTATGGTTGTTTTTGAAACTATTTTTTAAATTCTGAAACGTGTACACATCAAGTAGCCTATGTAAATGTTTCTCTTGCTTGTTACATCTTCGGATGACGCTGAATTTGAATACTTTAATTTGAATTCCATATATATTCGGTAAACAGAAGTAAATATTAAGAGAATTTTTGTCAAGGTAACAATTTCGCATTAAGATTTATATTTATTATCAAAAACGATTTATTTAACTTTGTTCCCTGGGTAATTATAATACAGGGTGTTTACTTTGAAGCGATTCACCCAAATATCTAATAAAATTTTCAACAATCTGTTAATATATAAAGCTATAGGAAAGTGAAGATGCGAAATCTGATTCTCACGTCATAATGTAACTTTTTAATCGTGTAAGATACACCAAAAGTGGCAATGGAAAACTTGTAGAACACACCATGGTTATCCCTAAATCACCACTTTTACATAACGTATTTCTTTATTTCACAAGAAAATTACAGAATAATTTTCAATTTGATTACCAATTGAAGCAATACATAATTGAAATCATAACACCTGATTTCATACACCTTAGTAAATGTTGGTCGAGAAATGTTTGTACACGCGTATTAAATCCGGGTTTTCAATTCTTCCAAGTCTCTGGGAGGAGTTTGATACACAGCATCCTTCACATAACCCCAGAATAAGAAATCCATGGGAGTGAAATCAAGTGACCTTGGGGACTACCGAACAGGACCAAACTCTCCTATTCAATTTGTTCCAAAAGCACTTCTCAAAAGTTGTGACACTTCAGTAGTTCTGTGAGGTGGTGCCCCATCCTGCTGGAACCGAACATGAATGAGTTCAGCCAAAGTTAAACTTTCTGCCCAATCACAAACCATATCGTGCACCAATCAATGTATCCTTGTAAAAATAAATTGGACCAATTATTTTCGAATTATACATCCCGAACCAGACGTTAGTTGACCATCTGTATTGAAAATGTGGATTGACCATCAATTGACATTATTTGACGTTAGTTGACAATCAATGTTTCCCTGTTAAAATGTGAATTGGTTTAAGTTACAAATGTAAGTTATATTTATTTGTAATACCATCATGAATGAGCGTAGATTCTTCACTCCAGAGAATGCACTTATTAAAATGACTGTTGACGTCTAGCTTAGCAAGCATAAGTTAGAAGAAATCCATTCTCAACCGTTGGTCCTGTTGTCTTTCAAGTGTATGAACAGGGCTTAGATGGCACGAATGATATCTATGTTTGCGAAGTATTTGGAAAAAAATCCTTCAGCATGATAACCCACATTCTGAAGATGCATTTCTAATACTTGCATTAGAATTTGCTTCAAAATAGGCGATCACATCAATGTCATTAATAGTTCTGTGTAATTGCCTTCTGGGATGACGTTGATGTACACATTCCGGTCTTCGTAATCTGTTTATTACTCTTGAAATTGTGCAAAGTGTGACATTGACTGAGGAAATCTACTGCAATAGTTGCGTGCAGCAGCACGATAGTTTCTGTTGCATTCACCATAAATTATAATTATTTGCAGGATTTTTGCATTACTATAGGCAGGCATTTTTGACCACTTGTATCTAATGCGTGTGCTTTTGATTAGGCATTACTATTTTGCCCTTAAATGTTGCTAAAAATAACAACGAGAGAGGTAAGGGAAAAATAGACAGTCTTAATTTTTTTTTAATTTTCTTGTGAAATAAGGAAATAAGCTATGTAAAAATCAAGATTTAGAGGTAGCCATGGTGTGTTCTGCAACTTTTCGATTGCCACTTTTGTTGTATCTTACACAGATAAAAAATTAAGTTATGATTTGACCCCTTAAAGAGGTCAAAGGCCAAATTTGATGCGGGCATCAGATTGCGCATATTCACTTTCCTACAGCAATGTATTCACAGATTGTTGACTATATTTTTTAATATTTGGATGGATCACTTCAAAGTAAACACTCTCTCTAATAATCATGCCGTCGAGATTTGAAATACATTGTCCTTAACATACGCGTTATACAATTTAAAAATTATCAATTAAATAATATTATGTAATTAATTAATTTCACTTAATCAAATTAAATTATGAATCAAATTTTTATAATTAATATAAAAATTACTGAAACTTAAGTACTGGATATAAGTATGGTAAACTTAAGCCAATAAATGAACAGCCCCCATGAATGAAATTCCCCAATTCAATGCTATGGACTTAAAGAGCTATTAAAGAATGAACATAGATTCAAATAATACAAATTATTCTTGTTGTACAAGGATAATCATATGTACCTCTCACCCGTAAGATCGTCTCTATCCTTTCTTCACCAACACTGTTCCAGACGGAACAACGGTAGGTTCCAGAGTCTTCTTCTTGAACGTTATCTATCATAAGAAAACTCTTCATCCTCCTTATCCTTTCTTGCTTTAGCGACGGGATATCATAATTATGTTCTAATCGTATCCATCTGTTCAATGAAGAAAGAAAGGCTTACAGATCAAATCTCATTATAGAACTGAAAATAATTACAAGACATACTATTGTATCTGCTAACATATTGGGTCTTATTTAACTGCAAGATGATTTATATAGATGGGTCTTATCAACCGATCTTGCACTTTTAAAGATCTTATTCTTATTTCTGTATTGCTTTAGTGATTTGTTTATTATTTGCTCTTGTTTCTTTTATATATTCTGATTTATACATTTTTAATTGTCTATAATGTCATTAATAAGCTTTTTCATGCCCAATTAGCTTATTATATTCATCTCATTTCACTGATTTTTCTCTGCTACCCAAGGACTATTACAATCCGGTATGTCAACATCGAAATTAGAGTTCAGCCCACTGGCTCTTTTCAAATAATAACAGGTTGAACTAGTACGCTGCAATGGTTAAAATTTTACAATCGATATCTATCAGCGATTTTTTCAAAGTCATTGATGTTTTCCTAAACAAATGAACCATACTCACACATAGATAAATAGCTAATCCTAGCTAAATCTTAATCTTAATTATATAATTGACATATTACTTTCGAAACAGTTAAAATCACGAGAGCTCACTGCATTTAATTTTTTAAGAGAGTTCCTGCAAAATGTTTTGCTGGCATACAACTAAACCTTAAGAAAATTAAAACTTTTGCTTAGGGTTTTAATTTATATTTATAAATTTAACTGAACAACCTCATATATTTAAAGTGACTTCAGCTTTTGAAAATTTTATCTGGGACTGATGTAGCTGGTGCGATGAATATTTAAATTTCTACATAGTTTTCCATAAAAGCAGAGGATTCTGATGACACAGTTCAACGTGGGATGATAAATACGATTTCTGATCACTGTTCGAATGTTAGCAGGAAGAACTGGGGTGCGCTTTTCGTTCAGTAGCGCTTGACTGTTGCTTTTTGGGTCCATTTGTCTTCTACGTTTGATAACTTTTGCTATATCATTCTTAGAAATAATAAAACGTTACACTGTTCTATCATTCTGGAATAAGAATAAACAGCATCGGAAAGGGCTACCCGCAAACGATTCAATTTTTGAAGGTATTTTGGCAACAGACTTGAAAATGAAGAATGGAATGATAAGATCGATTGTGTCCGAACTCGCGTGTAAAATTTTACGAGCCTCGTGGATTTCAAACCCGTGTTACAATTTCTGTAACAATCGTCACCATCAACAAGAAAGGTGGAGCGCCTTTATAAAGGTGGATCCTGTTTGAGGGCGCTACGAGAGAGAGATGAAAAAAAATGAGAAAACGCAAATGGAAGGGGGGAGTGAAGGTAAAGAGTTGGTCGGCTCATCGAGAACGACGGAGGCGAAGGAAAATGTGTTCAGCTAAGATAATTGGGAAGCAAGGAGGAATTAAGATGAATAGAAAAGATGCAAGAGATTCCGTTAAGGGGTAGTCGTATGTTATAAGCTTGATAAGCATCGACGAAACTTGGAATTCGCTTCCCGTAGACCGAATGGAAAATAGCAAAGCAGCAAGAATTCCCGTTCCTCAGGTCAGTCTGATGAATATTTTTAGAGACCTTGACGACAATTCCAATTCGACTGAAACACTGGAACTTTTCCTCGAAACTAGAACAGAATTGGAATTAATTAAGCTGCAGGTCATTTTGACTAATATTTTCGTTAGACTTTGAAATTAGTCCGTCCCATGTATTCGAATGGACTAATTCTTTGTGAAATAGAATTCCTTCTAGAAACGTCGTTAGCAATTAATTGAAAAAGGCGTATTGTGACTTGGTATCGAAAGAGATTTTTTGGTAATTTTGTATGGAGTTTGAAAGCCTTCTTTCAATCAAATATGGGAGAATAGTAAGTTACGATAATTGTAAGTTAGACGTAACATATTTGCTCTTCTATTTTTATAATCAAAGACGTTGATATCATAAAAGATTAGCATAAGATAATTTCTCGAATGTGCAAGTCAAAATGACGGACTCGATTTCAAAAATTTACTATGTGAAATCTAATGAACATAGGGTATTGTGAGACATGTGTTACGAAAGGTAAACATTCAAAATTTACTTCAAACACATCATGCATCAAGCCCCGATTTCAGACATTTATTTTGTGATGTCTAATGAACGTATCGTAACGTGAGACATGTGATTCGAAAGGTTACCTTTCACAGTTTAGTTTCCACGCAGTGTTTTCACTGCACCTATTGCTGATATTGACCGCGACATGCTACGAAAGGTTTGCCAGGAGGTAGGCTATCAGTTTAATGTGTGTCGGGTTACGCAAGGCGCTCACATAGAACCTGTGGTGTGTTTGAAGTAACACATGCCACACATACACCATAAGTTCATTAGATTTCAGAGTAAACTTCTGAAATCGGGTTCATCATTTTGACTTGCCCTATATTTCTCTATCAGCGATCTAAAATACTGTTCTTTATTATTGATATTAATTATAGTTCAGTAAGCTATTTGATATACTTCCTTAATAAGTAATAAGGCAACTAATTGGGTATGCAGAGTCGTGCCCGTTCTCAGTTTTTGGATAATGATTTTTTACTCTAAGATATAATATCTTATCAAAGGTATTATCATAGAAGATAACTTAGCTTTTGCTTAGTTTATTCCGAACTTTTTTTAATCAATTTATTCAGCAAGATTTGCTATCCTGACTTCGGAGTATTTTTGTGCTACTTATTAATTCCTATTTCTATTTAACCATTTCATGTTTCGTCAGAGTGGTCACGTAAAGGATTAGTGCAGTGAATTTACCTGACGACGACTGGAGGATTTAATGCTAAAGTGGAATAGCGCTCAGCATGGACAGCACCTCCGAATGACAACTTCCTCCACTAATTGTGTATTTATGGATTTAATTATTGATAAACTAAGTTTAATTATAAATACGTAATCTCAAATGACTTTAACTTATTTAATTCAGAACCTTTAAGTTCTACTATTCTTTTGTTAAGCATAATTGTGAACATTCGAGCAGAGTTATCAAGTTAATTTATTTAATGAATGTTAATAAATTTCTTTATGTAAGATATTTTGTTCCATTATTCTTCCTCAATGCTTCTGAATTTAGTTAATGCTTCCATTGCCAATTTTATATACACCTTAAAAATTTTATAAAAGTTTTTACATTTTTATTGTGCCCTCCGTAACAAAAAAGTGCGGACTCTTGTTCCAGTGGGTATAGGTTGGGACGTGACAACCTAGAGAGAAGGTCTCCGCATTGAAACGTTATAGATAGTGTAAATTAGGGGCTTATTATTGGTAGAACCAACAGTGAAGTCTTCAGTCAATTGTTACACAGTAGGTCTTCGTTGTCGCTGCACAAGCCGTTGATCAGGATTCTGTTTGGGCGACAGCCAGTGGTAGCATCTGGGAATGATAGCTACCGTTTGTGCGTTCTTCCACCTTGAACTTCCCGTGCACGTTTAGACGTGGGTCTCGGCTGCTGCTCTCATCTCGTAGCAGTCGTTTCATTACTTGGATGCGCAAAATTCTTGTTTATCGTTGGGGATCAATTCGAGACAAAAATCCGCTGATATGATTAGAGCTCCGTGTGCAACTCACCTGATCCACATAATTTTGCACGCTCTGTACTTACGGCCCATGAAATTTACATTTACATATTTTATGACATATTTCTAGTTCATTGGCTAGGCAGTGTATATTCGCACAGAAATTTGTAATTCAGATTATCCGTAAGGCAGTTGGAAAACATTACAAACTTTTATAATTGTATGGCGGAAAGAGAGGCGGGGAAGCATTCTGTTCTTCTGTTGAAACTTTAATTTCTCAAAATTGCTTTGAAAATTATTTTTGCGTTGATGGTAACACGAGGTTTCATCTAATTTTATATTATTCATAATCTTAAGTTCTCATCACCTACGCAGTCTTTTTTTAATTAAAAACAAACAAGAATTGCGTGCTTAGTTATACAGAGAGATTCATCGGTTTCTGCTCCGTAAACATTGCAACCACGGACGAACTTAAGCTTGAGTAGATTTGTGCCAGATTCAAACACGGAGCAATGACCGCTGGCGAGGGAAGAGGAATAATTTAAATTTAAATAAAGCAAAATTGAACAGTAGGAGCAGCAACAGAAATTTACTTAAATAAGTAAAAATTATTTTTGTGTCAATGGCACAAGTTTGCATCAAGTTTCAAGCTGCACTTGGCGAAGACATTCAGTTTGCGTAGCTATAAGCTACTCTTAAAGTGAAACTTTTTACAAAAAGCTGCACGCAAAAAATTTTCTTGCTATATTGTTTACACCATAGAATGTCATAATAAGCAACACTGTTCTCTACACATTTGGAACTAGTGAAGAACTGGTTGTCCTATATGAGTGACTAATGATCATTCTCAGGCAATGCATAAAATATAAAATATCAGATTCTAATTCAAAACTTTAGACAATGTCAATATTTCTGTTTTCTTAATAAGATGTAGAAAGCCTCCAAGCCTTCGTGGTCTACCACAGTTGGATTTTTTTTCCTGCATAGCATGTTTCATGACAATCTACCTGTATTCCAAGAAATAATGTCTCCGTACACACAGCTGAAAGTTGTCCAAGCATGTTCAGTGAGCATGAGAATGAAGTGGGTCATTTCGTTTGCTTCCGCAGTCACAATCTTAATATCACGGATAAATACCTTTGTTATGTTAAGAAAGTATAAGACCACTGAGCTGACGTTTGGAATTAGTGTGAAAAAGGGGTTTATTTGATCAAAATGTTTTATAAATGAACAAAATAATGTTTGTTCCATGATATGAAAGAAATCATTGTTGATTTTTATCTGATTTTTATACAAAAATAAAAAATTAATTGTAATGCTTTTTTACACTGTTAAGTATTTATAAGACCACATGAATTATACAGAGTTTGAAACTGGGAAAAAATTAAATTCGGGCTCCTTTATTTACAATGTCATCATATACAGGGTGAGGCATTTATCTTGAGACAACTGAATATCTCGGAAACTAAACATTGTACGAAAAAATGTCCTAAATCAGAAGTGAATTATTTCGCGGGGGAAATTCACTAGTTAAAAAATTATCCCTCCCTCCTTGTGAGGGGGGCCGGGGGGAGGGGGTAACTTTGAAATCTTAAATAGGAACCCCTATTTTAATGGTATATTCAGATTGTATGCAGTATTTGAGAAATGTTTTATTCTTGGTGTTTTTTCAATTGATCTAACCGTTTAAGAGATAGAGGACCTGAAACTGTGGAACTTTGAAAGTTTTTGAACCCAATTTTATCAATGAAGACAAAGATACAGAGAGTGGGTCTTACAGACATTCCTATTCTACTTTGTAATGGTCTTTAAGAATCCGAAGTCAGAATTTCAAAAATCCAATATTTTTCAATACACACGCATAGACTCTGTCTCCATAGGACTGCTGCCCCCAAAAATTACTTGTGCACTAATAAATTTTGAATTAGAGGAGAAAACAAACACCTTATTTTCTGTGGATAATTACTTAAGGTATTTACGAGAGTGAGAGATACACAAACACTTTCCACATTTGAAGTATGGAAAGTGTTTGTGTATCTCTCATTTTCGTAAATACCTTAAATTTTGAATTTATGAAATTCTGACTTCGGATTCTTATAGACCATCAAAAACTAGAATAGGAATTCTGCAGGCCCACTCTCTATCTCTTTGTCTTCATCGATAAAATTGGGTTAAAAACATTAAAAGTTCCACACTTCCAGGGCCTCTATCTCCTAAACGGTTGGATCAATTGAAAAAACACCAAGAATAAGACATTTCTCAAAAATTATGTCTAATCTGATTATACCATTAAAAACAGGGATTCCTATTTAAGATTTCAAAGTTACCCTCTCCCCCCAGCCCCCTTCACAAGGGGGGGGGGGGTAATTTTTTAACTAATGAATTTTCCCCGCGAAATAATTCACCTTTGATTTTGGGCATTTTTTCGTACAATGCTTAGTTTCCGAGATATTCAGTTGCCTCAAGATAAATGCCTCACCCTGTATTCGTCCTGGCATTGACCTTATTAGATTTCAAGTGTCTCTTTGAAATTTGAATCCCATGCATCGGAGCTCATTTGTATTTTCATATTGCTTATTTCCAGGATAAACCTTCCTAATAAGGACACCCCATAGGTTCTCCTTAGGATTAAGATCGGGTCTACGAGAGGGTCAATCCAAAACATTGACTTTTTCGTTTGCAAACCATGTTTTCGTAGATTTTGATACATTGCTTGGAGCATGGTCCTGTTGAAATACCCACTCAATACATCCAATATATGGACCAAAAGGTATCAATCCATTATAAACAATACGTATCTGGATATAGGTCTGAATTCATTCGGTTATTGACAATAAGCAAATCTGCTTTCCCATGAAATGCAAATGCACCCCATACCATGATGGAACCTCCCCAAGCTGTCAGCTGTATCTGTCTCTGGGCTCTCTTCTCAAATCATGCCAGTAACACTTGTAGCCATTTGGACCGTCCAATTTGAATTTCATTTTGTCTGAAAATGCAACTGACGGCCATTATGTGCTACCATAACAGTTTTCATTAATTTTTTTAAGTTTCACGTGAGGTTATTTTCTCAGTCCTTTCCACACATTCACATGACTCACTTTTCCATCCACATCTTCGCCGATTTCACGAGTGAATCTTGATTTAGAAACAGCAAGACTCACAATTCTCCTAAAGTCTCTGGTAGAGAGGGCAGGTTTTCTTCCTATTCTCTTTTTGGTGCCATATTCATCTTGCTTATCACGTTGTGTTTTGAGAAAAAAAGTTTTGGCTCTTCTTAAGTCTCTGATTTTTCATTGCCATGTAAAAAATAGATTTTTCGAATTTCTTTCTCTGATAGATCTTTACCTCGAGGCATTGTACTTAGCACTTTTATACCAGAAAGAAGCACTTTATATTGGTTCAATACTTATTTGAATATGCAAATTTTGAAATCGAACGATCTATTCGAAGGTAATAAGGGCGGTGGTTTTATAAATATTTAACAGTGTAAAAAACATTACAACTATTTTTTTTTATTGTTGTATAGAAATCAGATAAAAATCAGCAATGATTTCTTTCATATCATGGAACAAACATTATTTTATTTGTAAAACTTGAGTTATTTAGGAAATAAACCCTTTATCTCACTAACACCCAACGTCAGCTCAGTGGTCTTATAATTTCTTAACATACCTTAATTTGGAGGTACGGATACGTGCAAAGTTTCCATCTTCAGCTAGAGACTGTCTTGCACGAGGATTGTCTTATACTCTCTTGAACAATGTACATGAAAATCGATAATAGTGTCAGTTACTGTATATACTTTTTGAAGCTGATATTTAAGTAGTAAGATAATTAAGGACATGTTTGTTTCATTAGTGCAAAGCTGTTAAAGTAGTAAGCAAAATGGGGTTGTTGAAAACGTAAATATTTCATTTCGGCTCTAACGAGTGTAATGTATGATAAAACTATAGTAAATACATAGAGTGGGCCAAAATTAGGCTTACAGTTGTTTCACTATTTGCAATGTTGAAGGAGGACATTCTGAGATTAAACTGCTAAAAATATAAGCAGGATATTAAACACGTGTGCATAAACAGTATTGAGCAAATATGACTGTAGCAAATATAAATGCATTAAAATTATTTCTAAAAAGTGCATACTTACTAAGTGTAAGCTACATTTGGATCACCTAGTATTAAATAAAATTCTTTTAGATATACGAGGCGTATCCCGAAAGTAAGTTCCGATTATATAGTAAAAATAAAAAATAAATTTATTTTCACAGCATTTGATTAATACATACCAAAAATTACCTTTCAATGTACTTTCCATCATCATTAAGGCACTTGCCATAGAGAAGCACTGATCTTTGTATCTCCAATCCCAGAATGCTCAGAGCCGTGTGAGAGAAAGGCCAACCCACTGGAACAGCTGTTTCTGCTGTACACTATCATACCAAAAGTCACGGGATACCTATTCAATATCGTGTGAAGTACAGAAACTCGACGTGGCATGGACTCTACTAGTGGGTGGAAATACTCTGAAATGTTCAGCCATGTATTCCCGATAGTCTCCCATAACTGCGTGATTGTTGCAAGTGTAGGCTCTTGTGCATGAATAGATCGTTCAATAATATCTAAAATATGTTCGAAGGGGCTTATGTCTGGCGATCTAGGTGACCAATTCGTTCGTTAGAATTTCTCAGCATGCTCCTCAAACCAATCGCCAGTAATGTTGGTCCGGTGATATGGCGCATTGTCTTCCTGGAAAATCCCATCTTTGTTAGGGTATATGAAGGCCATGAGGAGCTGCAAATGATCACCAAGCAGCGACATAACGCTTCCCAGTCAAAGATAGGTCCAATTTGATTAGAGGACTCAAAATCCTGACATGAAAACATGCCTCACGCTATTTAACCACAACCAGCTTGCACAGCACCATACCGACATCAGTGCCAAATTTCGCTGGGAGGTAAATCCCTGAAATGAGGTATTCTCTACACGCTTGAAACTGGAGCGAGGAATGTTGAAGGCTCCCACCACTTCACAAATGGAATATCCGTCTAGCTCTAACTATCATTCCGCTTCCAAACTCTGATAATTGTCGTAGTGTAGTCATAATCACGTAACAAAACGTTTCAGATGACTGCTGATAGTCGAATTTGCAGCACTGATGCTGCTCTGCCTATTTATACGTCTTTTACCCAATGCAAGCGACACCTGAAAATTTCCATACGATGCTCCAATGACTTTTGGCACTTCGGTGTATTCCTCAGGGAACAGCTTGGCAACGAGAATGAGCAATATTTCCTATGTTCCAAGGGATTTTATGATAATTTTAAATCTTTCGGGCCATGAAATGATCGGAATCAGCAGTGAAAATGACGACACTGTGCCCACAAAATTATCTTTTGGACGCTACGTACGTGTATTTTTCACTCTTTCATCACAGTGCTTATCCCATCTCTTAAGCATTAAATCTCTCATGGCATTATCCAAACACCACAAAGGAATGTCTGCCTGTCCACACTCCTTGCATACAACAAACGGGTGACAGGCTGCATTTTGTAGGCGACGGGTCGCTCAAATGTCGTGACCATGTTAAACACTTAAAAGAATCGTCAGCACAATATTGCGATGTAGGAATAAAGGAATTTAAAACGCATGCACACAGTCATGCAATATCTACGATCGGAACTTACTGTCTAGATATGCCTAATGCATTTTAGATAGTCGTGTTGACGAAATGTACGCTTACTTATGGCTAGGAACTGGATAACCTTGAGCAGCGCAGGGTAGCTTCACAGATTCGCCCTTTTTTACAGTAACCATTGGGAAACTAGAAGTGATTCTCGGAGACATGCTACTTTTAGGATCTAAAAAAGAAAATACATAACAACATAATCTTTAAAAAATTGTTTTAATAAGTTTAAATTTATAATTAGCAGAAAGCTATTCATTTTCAGTAATTTTCAGCCTGCCTCAAACAAATTTTGACATCGTACATATAAATGAACTTAGCTTAAATTTGCCTTTGGTAGCAGAAAATTTTGTTAAGTTTCGTTTCAAAATTATATACAGTTCGTTTCAAAAGTTTGAGATACTTTAAGTTAAATGCATTCTAAGCAAATTTAAAAATTCACACAGCACAACAACCCTGACCAAAATTTATTCAACTTCACAATCGTTCTCCATGAAATATCAAAATGTAATATGCAGTACATTTAAGGAAATGAACTTTTGAAATTTTTCTTAAGAAAGCAACTGCTTCAGAAGTTGGGATAATATAAAATTTATTAATTAATTCTCTAAGTTTGCAAATTTTCGAGCACGATTTAATTACCATATGATGGAGTAGTGCATTTTTCATCAGCAAGGATCAACAACTTAATGAACAGTCATGCATACTTGAGCGTCCAAAACAGAAATGGGTAAAACTTCACAAGTCTCGGAAAGAGATCGAGTTTTAATTTTTAAATTAAGTATAAAAATTGACACATGCTGCAATAGCAAAACAAATAAAAGAAGAAGTTAAAACACAGTTAGCAGAATTTTAAAAAGATGGAGAGAAGATCAAACTGTGAAGATGAGAAATCGAAGTGGTCGACCAAAAGCACTCAATGAAGTGATCAAAACAGACGAGGCAATTGTGTTTTTACCATGAAAAAGGCTGTCTGCTAATTCAAATCTGTTTCTCGTGGCTTCCAAGATGACTTTGCAAACTTTTACTTCTTATTTATTACCGATTCTTTCATGTGTGTCTCTAGTAACCGCTGGTACTCATCCTTGCTACAAATAAATTTCAGCTGCTTGATAGAGCTAGCTTTGTGTCGTCGATTGAACTTTAATTCGTTTATTCCGAGGGGACCGACATTCAAAGAAATGATGTACGAGATTTAAAAATCCCCAGATTTTTCAAGTGATTCTAAGATTTTGAAGTTTGTGAGATTTCTAAAGATTTGGGAGAGATTTCATAATCTGTAAGATTAGACTACGTAACTCGGAAACTACTCGTTGGAATTCGATCAAATTTTAACGGTATACACAATTTTATGTGCCCTATCATTCCCCCAAACTTCATTATCCTAGGTGTTATAGAACCTGAGTTATTAACTTGTTGATCTTAGTGGCGGCATTTTTATTTCTGTTCATATCTCGGTTATCCTTAAAATTCGAATCCATGTTCATATGAACTATTTTCTTAGAATCATCCATACTACCTCCTCTAAAAATCTGTGACAGGGTTTCAGGCTCAAGCTGTATATTTTACTTTTGTTATACATGCATAATGTACTGTTTGTACTGTTGTTTTTAACATTACAGGATATTTATCATATTAAAAACATGATTCCTAATTTAAATAGGTTGGTACTGAATATTTAGAAAAAGCTTTTTAATATTAAACGTAAACGTTATGAGGGCCGACCGAGAAAACCTGGAGCAAAGTATCAATAGTGAAAACCTGAAACGAAATGAGAATTCGCGAGGAATTCGTGAAATCACTTTAGCGAACGAGAGCGATACACAATGACGAAACACAGATTTTCCGATTTCTGCGGGTTTTTATTAGATTTGAAGATGAGGAAAATATTTTTGCCGAGTTTTTTGCTTATTTTTTGCGGATCGTTGGATGGCGCAGAGATCGAATGTTAGATTTCAGACTTTTAAAATCTGCGATAATCTTTGAGATTTTTTACAGATTTGTAAGATTTGTGGGAGGGTGTACGAGATTTTTCTGTATGACGGACCCCTTGCTTTATTCACAATGGCAAGGTTCTTGTTGAACGTCGAAAATTCGCTTTCTCTCCTTTGCTTTTCACATCAACAGGATACAGCGGGGAGACGATGGTTGGTTTATTAGAAATTTTGGCGTCGACTACTAAGATCATTTTGCGCCTTTTACACAAGTAATATCTGTACGCAGCCCGGGACAAACACAAACATCCATGCCGACGGCGGGATTCGAACCCACGACCAGGCGGACTCGAGAACTAGAAAGCCTACGCCCTAGCCCTTTCGGCCACCTGGGTTCCTAGATCATTCCGTTCAAATATTATAGTTTTAATTGTATTTGGGGCCTCGGGACCTCCGGCGGGGCCCTAGAGGCTTATATCACTTTTCTTGTATATTGGTTTTATTTTATTAGAACCACACTACAAATTTACGAAATTTCTGGATTTTAGGCCTCTTTGTTCAAAAGATAATAAAAAGAATCATGAAATTCATACAAGTGGCACCTGAGGGGCGCGGGCCACCATAGAGGATTCGCTATATTTTTCGCACCGTCCTCTGTATAGGGCCTGCGTGTGTACAAAATTCCAAGCCTCTAGTTCAATACTTTCAAAAGTTATGGCGTGTGGCATACACATTACAGAGTACATACATACGTACATCTGTACCGTCGTTAATAGGGTTTTAGATGGTGCTAAAACCCTAAAAAAAGAAAGATAAAACAATTAGACAAAGGACAGGTAGATAACAAACTCAACAAGTAGGATAGTTTTCATTACTCAAATATTCATATATGTCCTGGAATTCATAACGCGAATATGCACGCTCTTTAATGCTTTGTTTGGTTTCATCCATAGTTGAATTTTTTAGGGTTTTAGCATCATCTAAAACCCTATTAACGACGGTACAGATTTATATATGTACTCTGTAATGTGTATGTTACACGCCTTAACTTTTGAAAGGATTTACCTAGAGGCTTGAATTTTTGTACACACATAGGCCCTATACAGAGGACGGTGCGAAAAATATAGCGAATCCTCTAGGGTAGCCCGGGGCCCCTCAGTGACCACTTGTATGAATTTCATGGTTCCTTTTTTATCTTTAGAACAAAGAGGCCTAAAATCATGAAATTTCGTAAATTTGTAGCGCGGTTCTACAAAAACAAAACCAATATACAAGAAAAGTGATATAAGCCTCTCGGGCCCCGCGGCCCCAAATACAATTGAAGCTATAACATTTGAACGGAACGACCAAGGAACCTGAAATTTTGTATATTTATTGTGTAGTACTAAAGAATTTTTTTTACAAATATACAAAAAAGTAACGTATGCCCCAGCAAAGCCCCAGAGGCTCCAAACACAAGCAAAGCTACAATTTTTAATCGCGAAGTTCTAGAAATCTGAAAGTTTGAAAATTACTTAAAAATTTAGCTAATATACACTAAAAGCTTGTATAAGCCTCTTGGGTCTCGACAGGGGCCCTGAGGCCCTAATCACAAATCAAGCTATAACTTTTGAACCAGAAGTCCAGAAACATGAATTCTTGCATATTTATGGTATGTTACTTAAAATTTTAGCTCTTATACACTAAAACTTATATAGTCGTCTGGGGCCCTGGCAGGGGCCCTAAACACAAACAGAGCTATAATGTTTGAACGAAAAGGCTTAGAATTCTGAAATTTGTATACTTATAGTAGTTTACTAAAAAATTTCTTAGGTCTCGACAGGGGCCCTGAAGCCTAAATCACAAATCAAGCTCCCAAATTTGAATAATGAAAAGGCCTAAGAACTTGAAGTTTTTTTATTTTTACAGTGCGTTACTTAAAAATTAAAGACAATATGCAAGGAGACAATATACCTGGTATAGGCCTCAGGGCCCCTGGCGGCCTCAAATACAACTGAAGCTATAACATTTGAACGGAAAATCCTAGGGACCTGAAATTTTGTTTAATCATAGTGTGGTATTTAAAATTTAACTAATATATATTAAAAATTATATATGTCTCGTGGCAGGGGCCATGCGGCCTCAATCTCAAATCAAGCTATAAAGTTTAAACCCGAAGTCCAGAAACCTGATATGTTTTATATATATAATGTGTTGCTTAAATTTTAGCTATTACACACTAAAACTAATATAGTGTCACAGAATTTTGAAGTGAATCCGAAAATTGAGAAAAATTCCGCGACGAGAAGATTTGATGATATTAAGGCGAAATCGGAAGGAAGAGCCCGCACCCCAGGAAATAGAAATGGATCGGTCTTGCGTGTCGCGCGTGGTTCGAGACCGAGTCACGAGAGAGAGAGGGAAGCGTGACAGAAGGTAGAAGGAGATGCGATTGGCTTCCGACGAAGGTAGACGAATGGGCGAGCACTTCGGAGCGGTGTAATGGCGGGAGTTTAAAGAAATTCGACAGACAAGGGGGAACTGTATGTGATTCTGTGTATGCATCCTTTTGTTTAATAAGACAGCAAGTGGACAGCTGAAATTTTATCTTTAAAAGAAAGAAAGAAAATTTAATGCGCTTCAATTGATAGTAAATTCTTTAGAATTAAGTGTGCAGCTATTGCGCTGACTTAAAGGAAGGAAAAAGGAATCTGGATTTATCATTGTATCCAGGCGTCCAAGATATTGTTGGAATTATGTTTTAATTGAAGATTTGGATCTTTAGCATAATACGAACATATGGACGTCCGAAAGGATGAAAATCCATTGTATACAGGGTGTTTTTGAATTGAGTACAGATTTTTGGGAGATGATAGAAGAGGTCCTTAGAAGTATTTTTTGTCATATGAACATGGGGTCCCCGCAGCTCCGTTTACTTACAATACTGCATTGAACAATCAAATGACACCGGGATGCAGTGTGCGTTGGTATGCCTAGATTATTTTATTTTTAACAATTAACACAATCAATCTACTGTAATAACTTTTAAAGTAATTGTTTGCAAAGAAATTTCAAGGTGCACCTGCTTGTTTGTTGAAAAGTCTTAGGACAAACTTCGTCAAAGAGATTCCATGGTATCCAACCCCTTTGTAAAATACGATTAGTCCATATGTAAATGAACTAATCGCATTCTGGGAAAGCAGTAGATAAAGATTTGTTTTAAAAAGTTCACTTGATGTACTTTTTACATGTGTAAAGTTAAACAAACATTATGAATCGTTTTACATGGAATGATTATGCAGACATGCATCTGTGTCTCGGTGCTGCTGAACGTTATCCCAACAGAATTCTTCCCAATTCACGAACATTTGGTGCAGTAGATTGTCGTCTAAGAGAAACAGGCGCATTCGCTCATGATAATCATCAGCGTGAATGTCGTCGTTGGTTACGCTCCACTGAATTAGAGGATGAAGTTTTGGAAAGGTTTAACCAAAATCCATCGACAAGTACTCGTGCGGTCGGAGCTGCTCTGAATACTAGTCATACCACTGTATGGAACATTTTACATGACAACCTGCAACATCCGTTCAAGCTTCGAAAGGTGCAGGAATTATGTCCCAATGATCATGGTCCCCGGCGTGCTTTCGCGGAATGGTTTATGCAGCAACAGAATAGGATTCCAGGCTTTCCTTCCATGGTTTTGTGGACAGATGAGCAACGATTACGCGAGAGGGATTGTTCAATAGCTACAATAGTCATCTATGGTCTCATGTCAACCCATGTGCAACACATGTTAACAGTTTTCAGCATCGTTTTTCGTTGAATATTTGGGCTGGCATGATTCACAATGTCCTGATTGGGCCATATCTCCTACCATGCCTTCTTAACGGGCAAACATACCTTGGTTTCCTGAAGGAGGAGCTCCCTGGTCTTCTTGAAGATGTTCCACTAATGACCAGACATTTGATGTGGTTTCAACAGGACGGCGCACCTTCGCATTACACGAGAGCAGTTAGAGATTACCTAAATGAGACATATCCTAGTCGTTGGATTGGTCGTGGCGGACCAGTTGCTTGGCCACCGAGATCGCCAGATCTCACACCGATGGATTTTTTTTATGGGGAAGCATAAAATCAATGGTGTACTCCGAACCCGTAGATACCGAAGAAGAATTGGCGGCTCGTGTTATCGCGGCAGCAGGTGACATCAGCGACCGTGCAAATCAACTGTTTCCACGCGTACATCAATCCATCATAAGGCGTTGCGAATTCTGCTATGAAGCAAATGGCGGTCATTACGAACAATTACTGTAAAAGTCATACAGTAGATTGCTTGTGTTAATTGTTAAAAATAAAATAATCTAGTATTATAAACGTAGGAGTTGTGATAATTATATATTAAGATGAATAACACTCCTTTAATTAAAAGAAGACAAATAAGTTAAAATAAATAATAAAAAACAATGAAAAAAGTCACCCAATTGGTAAAGTAAAAGTTGAAGGACGAAATATAAATAAAACACAGGACTTGTGGAGAAACTCAGATGAAACGCAGAAGAAACACAGAAGAGACGAAGATCCAGCGATGAAATGTTACACGAACACAGGGATGTACACAGTTACAGATGAAGAAACGTTACACGAACTTCCATCATAGACCTTCTTCATCTGTAAATGTGTACCTCCCTGGAATTATAAATATTATAAATTATAATGGATAATTTGGCATTGATAGCTTGGCATGATTAAAGGAGCCCGGATTGCATATTGAAGGGCATTTATATAATTAAGCTTTGTTCTTATCAGGAATAGATTTGGAAGGTTATTTGGAATTATTATTCATTTCTATTTTGGTATGTGTTACCGTCTGGTGCCCGCATTGCGTATTGAAGGGCAAAAGTAATTTATGTAAAGCCCATTGGAATAATTAGAAGCTAATATTTGGGACAATTAATGATTTATTAAATAAGGCTTGTGTAGAGGCGCATTAGCATACCGCCTTCAACTACTTTCATATTGACATTTATTAATATTGCCTTATTTTTGCATTTTCCTTTTCGGAGCTTCACGGCGCTCAGTTGGATTGGTGTTTTCGGAAGGACCGAAATCGCAGTTTCGTACCTGAGCCGAAATACGATGTGTGCTGACCCTTCCTGGACTCTGGAGTGAATTGGACGGCGAGAGAAGTCAACGCCTGTAAACAGAGGAACAAGTGTCAGCTTCAGCAAGCAACCTATTGAATTCATACTTTGGTTTCCTGATGTAATGTGTATTGCAAGCTAAAGTCTGTTTAAGCTAAGTTTACTTAATTTTGATTTAATTTACTTACCAGAACGTAATTGGATTATTTACGTTAGTGTTGATTCTCTTAAAGAAATTAAGACCTATTAAGACCTCTTAAAGAAGTTAATCAGTTTATGCTTTTCTGTTCACTTGAATAATAAACTTTATTTATATTTCAAACTTCAACACAATTGATCTGTATCATTACTTACCTTAACACGCTTCCACGTTACAGACAGTCCTCTGAGGCCTCGGCAGGGGCCGCGAGGCTCCAAATATAAACCCAGCTATAACTTTTGTACAAAAAAGCCTAAGAACCTGAAATTTTGTATTTGTGCCCCTCCACTTATTATAGTCACGAGCCGCTACGGCTCGTAACATTTTGTTGCTAAAACCTTTATATCGTTGGATAACGATGCCCTAAATAATTTTTTAAAATGGCTGAAATATATTATAAAACAACTCGAACTGACCCTGCCAAACCGCTGGATTCACGTTTTTCCGTCTGATCAAATTTCTCCAATTGTTTGAAACACGTTTTCTCTATTTAGATTCAATGTAAGCAGATTATTAAACTGTAATAGTGTGGGTTAGATTGATCAGAGTGGGTAAAAGTATTTACAATTTAATAATATATGGTGTGCCCCAATGAAAAGGAGACGACTGTTATATCTAATAACACTTTAAGTAGAAAATATTTGAAGTTTAGTTTAGGGTCTTATATTGATGATTGCCCTTGACATTGATGCACTCATCCCAGTGCGTATGAAGCTAAAGGATGGCTTCAGTGTAGAAACTCCTCCGTTGCTACGGATCCACTTTCCCTACAGTAATCTGCACTTTCTTGCACAGGTGAAACAGGCCATCAAAAACAAGCACAGAGGAAAACTCTCGAAAGGGATAGTGCTACTCTAGGATAACGCTACGCCACATGTGGCCAAGAATACCCTCCACCTACTGGAAACATTTCGATTGTAAGTCCTCAATATCCTCCGTACAGCCCGACATTTTCCGATGTGATTCCTTCGGGGCTGTCATGCTCGACTGGGGCATGCTCGACTAATCACAATTCTCATTTCACAATCAGCTTATCCCAAGTTAGAGGAGTTAATATTATATAGAGAAAGTCATTGTATAATAAGGACTGGGGAGTTATTATTACATGGGAGTTAATATAAAACACTACACTGGGTCAATACTGAAGCTCTGTTCATGTGATGACGTTATCAATAGTAGAGAACATTCTATTTAAGCAAAAGGTTAAAAAGAAGAGAAACGACTTGGTTCAGTTCAAAAATTTATAAGCCTTCCACATTTGACAGGCATTCTACCCGGGGTTTAGGTAGTGTTTTGAGGGAATTTAATTTTAGGGTTGCTTATAGGAATCCAAATTTTCTTAAGCAGTTGGTGGGTAATCCAAAGGATAAGATCCCGAAAAATTCGGGAATTTACGAAGTCAATTATGGTTTTTGTGGGAAGGTTTATCGAGGCCAGACGCGGCGTAATATTGAAATTAGGGGAAGGAGCACTTGACCGATAGAGTGGAGAGGGCAAGTGTTGCTAAACATGTTCATGACACAGGCCGAAAACCGACATCAAAAAGTATTACGGAAACAGTTTTGCATTGTTGTTGCACTTTAAGCATTGTTGGTACCGGCTTGAAGCCCACGCCGGCACTGAAAAGTCATCTGACTATTGTTGTCTAAGCAACAATTTTTATTTAAATCTTTACTACAAAAATATTATGAAATATATTGAAAGTAGGGTAACAGATAGCGCCACTACACTTCGCTATCTTACCTAGCAAATTCGTGTAATGGGCTAACGTTTCGTTTTCAGTGTTTTTGAATGAAGTAGCACAATGAACCTATTGTATGCCACGAGTAAACACTCCGGACAATTATGGACCCTCCATCTGCCTGAGTGGTCCCCACCTGACAAGCGGGGTCCATGGCTTCGTGTGGCCTGTGCCGGACACGACCATCGGCCCGATTAAACATGCTGTTTTCAATTGACACTCGATTTTAAAACGAAGAAATCATGCGTTAACAAAATCGCGTCAATGACCATTTTATTTATTTAAATCGAGTGACAATTGAAAAAAGCATGTTTAATTGATGTATGTTTTCGAACACGCAGTTTCCATTAGCCTCATTTGGCTTTCCTGTGAGAATGGTTGACTTTAAGGCCAACACATTAGTGCACAGGTAGTTCGCAGAAACCTATTAATGGAACACATGGCGGTGTTTACTTTCTTTCATGCGCTTTTGCTTACGTTATGGATGGAGTTTAACCAAACTTCACGAGCTATTTACTCCTTTAAGGAATGCAATTTCGAAAAAACGTACGAGGAAACTTGTGTTTATTTTAAGGTGCAGAACACCGCTAGGTATTTCACGACATCCTTTTCAAAAGCACCCTGTATATTATTATTCACAATTTAATTCATAATTTATTATTTAGAAGAATCAATTAAATGTTCATTTAGATCTTTTGATGATTTTTGAAGTAGACATCTTATTTATAATTTATGCGCTTGTTGAATTTCTATGCGCTTTGAAGTGCTTAATTTATTTATACAGATTCGTTCCTCTCTATAGTTAACAAGAATGTTCCGACCCATAAAAGCGTTACAGGTGATGAAATAATCATTATGGATGATGCAATAATTTTAATTTTTCGCCATTAAAAATACACTCATGGTTTTAGATACTGCGAAAAGCTTGCACGTGCCGTGGTTATGGTCCTCCATTCGTTTGTGAGCGCAAACGCGAGTAAGGAGACGCACCTTAAAGGTAAACTCCACGGAAAAAATCGACTTTATTTTTTTTGCATCATAACATTAATCCAGATTAATAGAGTATTATCATTCAAAATTCGTCGATTTTTCCTAATATTTTATTAAAAAAAAATGCCTCGGAAAATTGAAAATTTGTGTGGGATCTTCCATTCCTTCTCCACAGAACATCGCGGAACAAGCTGTCATTTCCTGCCGCGAGAACTTCGGGGAATTTCGTCGCCGAAATTCTAGTCGCTTAGAACGATTCTATATATCGTAAGATTTTGCTAACCTGTTTTATGTCGGTATGCCTTCAATTTGTTCTCTGTTTGGATGTGTAAATAGACAGTCAGATAGAAATTTCACGTTTCATAGATTTCCACAATCAGAATCGATTAAAAAACAGTGGATTAGTTTTTTGACAGCGAGGGAACTGGTATCCAATTCCAAACAGCATTATGTGCTCATTTTGAAGCGGCTTGCTTTGTCTACGCATCCGCTGTTTAAAATTCAGTATCAATTCAAACAAGAAATTCTCCGAAACATGATCACGTATAAGGTGGAACTAGATGCTCTTCCAACTCCAAACGGGCCTGGCGTTCTTCAAGAACAACGACCGCAACAACACTCGTTAAACGCAGAAGGAATGAGGAGGTAAGCCTATCTGCTGTGTAAGGCACACGCCGCCCTAATGTGCATACGCCGACGCGGCAAGCAGAAGATCCCATTTCACGGTTTAATGCATAGGGCTGTATATCGCACAAGTTGCAGTAGCATTTAATTCTGTATATCGCTGTCAGTTATCAAAATCGCAGTCGTCACTATCGGTCTTGTTTCATATTCATAGTCCA
This sequence comes from Rhysida immarginata, assembly GCA_023313115.1. Classification (NCBI taxonomy): domain Eukaryota; kingdom Metazoa; phylum Arthropoda; class Chilopoda; order Scolopendromorpha; family Scolopendridae; genus Rhysida; species Rhysida immarginata. The sequence continues at coordinate 478,891 of JAHWFO010049837.1, forward strand.
TTGCGATGCCCAACTGACAACTAACCGATAGCGTCCAAAGTGTGACGTCACGAATTCATAACTCCTTCGTACTTCTCGGCAACTTGTGACGAACAGTTGCCGAACCATGGCGCCAGTGTCTATCGCAGGGGGAGGGGAAAAAATGAAAGTTTTTTATATATCTTATCAATTTTGAGTACGAATTGAAAATTTTTATACATGCTACGTTGTTATTGATACTTTCATCTTTCATTTAAAACAAAGTTGTTTTGGGTGTGGAGTTTACCTTTAAGCAAAGACGCTATGTTTATTCGACCTATCGAGAGGCTCGATACCCGTGCTTATACAGGGTGATTCGAAATGATGTCCGGCATTTCAAAATTTTACTATGCAATTATTTTATAACATAAACTAAATTGCAAGAAAACTCAAATATTTATTGATTCTAGCATTACAAATGTTCTATGTGACTCCCTCGAGTTACCCGGACAATGTCAAGACGATATTCAATCTCATCCCAAACTCCTTTCAGCATGTCTGCTGTTACTAGTCCCGTGCGTACCAAAGACATCCAGTTTCCAGAAATTGATCATACCACTTGCGGAAGCTTTTGTCAGTAGGGCAATCTTTATGAAATTGCCTACGAAATGCCCGCTGGACTAAAATTATAGAGTTTGTTTTTGCATACTCCAAGACGCAATATGCCTTTTCATTCACAGCAACCATCTTTACTTTTAGCACAACACTAGCGCCCCCACAGCCTCCAATTGCGGGAAGGTTAAAATATTTGAGATTTCCTGCATTTAAAATCCTGTCTGATTAGTTTATGTTATAAAATAAATGCATAGTAAAAATTTTGAAATGCTGGACCATCATTTTGAATCACCCTGTATTTCATACTTCAGTTATTATAAGCCCATATTCAGTACTACCGATGTACAGAATTCTGTAGACTCGTCCATTGATAAATAAATAAAAAGTTTATGTACTGTATAAATATTTGTTTGTTGCATCTAAAAACAATATCATATTCAGTGAGTTCGGACTGCGAATTCGAAACTAAGTCATCTTTTTCCACCGCATTTTTACTATTTTATGATTGTGAAGTTGAATAAATTTCAATAATTATTTTGGTCAAGCCTAGTCAAGGCTATTGTGTGGATATTTAAATTTGCTTAGAATGCATTTAACATGGATATATCAAATTTTTGAAACGAACCGTATGTGAATAACATTTAATATGAAATTTAAATGTCTTCTAATTTAAACTATTAGTATTTTTTAATTTTGAAAATCTTGAGAATATTTTAAAGTTAAAAGGAAATTCATGCAGCGAAATCTGACTTAATAGCGAATCATTTAATGACAACTGTACAAAAAAAACGTTGTCATCCTTTTAAACCGCAAACACAAACGTTAAAAGATTAAATGTTGTTTATTTATTCATAAATTGATTATTCCTAAACCGGCATCTGAAACAAAAATAATGTCGATTAAATCACGCTTGTAAATAAACGTAAATTATTTAAATCTCTTTGTGTTAAATAAATATTTGCTTGAGTAAATACGGAAAGATTTTGTTTTGTTTCATTATCACTCCCCATGTTAACTTTACCGAATGCATTCCTTTCTCTTCATGTTTTTCCTGATTAATTTGTTTAAACTTTTAATGGTGTTTACATGAACACCGTAAGAACTCATTTATTAATAAAAGTCCTGCAATATGATTTTAATCTGACACGGAAATTTATCAGAAACACCAATCTTGTGCTTTTGTCACGATTTTGGATACAGAAAAGTAAGCGTAGAGTCTCATGAAAAATTTGATTATAAAACACTTCACTCTAGCTTTATTAAAAATCAATTATAATAATGTAGAAAGATAAAAAGTTTTCGTTATTCTTGGTCACTCCTTTGATTCCTTCGGGGGGAGAACAGTCGATGGAGTCGGATATTCTACAGTAGATCGAAATTCCAGATAGATGTCTGTTCCAGACTCGGAAAATCTATTTCGATTAGTACATTAATCAATATCAAGGCAGTAGAAATTAATACGCATAAAGATCAATATTAAGAGTCACTTTTGAGTTCTGCACGATGCGAGCTCATTTACGGATCTGTAGATTGTGAAAGCAATCTTTACATGCATAGCTGTCAACGCAAAGTCTATTCACTGGATGGTGATGAAGTCGCTTGTTATTGTATTACAATGAAGGATTCAGGAGCTGGGGCATTAAGTTTTATTCTTTTTCCAATACAATTAGCGCATTCTGCTTCGAATGAATGTCTTTTATTAGGAATAACACATAATTGTAAATTTTCTTGCCTTAAGCAGCTTTTCGTCATCGTTGGCCTTTTATCTATAGCAGGAGTTGGAGAATTGCCTTCAGAAAACCTTTATTGTCGCTTGCGGACTGGTTTCCTGTTGAAAGTTTGCGCTCTCCTTTCTCCGTCTGCTTCTTCTTGTCCTTTGTCATCATCTTTTGTTCGCCCGATCTCCTACAGTTGCTAATTTGAATAGCCAATGGCAGGCGGAGCGAACTACACAAATTTTTAGTTTGCTTCGTGCCATGTGGCACGGCGAATCCGATCGAGGCTTCATCGATGCTTTTGATCGGCTTGACAATTGGCCAACCTTAACCTTCAAAACTCCTTCATATCGACATAAAATGAAAAAGGCTCTACTGTGACGTCCTTCCATGGGGTGCAGTCAATTTCCACTTGGGGGATATTAACTGAAATAACATTAAACAAAAAAAACCCTACATTCCATAACATGCAATTGATTTTATTACAACTTTAGACAACTTAGGCTACGACTAACAATTGTTAACTCCTGTAAATGTCTTAATATGAACAGTTAGGAATGAGCAGTTCATTAATTGCGTTAAGGGTAACAACTAGATCAAATAACTATGAACTTGGTGCACAAATAACAAATATCATCATGTCACTTCAATGATGGGTCTCACGGAATATGAAATTTTATTTACTATTTATCTTACGTGACTTCGATCTGGCTTCTACATCTTCATGGAATCGAAGGATTCTCGGGGAAGTTGAATAACACACATTCGTTAAACGCATCATTACTGAAAGCCAACTACTCGTCTGTGGATTATTTCTACTGAGAAAATTTCAATATGCAATATATAATCATTGACAATAAGCAATATATCAGTTTCTTACCATAAGAGTATGGTGGGGAAGTATAATCAAATATGGCGGCCCTCTTCTGTTACAATTTCAAAAGCCCGCAGTTGAAGAAACGATATCCAGAGACTTTGTCGACCAAGCAGATCCTAGGCAATCTATTCCTAATAGTTAGGCGACTTGTTATCAAAAGAAACCACTTCTGCCCCAACTACGCTCATCTATGTTAACCAACGCAAAAGATAACCATTTCTTTCTGCTCTTCCTTGAATCCATATTTCAGACAAAAGCCCGGATCGGCCAACTTTCGTCTCCTATTATGAACCGGTTGAGAAACGTTCTATCAAATTAATTAGCAGTTTGTGAGATGTGCCATGACTGATCCCTAAAGCTGCTGCGAGGTCATTTACCGATTGGGAACGGTTAGTACACACCAACATTTGCAAGCTCTGTGATCTTGACCTCAACTGGTCGCCAGTTCTCAATCATCTTCCAAGCTGTCTCTCACGTCAATTGAGGCAAATTTGTTTTTCTAGTTTTCATACAGCCTAAAATTTCAATAATACTTTCTTTAAATAGTTATTTCCTTGAAATAATATAACTGCTGCTAGCGCAGTTAGTACATAATGGCGGTTTCGACTACGCAGTTGGCGTATCTCTTATACATAGAGGATCTCTACTCTTTAGTGTACGCCAGCGACAACATGCGCGGAGTCTACAAACGTAAGACTCTAGGGATATATTTCCTCACAGGAGATAATTCGATCAATCCCTTTTTGAAGAAGCTTGTGGGCTGTCGATGGAATCATATCTTTACCCAGTCACATGCGTCTTCGTCTGAAGCAAATCGCTCTCCAAAAATGTGGAAATCGCGCAGGGAAAGATCTGGGCTGTAAGGAGGATGTTGAAGAACTTCCCAACCTAATCTCAGAAGCGCTGCATGTTGTAGCCTAATGCTCGAGAAAATTGACAAGCAGAGGGACTTTGTAGTCGAAGAATGCCATCATGAATATCCTGGAACTTGTGTACGGATTTTGTTTTTTTCGGCAGGGGAGAATATCCTCGCGTTTCCACTGTTGGCCCCGCCGTTTGCTTTCGGGCTCAAAATAGTGGCACTATGTTGCCCCGGTAACATTACGGGACGGAAAAGCAGATTCTTCCTCGTAATAGCATTGCAGATGATCCAGAGATTCAGCCATTCTGTGAGCAGCTAATTCCTTAGTCAGTTAAGTTGGAATCCTCTGCGCGGAAATATATAACGTACTGCAGGTGTTTTGTAATATGTCGTTCATGACACAGTGATTTCTTCGATAGTGATCTGCCGATTTTCCTGGTTAAGACCATCCGCTTGAGCAATAATATCAGGAATAATGATGGGCTTGTCCTGTCGAGTATGTAATAATGTATGACGTTTTCGCGCTCAGGCCTTATCTTTAGAAGGCGTTGGCCGCAGCCTGTCTTTCTCGCTAGCCTCGTTGCTTTGTTTAATGAAGACTTTTGCGATTGTTCCGTGAAGCAGTGTCAACAATGATGCAAGTCTTTCGCGCGGCAATACAACGTATCTTTTATTTTCTACAGAGTCCGCCAAAAAACGTATACACGCTTTACTAGATATTATCTATAATTTTTTCCGTAACAGCAAAATCGAAAGCTTACACCCCAATATTATTGCATGTATTGAATGAAGACGATCCCGATAAAAGAAGACCACAATTGCACCTAGACATAGGAGATTGCTGATAAGAGTTTGCTAGGAAATGGATAGGAGCAACTGTTCGCCGTATTCAAAAATATCTCAACGCTGATGATAATCACTTTGAACAGCTGTCGTAATTGTAGAAGTCAAGAGGACTTATATTCATCGCTTGATGCCTGTATGAATTTAATGTTACGACTTTTCTAAAAAATGTTCTTTTGCTGAAGTGTGTATACATTTTTTGGCGGATTCTGTATACAGGGTGTTCTCGAATAGTGTACAAACTTGGGCGGTAATAGAGGGATCAAATCTAAGCAACATTTCTCTCTTTCATTTTATTTCTCTGGACATTGTTTTTGAGATAAAAAATGCTGAAATCCGACCTGCAGGAAATAGTTGTTTGGATTCTGTGGGGACACTTAAAGACATTGGATCCGAGCCACCAGTGGGATCCGATGAAGAGCTGGTAGCCAGAAACGCCGTAGCTGCGGACCAGATTCGCGAAGAACCAGGAACTTTTGAGCATGTACGTCAGTCCATGCGGCGACGTTGTGAAGCATGCATTCATGCCAGAGGGAGTCAATTAGAACACGAATTGTAAAACATTTGCATGTTTCATAAAAAACAAGTCACATGATTGTACTGTATGCAATGTGTTTTTGTTCCTTTTATTACATGATTGACCATGATTTTGACGTGTTCCAGAAGCACGGATTGAATGGCATATTAGGTCTACGCCACGTCCAACATTTTTTATCTCAAAAATAATACCCAGAGAAAAAAATGGAAGAGGGAAATGTTGCTTAGATTTGATCCCTCTATCCCTCTAAAAAACTCGGAAGTCGGCAACCTGTTCAGGTAAGTCGACCGTGAAGGGAAGACTGTTTGGAATAGAATCAGATATTAATAGCTTATCAACTAGAGGTAAGGCTTTACTTAATTATTGATTGCTAATAAACTGCTAAGTTCTACACGATACAACTGATACCCAACGAGGATGGTCTCGGGTCCAAGCGCGGACATTAGCTAGGGCGCCCAGCGCGAATACCGGCTACGTCTGCGAGTGGGACAGTCACTTAGATGGTCTTCACCTCCCACGGGAGAGTAAAAGTAGAGTTTTGCTTCGTAGAGTGAATATAGGTTGAGGCAGAGGTCCTCGGTCCAACGGTATCGAGACGCGACAGGTCCAATCCTCCTTGACCTGCAGTTTCGTCCTGGTTTCCCAACGGGGACTCGGTAGACGATGTATCGACTGCAGCTATTCTCAACGCTTCTCCGTCTTGAAGCACAGGTTCCGTGAACACCACTTGTGTGATAGCAGAGTTCGGAATGCAATCCAAATATGCACTGGCAATATCAAAATTTAGCTTCGAATTATTAGCTATCAAACGTTCTGTCTTACTACTCGGCAGTGAGCTAATTTGACGGCCTTAGGTTCCCACAGGACTTTGCGAGGGCGAACTTCCACCTTTCGTCGGGACTGTCGAGGGAGTCCAGGGCAACGAGGGAAGCTTTGACGGCGGTTGCTCGTGATGCGTCCTCCGTTCAGCTCGCCTGGGTCGGGTTCCACTCTAGCTCGTTGTCGGGAACGGTTCATTCCCTCGGCAGCGGAGTCGTCAACCTAAATATCGGAATGCACATGAGAATTAGCAATCTTAATATCACTCTTACAGTTCATTAGTTTCTGACGATTCCTCCAACTGCTCCTTCGAGATCCATGATTGCCAATCGACTCTGGAATGGGTCCAACATCTGTCCTGTTGCTCATCGGGAGGTCCGCAATTCCTGTCCGTCTCTTCTGGCCTGAGCTCTTCTTTTTATTTGCTCTTGGAGGATTCTGCGCCGATTCTGCGCAGTAAATCCTCCAATTGTCTTTCTTCTTCTGCTTTGCTCTTCGCTTCCGCGGGTCCATTCTGCTCCGGGATGGCAGCCTCCTTCTCTCTTTGCTTTTTCCATGTTAAATCCTCGGAACGTCGATTTTCTACGAATCTTCCCTTCCGAGGATTTGACATTAGACCAATTGGCGTTAGACAATCGGCGTTAGACCAATCGTCATTAGACCAATTGCCCAGGGGCGCGTTCCTCGACATTGAAATAAAACGAAACGATCTGACGTTAGAGACATTGTCGTTCGTCTTCCATACTCGCTGGCTGTTGGTGAAGTTGCAACGATTAAACGTCATAACTACGTCTGCATCGTTGATAGCATTGTTGAATCTGCAAACGAAGACAGCAGTCGTCCGTTCGTCGTGAGAACGAACGCATGAATCTTCCAACTGATTTCATCGTTTTTTATTAAGTGAAGGCCCTTTACAGGACCACATTTCTATTCGAAAGAGATTGTCAAAATAAAAATTTAATCTAAAACATATAAATGCCTGCAGCAATTATTCATATTTTGCTACTTTAGAGTGTTTAGACTATAAAATATTTATGGAAGAACAACGTATAAAAGTAATAATTTGTAATAAAACTTTATTAACCTCAACAAAAATTAGTTTCTGAATTGCACATATTCATTTATAGTTTTCAAAAATTGAAGTTTTGAAATACCTTCCAATTTTTTAGTTCTATCTTTTTCTTTTTTCTTTTTTTTTTTATTCCTTCTGCCAGGGTTTTATAGGCAATTTTTGTTGAGTGAATAAAGTTTAATTACTAATTATTATAAAATATTTAACCAAGCAAATTGTCACAAAGCCAATATAAATATTTTAGATTTAGCGATTCAGTTATTTCAAGAAATAATTTCCAAAAGTGTTCTGTGTGAAATAAAATAAAGCGATAATGTGTATTGATGTATGACTTTTATTTAACAAATTTATTTCATCTACACTATACATTTTATGCAGCTTTTTGCGACTGCGTTTTTTATTTTTCAAAATGCAACTTACAGAATTAAAAATGTATTTTGCAGAAATAAAACTCATTCTATAGAATTAAAAATGCATTTTGCAAAATTAAAAAATGTAATTTGCAAAAAAAATAAAAAATGTATATTCTGACATTAAAATTCAGATTATAAATTACAATTTTTTGCGAATTCTTAAATGGATTCCTCAAACTTAAAAATGCTTTTTGCAAATTAATAATGCATTTTGCAGACTTAAAAAATGCATTTTTTAAGAATAATTTTGCCAATTAAAAAATGTAGGTTCTGACATTTAAATTCAGCTTATGAATTATCTTTTTACAAATTCTTAAATGAATTTTCCAAAATAAAAAAATGCAGTTTGCAGAATTAAAAATGCAGCTCGTGAAACAAAACATATTTTCCAAAATAAAAATTTGATTGAAGGGGGGAATTGTGTATTGAAAGAATAAGAAATTGGGAGGAATAATTCTTACCCCATTTTGTAAATTTCCAGTTTTTACCCCGTTGTTTACCCTCAATTTTATCCCTAACAATTAGTCCCAAGTTTTAACTCATTTTTATTTCCAAAGCAAATACCCACTTTTTTGGCCCCATTTGTTATCTTCTACTATTTAACCTCGCTTTTTATCATAATTTTTATCTCCCACTATTAATCCTATATTTTATTTTACATTTTTCTCTGTCCATTTCTATCTCCTTTTTTATTTCCAATTTAAGGAAATTGGCCTTTTAAAGCGAAATTAAAAATGGGATAAAAAAGGGACTAAAGTAGAAGCTTAAAAAGTCGAGGAGGTAAACTGTCGAGGATAAGTAACATCAAAAGGTGGGGATTAAAAAAATATGATGAAATCAGTTGGAAGATTCATGCGTTCGTTTGCAAGACAACGGATGACTGCTATCTTCGTTTGCAGATTCAACAATGCTATCACAGCCAGCGAGTAACGAAGACGTCAGATCGTTACTGATAAGGACAATGTCGAGGAACGCGCCCCTGAACCGTTCGCCACTATTGCGTGTATTCAATGTGGTAGCCATGCATCGCTGGAACGCAGAACACCAAGCTCAATTCTTTCCTGTTGACACGCTTTCCAAAGGCCCTCCACTGGTCGTATCTTTCCAAGGCCCGTTTAAGTAGGCCAAAGCCACAAAAATCTTTCCGGCGACTTGACGGGTATGTTGCTGTAAGGAATGGAGCGGATTCCGGTATCTTCTTGCATGCATTCCAGGAACACTTTTTCATTTCCACTTTTCATCCGCCAGGTAGCGTTCATACAGTTTAAGGCAGTTGGTCCGTCTCTCTTGAAGAAGGCGTGGATCTTGTGTCGCTTCTCCAGTTGTAAATCACGGCTGATAATTGTGTTAATTGGCCTGTTTTGTTGGTGGTTTTTATTCGGTTACGAAAGTGGCATAAGTCACTGTTTTTAGCTCGCTGTTCGACTACTAACTGCTAATACCTGCCATAACAATGCTCCATGTGATAGCTCACGTGAAATGAACGTTCTTGCCACATATAAATATTCTAATTATTACTATAGATGCCTAACGACCTTCTGTATTATATTCTAAATTGACATTAGAATTATTTTGCTTAACGATAAGATTAGCAGAACAATACACCGGCGAAACAAACGAAAAGATAGGAAATAACTGACGAACAAAACAAAGTGTTCTTACTTTCCGTTAAATTATTAAAATCCACAGCTTCGTAAGTATTGGATACAAAATCCTCTGTTGTCTTTTTATTATTTTGTTCCAAATTTACAAGCTGAGATGCCTCGTTTCTCTTTCTCTCACATTTGCTTGCTATCTCCTTTACTTTCTTGGGCTGCAATCTACTGACCCGCTGATTTGCATTCTCTCTTATTAAAGAGATTTTGTTTAGTTATTCAAATCTCGCCTGGGAGCTCCCATCGTTCTTCTCCGCTCGGCTAGTTTCGCTAAATCATGTGACAAAAGCCGGCAATTGTGAAACGAAATTTTAAGATTGCTTAATCTAAAAATTATTTCATAAAAGAGAGGAAATACACTAAAAAATTCATTGATATTACATTGCCATACATGTTCTTTAAAAGAAGATTAGCAAAGGACAGGAGCAATAAACACGTTTGGCGTAGAACTCGTATCTTATGTAAATTTCGATTTCTTTAATAAATCAGTTTACATGTAATCTTTTTAATGATCTTCTTTCAAACTCAATCCTGTCATCTAATTTAAGGTTGCTTTCAATTAGAATAATTAATACAGGGTTCTCCCTAGGCCTTAATACAGTGTCGCCGTCAGCTTGCTACTACTGACCGCTCTCTAATTAAACAGAAAATTTCATAAGATTGCAAATAATTCATTTTTGTGCTTCGGGTAATTCTAGTTGCTTGTAATTAAATAAGTCTTCATTTTCATATGGCAATAAGGGCTTATACACTCCTTTACTACCAAACAGAATCCATAAACTTCAAAATAGCCTAACATTAACAGTTCCCTATGTGTCTTCAATGTTGTCCTTCCTGGGAATCTAACATTAATTTCCCTTGAAAACGAAAACGGCAACAATTTTTGCTTCTTTAAATAAACTTTTCATTTTCAAACACTTGGAAAAGGACTCTTAGATTTTTTTCTATTCTTTCCTCTATTTTCTCTTCTTTATGCTCGACGTGTGCACAGATCATAAGGGGATGCTATAGGCTCTTTACGATAGAAGAGGGAGAAGACCTGTTGTCATGGCGCTCTTACGTTGATTGGAGGAGTCGATGTTGTCACCGTCACACAACGGGTGAAGGGTGTGAAACTGTCGTTGAGGGAGATTTCAACCTATACCACAGGTGCCAATCTCACTTGTGCCAAGATAGTTTAGCGTGGACCTGGCACGTCAGATAAGTGCGTTCAAGGAGCAAGTGTGCTTTTCGAAAGATTTGAAGTGTCACGAGGATGATTGAAACAATGAAAAGCATGGCGCACGATAATGAAAGCAACAAAAACTTCTTTTTAATCATACGTACATGTATTTTAATATTAAGTATAATAATTAAATATATCCTATACTTTTATTTTACGTACAAATTAGAAAATTTCTTTTCAACCTATTTTTTATTATTTAAGTTACCAAAGATCGTTGGTTTTGACTGCAGAATTCGCATCAACGTTATGAAAAGTTTAAACTCGATGAATAATCAATCTGTATATTTCCATGTGTTTAATGGGGGTTATTCTGATAAAACGCAGTGGTTTAATCTCTGACTGATTTTATCCTACATTTTTATCCTCCACTGTGGACTCTACTTTTTATCTCCTACACTGTAATCCCTTGTGAACCCCATTTTTTTACTCCACTTTCAAACGGAGCAATATCTATGATCAAAAAGCTAAAAAACTTCGTTTTAAATGATCATATGAAGCTCATGTCACTGGATATAGTATACCTTTATACCAATATCCCGATCAATGAAACCCTTGCCATCATTGATAAGAAGTTAGAGGAGATTATATCCAACCAGACTGAAAAAAGTAGATACACGGAATCTACTAAAGTTGCTACAACAGCAAAACTATTTTAGCTTTAATGCAGTATATTTTGAAGTCGTTGAAGGTGTAATGATGGGATCTCTTATCAGCGCCATACTTTCCGAGCTCTTTCCCCAGCACATTGAAGACCACAAAATACAAAATTTAAGCCAAGCAGGAAAAATAGCCATGTACCAAAGATATGTCGATGACACCTTCATCGTTTACGACAATAGTGTATGCACGGACATGGAGATTTTGTCCACTTTTAACCAGTTCAACAATTCCATCACATACACCATGAAAAAAGAGGACGACCTAGGAAAACTCAACTTCCTGAACCTCTGCATCAGGAAGAATCACAAACGATGAGATTTGATTTCGAGATACATAGAAAAAATATCTACTACGGCGAACATTATCCCCTTCCACTCGAATCACTCTATGCAACATTAGACTGCTGCCATCAGACAGAACTTCCATCGGGCTCTGACATTCCCTATTACACAAAAAGCAAGGAAAGAAGAAATCGCCACTACTTTTGAATTAGCAAGACTCAACAGATTCCCCAAACACATGACTTATTCCATCCTGAAAAGTGTCAAGACGAGCTTGAAACCCAACATGGATTTTGCCATTTTCACTTATAATAATCCCAGCACCAGAAAAATCACCAACTTTTTTATGAACATGGCCTGGGAGTGGCCTATACAACCACGAAAAATAGTATAGGAGACATGACCTTAACCCCAAGAAGAAGATCCAAGAAGAGACGTGTATAAACTATGAGGGGTGTATAAGCTCGAATGCCTGGACTGCGAAGCCTATTATACCGGATCCACAAAACGATCATTTAATGTCAGATACAATGAACATAGAAGATCCTGGTTAAACAAGGATAAGAAGTCAGCCTATGCTGAACATCTGGTCACTAACAGACACAGGATGCTCCCAATTGAAGACTGTATGACAACTACATGGATTGGAAAGAACCCCGAAAGAATTGCCATACAAGAGGAAATCGAGATAAGGAAACGTCTAAGACTCAACAAGGACAAATTGCTAAACAATCAGGCTTCTTTCGATAGAGACACTATCATAGATTTCATAATTGATTTTACTGACAAGACAGACCGGAAATAGATACCTCTATTAGGTCCGACCATTGATCATAATTTCGTTTTTAAGTTTTTTGTTTTTTATGATGTCCTCCAATTGCAGAATTGTAAACCACCAATCAGTGGTCCTTTTCCCTGATTGGTGGTCCTATCACTGTTTTTACGTATATATACTGATGATTTTATATTTCACATTTGTTACTTTTGTTAATGCCCGTTGAAGATGGTGTAAAACGGAAACGCGTCGGCAATGGACGCTTAAGTATCCGTATCACTCTAGACGTCCACTTACATTATTTCTCAATATCTTTGAACTCACCGGCTTCTACTTCAGTTTCAAAAATATAGGACCACTAGGTATTGTGGCAATGCAGACTCTATTGTCACTTTTATTTATTTTCTGGAATAACCTAAGATATAGTGTTATGTTTTACAAATATACTGTAGTATTCCCACTTTAGTCTGTTATCAAATTATTCTAATTTATATGATTTTCTGAAAGATTTTCTGTGACATAATTATAAGACCATGAATAAAAAATTTTTATGTTAATTAATAAATTGTTGCTCCTTTCTTAATAATGACTTCAAAAGCTCTTTGTGACTTTGAACTGATTAAAGTTTGAAGGTAAGCAAATGCAATTTGATCCCAAGCATCCATGATAGCTGTTTCCAGTTCCTTAGCGCTTAAAAACTGGCTATTTTTGAGTAAACTATATTTTTAGCACGGCCCAGGCTTTCTCCATCGGTTACAGATCTGGAGTATATACTGATCAAGAATTCGTGATGGCCACATTATTTTTTCTTCTACAAACCACTTCTTGATGGATTTGAGATGCGGTATTGTCTTTTTGGTATATCCAATCATTACCTCCATGAAGGGTCCAAAAGAAATCCACTTTTCATATAATATACACAGACTGGCCAGTTTATTAGGAAAACCCACGACTATGCAAATCCGTTGGCATAGCAATTACTACGTATCAGTTGGTCACGTGACTGTCGGAACCAATATAAAGCGAGAACACACCTAGCAACTCCAAGTGGCTTGACCATCACCATAGGGAAAACAAAGGATCTGAGCGACTTCGAGCGCGGGATGATAGTTGTTACCCGGCGAAGTGGACTGAGTATTTCCGAAACCGTGCGTCTTCTAGGCTTTTCCCGAACAACCATTTCAAGGGTTTACCAGAGCTGGTTAAACAACCAAAAAACAACCAGCCCCACAGATAAGCCTATGGTCGCAAACGACTCGTCGATCCAAGGGATGAGCGTAGGATGGGAATGTTTGTTCGTGCAAATAGAAACGTCACGACTCGTCAACTAACCGTGGAGTACAACATTGGACCGCAGAAAAACATCTCTGAACGCACTACATGCCATATATTGGAAAGGATGGGCTTCAACAGCCGACGGACAGGCCGGATGCCTTTGATCTCCACCCAAAACCGTAAAAACGTCTCCAATTTGCCCGTGATCACCAACACTAGACCGTCGACGACTGGAAGAAGGTCTGCTGTTCGGATGAATCCGGTTTCCTATTGCACCATGCAGATGGCCGACACAGAATTTGGTGACAACAGCACGAAGCGATGGACCCTCCTGTCTAGTTTCCACTGTTCAGGCTGGTGGAGGCTCTGTAATGGTCTGGGGAATGTTTTCCTGGCATACATACTCTTGGTCACTGACACCTGTAAAACAATGCCTTAATGGTCATGGCTACCTGAACATTGTTGCCGACCACGTTCATCCCTTCATGGCTACTGTATATCCCCCATCGGAAGAATATTTACAGAAGGACAAAGCTCCGTGTCACAAGGTTGGTATCGTCATGGAATGGTTCCAGGAGCACGATAATGAATTCAATTTACCTCTTTGGTCACCACAGTTCCCGATCGAACCCAATCGAACATCTTTGGGATGAGCTGAAACGGGTTATTCGAGGCATGGATCCACTACCATCCAATAAGCATCAACTGGGAGCAGCTGTTGCATTCGCATGGCTAAACATCACAGAATAATGCTTCCAGCGGCTAATTAAATCCACACCACGGCAAATTCGTGCTGTTATAGCTGCTAGGAGTCGCGCAACACCGTATTAGGGGGGTGTTCCAAAAAAAACTAGCCGCTCAGTGTATGTTAAGACTTTTCAGAATTCATTCACTAATGTCACTAAAAAACTAATCTAAAAGTCATCGCTGCCGTTAAGAAAAGTTGTTATTTAATACATTTATGTTATTTCCTGGTAGACAAAACACTGACTTGAAAGATCTACGAATTTAAGAGAAATTTTGTCTCAATCTTGAGATGAAACATGAATTTAGGGTTACGACTCTGACACGAAACAGAAATCGTCTCAGTGGAAGTTTCCGAATTCACCAAGACCGAAAAAGGTATGTCAAGTCTGGATCAACAAGAAAGCAATGTTGATCTGAATTTTTAACAACAGGACTTAGACTACTCAGAACAACCAGTAGAATAACCTAGTCACCATCTTTCCATGTGGATGAAACAAAATTACGCAAATTCATGGTTCTTTCAAATCAGCCATAACGCCGGTTGCGAAACAGTTTGAACACAACTTCACAAAAATGAACAAAGCAAACAAAGACAGCTTTCCACGGCAACAATAATCTGTAGACTAGTTCCTTGGTGATATTAGAGGCTGCATCCAGTGGCAGAGCATACTCCGTTGAGGCAGAATACTATCTTTCCGAGAACATTTGGTTCGCGCTCTTATATACATCAATATAGATAAAATTTAGCCGCACATTCTTTTACAGTAAAAGTATACATAGAAAATGCATTTAAAAATACTTCTAATAGGATTGACGCCATTTATCCTAGGCCTCAGTAATTTGTGTATTCTTTGTTGAGATATCAGGCCTTTCTTCAATGGGGCAAAACTATAAAAATAAATGTTAAGAGATCTGCACTTTAAGGTGGGCCGTGAAGTTCTTTTAATCCTAAGATCCTCGTTGGAGTGGGGGTGTCCAACTGAAATCGGAAGTTCAACTGGACACGTCCACTTCAACTTTCGTTGGACAGATTATAATTCCATAGAAATATTCTTTGGTTCTGATGATAGCTTGCAGACGAGCGTTATCGTTTATGAAGCTCTTTATTATGGAAATCTAGAGGTTGTATTTATTAATTAACTTTTGTTTTGGTAGCCAAACTCAATTTCGCTTGTGTTTTGCAACATCGTTTGACATTAATGGTTGACTTATTCTTGGACCAAATATCGTAAATGCCATTTTTACATTCACAATAGCTGTAGACGGAATGAATATTATACACGGTTAGGTAGTTTTTAATACTGCTTTGAACTACGTTCATGCGCCCTCTGTACACTCTATGCCATCACTGTCTCCTGCGGCTAATCAAAATTTCCTGATCCCCGAGATTAAAAAGTACACAATGCCTTTTAATTTATCAGCCCTTCCAGATTTTAAAAATTTTGACGTGTGTGAAATATTGGGTTATTTCAACCCTTCCACTACTCCTCCCTACTCCTCCAGTGTGGCTTTATTAAGTTAATACTGTAAAAAGGTAGAAGATGTGGACGAACAAATTTCAGGTTCGCTTTGTTCGGGAGTACGTGGCTTGCAAAGTAAACATGGAGAATGATGATTTGAAAGTCATCTTCATGTATGAATTTAAATTGGGTATTCGGTAAGAATTGCCGCTCAGAATATATCAAAGCATTTGGGGAGAACACAGCCAAAGAACGAATCTGCCGATGGTTTGTGAAGTTTTGAAGCGGAGATAAAGAAACGATATTCTGTTAAGTGCAATTGATGTTCACCTGCGAAATTGGTGTTAAAGATAAGTGTGACAGCTTATCGGCGTCCAGCTGCATTGGGTAAGGTCAAGAAAAATACACATCTAGATAGTTCATGAACTGCATCGGCCTCGATGGTTCAGTGGTTGCGTGATCGCCTCTGATGCCCGAGGACGCGGGTTCGACCCCGGCCGAGGAAGACGTGGATTTTTCCGTAGGGAAAATTCTCAGATCACGCACTTCCTTCGGAAGGGAAGTAAAGCCGTTGGTCCCGTGTAGTCGTTTGCCGGCTGCACGTTAAAGAACCCTTGCAAGGCAAAATTTGCGGCCCCTATAACGCCGTCCTGAAATGACCATGACAGTTGAAAACGACGTTAATACCAAACAAACCAAAACCAAACCAACCAGTTCATGAACTGCAAACTGCCAACAAGACCAGGCGTTTGGAAGTCTGCACGTCTCCGTTTGCCAGAAATAAACAGGAAAGTCTACTGCACCCAATCGTCATCTGCGACGAAATTTGAGTCCTTATGATAATTGTAAACATTCTGAAAAATGGTTAAGTCACTCTTACTCCAAAAGAAGGCGACGCTCTTTGTATGGTGGTCCATAACGATTACTGAAATTAATTATTTCATTTAATTTAGTTTAGTTGAGTAATGGGATCAATATACGAAATTACATTATCATCGCCATGACGAGATATTTCTATCAATCTGAATTATAATTGAAATTTAATGAATTAAACAAGCAAAACAAAACCGTATGTTAATTGAGTTAACAGAAATCAGCATTTGTAATCATATATTTTAACTGCTTCAACATGCATATATCCAATGAGGAAAGAGGTGGGAAAGGAAGACCCTTTGAAACATATAACCTACAAGGTGAGACAATTAATAAACGATATTGAAGCAATTTAACAAATACAAGACACATTTCTGACAATAGTTACCTTCTGAGGTTATACACTTATTGCAGCGTTCATACAAGTTTTCAAAACATGCTTTAAAGTCCTGTGTCTTAACCCTTCCAAGTTTAGCTATAACGTTCTTTTTGATGTCCTCTATATTCTCAAATCTGTGTCCATTCAGACTTGTTTTCAACTTTCGGAAAAGAGAAAAGTCTGGGGAAGACAAATCTGGGGAATCGGGAGGGTGATAGAGCTCTACAATTCCGTTACCGCCTAAGAACTCCTTGACAAGCACTGCTGTGTGCGGTCTGGCACTATCGTGCAGTAAGAACCAATTACCTTTTGATTGAAATTGTGGCCTTACTCAGACTCTACGAAATCTCTCTTTAATGCTCCTTGTTGACAGTTTATCCAGGCGGAACAAACTCCTTATGGAAATGCCAGTGCTTTTAAAGAAAACAATAAGCATTACTTTTTTAAACCGGAATTTCTGTTTCGCGGGGATGTTGAGGACCGCCATTCCATGCCCTGTCGTTTTGTTTCGGGGTCACATTGATAGCACCAGGTTTCGTCCTCTGTCACAATTGAATCAAGTTCGGGTTGGCATCTCCGACCGCGATGAATTCTATTCAAGTATCCACTTTGTTTCATTTTTGCTCTCTGTTAAGAAATATGGCACAAACCGAAGACATTTCCTTTTGCCCAAATCTTGTATCATTATTAGGCGAATTGTTTATCGGTTAATGTTTAACACTTCTTTCATCATTTTCGGGTTCATTCGCCGATCGTTTCCTGTGTTCGAACAGTTTTCGGATGTCCCGTGCGTTTGTCGTCTTTCAGCTCTTCTTGGTCATCACGAATTCTAGCGACCTTACAAAAATACGCGCACGAGATAGTGCATAATCAGCATACATAAGATAGTGCTTTATCAACTTGTAAGTATCCGTAACGGTTTTTCCAAGTTAAAAACAGAAGTTAATGTTTGTCTTTTCTTCCATGTTTAATATTGGAATGTCCCCTAATGACTGCGAGCGGTTGAAGCACAAGAATACATAGGCGAGCGCAACTTTATTGTTGCAACTTGTACACACGACAACAGGGATAGTTTATAGATTGACAACACGCATCGTCGTGGTCGCACATGCTTGAATACGTTCAAAGTAGCGTCAGTCTCGTGTATTAATTGTCAAACCTTTTATTAAACTGTAACTTAACAATAATTGTAAACTGAAATTAAAATCTGTTATTACTTCAAATTAAAATGCACAGTAAAGAACTGATCAAGGATTACTTGTACTACTATAATAAATCAAGAGCATTCATCTTAGCATGAGTAAGATATTATGCTACAAATAAATAAAAAAGTTTACAAGTGTTAGTATTTACCTGTAACTACAATCTTTCCGGGGCTGCTCATTTTTGTTAAGCCTGTAAGGCGGTGTCGTGTCTCGCATCGAAAGATAACTATACTGTCGCTTACAGTTACATCTTCAACATATAATTCTCCTCCAGTCGTCTGAACAAATCTTTCATCTGTCAAAAGACATGAAATAATATTAAAAAATTAAAGTGTCTCTTGAAAGACATGAAATGGAATTATTATTATTATTATTATTATTATTATTATTATTATTATTATTATTATTATTATTATTTATCCTAAACTCTGCAGTTTGCAAACAATATTCCACTTTTCGCAGCTTTATCTTTAAACCGAAAAAAATCTGTGTATTTTACTTAAGAGTCGTTGATAAAAATGAATTCCTGCTAGTTAGCTTATCCGCAGACAAGTAAATAATGGAACAATAATGTCACCGTTAATGTTGAAAGGTGTTTAATAAATGAAGAAGATATCACTCCTGATATGCGCATTTTCTGCATAATCAACATACAAAGCGGCGCATTTTATGTCAAGGATGGAACGTCTCTGAATGCCGTCACACTTACTTCCGTAGCTGGGTCTTGACAACCGTTTTCACTTCCTCACTGGAATAATAATGCCGTCAGAAAGCTCTCCTAAGTTCGGGAAAAAGATGAGAGACATTCGGTTCTTCCTGATCCTCGTTGACATGTCTCCGTGAAAAGACCTCATTTCACGCGTAATAGTGAAGTAAGTCTTCAACTTGCTTTCATTTCTTAAAAATGAGGTGCTAGGTGACAACCTCCAAAAGGTGTCACTGATTTTACGATTAGACTTCCATTTCAAAAAACGTTTTGAGGATGGGTGTTACTTTTGATACAATCTTTACAGAAATGATAACAAGCGAAGTCTACAGGATAAGTAAACTTGCAAGTTAATTCACTAATTTATATAAATTATAAGTCTTATAAACCAAAAAGGTTTAGAATGTCAATGATATGTTTAAAAATACACTCTCGAAATGACTAGTGAATTGTAAATTTTGAAAAATTTATATGTACACTGAGTGGCCAATTTATTATGACCACCTCCTCAATCCTTCGTTGGGCCATCTTTTGCGTTTAATACTGCGTCATTTCTTCTTGGCATTGACTCCATGAGATGTTGATAAATGGTTTCTGCCGTAATGTGCTGCCTCTAGCCTTTCTGTTGGCTTTTTACAATTCTAGACACTCTTTGTTCTGCCCGAGCATTCACTAGTCGATGATGACCACAACTTGCACGTACAGACCCAGTTTTTTTGGTTGACAGTCCAGTCTTTAATCAGTTTAACAGCAGCTGCTCTTGAACATTTCACAAATGTGTCGGTTTCCCTCATACTCTCATCATGGTTCCAAGCTTCTACAATCATCCCACTTTCAAAGTCTGTGAAATCGTGTTGTTTACCCTATCTTCACAAACAAATCACTTCAAAGTATGTATAAATGTGCAAACTTATGTGTAAATGTGTTTAAACTAGTGTATATAAATGTATACCATCTAGCCATATGCGTGGAAAAGTGGAAAATTATATGTAAACTTATGCACTTTGTATATACACTTGTGCTTGTAAAAGTGAGTGTGCATGTATTTGTTTATAAAAGTTTAAGATTATAAATGTATGTAAACTTCTGTAAATATGTGTAAACTTTTAATTATATTTGTAATGTAAACCATGTGTGTGTTGTAGCGTACAGTTTTGCTATAAAAAATTTTTTTTTTACTGGCATTGAGTCGCTTAAGCTGTTGTATGTTCCGCGTTTTCCTATCTGCTTTGGTCGCTTCGTTACAGTCAGTTTCCGCTCCGATGTTTGAGTTGGGCTTCTAGGCGTTGTGAATCGACATTCCTGGACCCCTTATACCTTTAAATTCGACCTATCGGTCGTTTATTAAATAAAATGATGGTCTTTGTCGTAGAAAAACTTCTAGTACTTTTTAGTTCACCGGAGGTTACTATGTTCCCTCCTCCTAAAAATAATGTTAAAGGGTTCACTCGACGCGTTCTTGTCGCGTTGTTTAGGAAATTACTTTCCAGGTTGTATATGGAGTCGGTCTCCCTTTCCCTCTATTTCCTTTCTTCGAGGAAAAGTGTACCTACTTTTCCGACATTTGGCCTGGCCAGGTCGTCTGATGACTATTTTTTTTTTGGATTATTCATCCATTGGGAGAATTGAATATGGAGGTTCAGAATAAGGCAATCGACTATACATTACCCGAATTTTTCTTTGAACTAAAAGTCTTACGAAATGAACAGTAAGGGCCGGGGGGAGTCAACTCCTCCTAGAGAGAAGACCTGCGGACAAAAGGTATACGCATTGTTACATCATCATCAAGCGGCCAAATTAGGGCTTATTATTGGTAGAAATATGATTAACAATAGCTGCTTGATGATGATGTAACAATGTATACACTTTTTGTCCGCAGGCCTTCTCTCTAGGAGGTGTTGGCAGAGTCGTTTAGCCCCGTCTATTCCTTGGATTTGGCTAGAGCTCAAACTTAACAACGTATTTAACGATCATACAATGTCACAAAGCTGTCAGCTACTATTACCAACACCACCTAAAAAGAAGGCCTGTTCACTGAAAAGTCATGCATTGTTATATCATCAGAGGGCGAGATTTAGGGTTACTATTGGGTTTCTAGCAACAATTACGGATTTCTACCAATAATAAGCCCTAATCCTCGCCCTCTGATGATGATGTAATAATGCATGAGGTTTCAGTGAACAGGCATTTTCTTTAGGTGGCATTGCTAATACGTGTTCAGCAACAAATACGTAGCATTTGCTAACAGTCGTAGCCGACGAAAAAGACAGGCCTGGGCACTCAATAGTCACTTGACTATAATAATCTGAGCAACAATCCAACTTTCATTGTCTCCATCTTGGATTTTAACAATCAGTATTTTTTCGTTTGTTGGAAACAATGAAGCTTGGATTGTTGCTCAGACTACTGTGATCAGGTGACTTTTGAGTGCCTAGGCAACACCTCCTATAGAGAAGGCCTGCGGACAAAAGGTGTATACATTGTTACATCATCATCAAGCGGCTATTGTTATCGTATTTCTACCAATAATAAGCCCTAAATTTGGCCGCTTGATGATGATGTAACAATGTATACACTTTTTCTCCGCAGGTCTTATCTCTAGGAGGTGTTGGTAAAGCGCTATATAATGAAAGTATGGACAATCATTGTTGCAGGCAGCCATCTTGATTCCTATTTCATTCCTATTTTTTATGATGATTGTATCTTGCTTTGAATAAATTCAAACATGCAGATTGAATACTTCCTTTTTGATAAAAGTTAGGTTGGAATGTGCCTCTGAAAATTGAATTTGCTGTAAAACACGACCAATCATCATATGAAATAGGAATCAAAATGGTTGCCTGCAACAATAAATTGTCCATACCTTCTTTATTGACGTTTTATCTGAAACCGAAACTGGAGTAACTGCGCAGATTTAGGGAAACGGAAGAGTTTTGGACTCCTTGCTTCTGCGCAGTTACTCCAGTTTCGGTTTCAGAAAAAACGTCAATACAGTGCTTTACTCTGCAGTAAATACAGCAATCCAATTTTTGGACTACAACAATGGAATTCACTGCCTATGCACAGACCACGGGATTAAAAGACTATGACCGTGGTTATGCCGTTACACGTATTTGCACTCCACCGTCTGTTATTGTTTTGACGAACTAATTAAGCTACAGTATGGCCTACTTTATCTTTAATGCCTGTTCGTTTCAGCTTTATCCATAATAATTGATTCTAGAGAGGTGTAAGCGATATCTGGCGAGCGATTACAGAGGTGTAAACAGAAAAGTACTATGGACAACTTTGGTTTACACCACCGTAATCGCTCACCAGATGTCGCTTACACCTTTCTAGAATCAATCGTTACTGAAAAAGCTGAAATAAACAGGCCTTGAAGATATAATAGGCCATGACTACAGTCCAAAGATCCTTAATCTAACGAGATACTACAATAAGCAAAATTCCCATAGCAAACTTGATATGGCACAAATACCCGTGGCGCCCTCTCATAACAAACGCTCAAATGGCAAGATATCATTCGCAAGTGTCGTAACTAACCATGGCCGACTAATAATACTTCTTTTATTAATTAAATAGAAATGAACTCTTTTTGGTTTCTTTTTAATTTTTTAATTTTTGATTTAATTTAAATAATTTAAAATCTCTGCATTGTCGCCGTTGTCGTCTGCTTCCTGTACGCTGAAGACGTTTTGATTAAGTCAGATATCATCAAGACCTAAAGCGCCATCTGGCAGCACCCTCGCTACACAGAAGAAAGCTGCGCAAACCATTTCGCATATACGGACTGTCGCATCTCGTTAGATTAAGGATCTCTGCTACAGTTTGTCAAACCGAGGCCACTGAGATAACAGATAGTTCAATTGTTATCTCCGTGGCCTCGGTCAAACCACGGCCGTCTATATCTAGCAGGCCTGACATATAGATGACGTCATGCTAGAGGTCAGTTGCCATAGGAACCACCTTCTCAACGGAAATACTGGTAGCCCATGGTAGAGGCGTCGGTCATGACAGCCGAGGTTCCTGGTTCGAACCCAGGTCGCAGAATTTTTCATTCCATTTTTCATTCCATTTTTCATTCGATATTTCATTCCATGGAATATTTTTATTTGTACAATAATCTTTGAATAGCAAAGATATTTTTTCTTCATTAAAATGTAATATCCTTTCATTGATAACATGGTTTTATACATTTGAAAAATAAAATCGTGTATCGGAGCATCTGGTTTTTGAAATGTCAATTTTCAAATTTTAAAAAAATATTTTCATTCAGTTATTGCAATCTAATTATCTTAAACCATTACTTAGAATTTTTATTATTCAACATATTTCAACAGTGGCTTATCGAATAAAGGTAAATAGCGATTACATAAATTAGAGATAAATAGCATACTGTTTACCCCTTTTTGGATAGGTTTGCCCAATAATTTGGGAAGTGACCAAACCTAATAACTTGACTTTCAACTTTAATGTTACCATAACAACACTGTCTGAACTTTGTCAATAGATGGCACTTCCTTAACTTTAAAACTACAGTATAAGAAATAAACTTTATTTATTACACTGTGTTTAAAACGCGCTTTAGGTCACATCCGCGTTATTGTTTGACGCGCCGGGAACATCCGATCTAGGCCCTAAGGGTTTACCTGTCGTATTGATGTTTATCTTCTGTATTTTACTGGTTTAGATTTGTTTACTTTGCTTAACTATTATTGTTTGGTTTCGTATTGATATTAAAAGTTAGGACGTTTCCTGATAATCTTATATTATTATTATTATTATTATTATTTAATTCAGGAGCTATGCTTTGTTCAATCTCAGTACTCTCAATTATATTATTTCTCTGTTTCTGGGGCTCTATTGTAAACGCTTTTATTACGTTTTGGCTATTCTCACGGTCTTCGATTTGCTTTGTAATTCGGATTTTATTTTTTGGTGTGTGAATAGGTATTGTCGTTTGGTTTTATTCACAGTGATGATTGCGTTTGTTGTGTGCCCGAATGGCCCGTGGATCATGTTTTTGATAACTGTATGGTGTAGTTTTTTTCACTGTTGGCATTAGGAATTTCTACAGTAATAATACCGTCAATTTAGTTGGGAGGCAATTTTTGTTTTAGCCACAATAAAAGATGTACGTGGGGCAAACCGCGCTTTTGCTACTCTGGATATTCCGAGTCTCGCCATATATTTGACATTTCGTGAGCAGAGCTACCAACTTCCGAACTTTAATTTCAAAAACTCGAGCATAAGGTAGGATAGGATAAGCATAAAATTATGATGCAATGACAGAACATTCGTTTTATGCTACTGAACATAAAATTAGTATAGCAGACGTTAAGAATAGGGAAGCGTCTATCGAAGAGGCAAAGGAGAGCCCTTGAGCCCTCTAACAACTGTCCAGACGACTGACAAAAGTTTGTGTATTTGTTTGTGTGTTTGGAAAGGAAAGAGAAAGAACGAGTATTGGTCAGGAAACTCTGCAGCTAAAAGACAATACGCTATCCGGGCATCGGGAACATCTGAACAACGGTGGCTTCGTCTAGATCAGGAGGGTATAAGAACTTCTACGTCAAGGGCAAGGGAAACTTCGAAGGAAAGATGAGATCTAAAGTATCCAGTGATATTCCCTGGTGTGCAAAATGGATATTTTATTCTGAGGCAGATCAACCCAACTAGAGGATAAAAAAAGTCCCGGTTGACGGCGGGTTTTCAGCTAGTGTATTTTATAGAAATGACTTACAGCTTTAAAACATTATCATGTTAAAAGCTTCCAATCTACAGACTCTGACCATAGCATTAAAGGCTTTGAATTTAATGACGTTTATTAAAGATTTATATCATTGGCGCAGAGATTATATAATTCACATATTCATATCGTTGGTACAGACACATTTGCTGTCAGGCCTTTTGCGAGAGGACAAAATCTAGAGAAAAAAGAAGCACCTGAAACGAAAAATAAACCCTCGCATGTAGGCTATTATCAAGCTATGCCTGGAATTAGGAATGCCCATGGGATTCGAATTTTTTATTCCTGCCTTAAGGGAAAGGGATCATTGAACAAAAATACGCCTATTATTCAACCTTCATTATTTTTACTAAATCTAATTTTGTACTAATTCATTTGGGTTATAACACCAGTATAACCCCTGACAAGGAAAAAAGATAACTCACTTCAACCCTGCCAATATTACAAAAACTCTACACAAAGCAGGTGATTTGTCTATCTTCTATTTAATTAAAAGTTCTTAACAAGCTCACTCAGCAAGTTAATATTAACATTAACATCCAAGTAATATCAATATTAATCACAAGAAAACAATTTAATCAAGTTTGTCTATTCAGCCCACCTCATATTGAGAAGACACAACATCCTACTTGGCCTGCTATGAAATTGATTAATATTAAAAATAACCAAAAAGAAATACTGGTTGTTGTTTACTAGGAAAAATTGAAAGAAATTCTTTCATGCAAATCATTAACAATTTAATAGAAGATACGAATAATCCTCGTCCTCTCCTGTAAAAAGAAAAAGAGCTTAAAACGATAAGAGCGAAAACTCTCACGGAAATGAGGTTATGGGACAGCGCTTCTTTTGCCATCTAGTGACTCGAATTAATAACTGCGGTCTGTTAGTTATTCTTAGGATTTTTACAGCAGGAAAAAAAGCTAACGTTCATTCGTCATCAACGCTTTAGGGATTGTTCAATAATTTTTCCCCTAAACATAAAGATTTCTATTTGTATATTTGTGCTTGTGTATCCGGCTTTTTGCAGTCCGACCATACAACCCCATTCAGTCAAATAGGTACAAATGGTGATATTCTTCGCGAGCACGAAACGGTGGCATACTGTATTTCCTCTTCCAATGCAAAATTCTGATCTGCCAGCTTGTTGTATGGAAATTTTAAACCGGGTAAAGGTTCCAAGCGACCTCTTCTTCACCTGATACACAGTCATTTGGGCGAAGCCACTTAATTATTTGCATTCAATTCCAAGGATCTGAGCGGAATTTCTACATAATTTTACATTAAAAATTTTAATTTAATTCTAAGAAAATTATTTTTTTCTAATTGTCTTACAATTTTTGAATTTTTTTTTTAACAATTTCTAGAAATTTTGTAGTAAAGTATAAGATTTTCCAGTAGAATGGATTGCTCGGAATAATTATATCCCAATAAGAAACACAATGTTCAAGTACGTTGACCAGCTTAATATTACTGGGGACAGCTTAATATTAATGAGAATCAATGGTAACACAAAGAGCCAAAACCCCTTTTCCACAACAAAATATTTATTACGCCTGGATACGTATTTTGGACGCTACGCGTCCATTTTTCAACAAGACTCAGTGGAAAAATGGACGCGTAGCGTCCGAAATAAGTATCCAGGCGTAATAAATATTTTGTTGTGGAAAAGCGGTTTTGGCTCTTTGTGTTACCATTGATGTTATTTATCCACAGTTAAGGTAATTTGGTTTTTATTTTGTTATATATTAATGAGAATCTTTAACGTTGTCAGGTGCCAAAATGACTAACCCCACAAAGACGGAACTTAGACAACAACAACAACAAAACAGAATTTTATTAACGCAGTGAAAATATTACAGTACAGGTCGAACCTCGATACAACGAACGTCATTATAACGAAAGTTTCATTACTACGAAAAAAATGATGGGCCCCAGCTGTGTATAACTAAAATAATGCTTTTTTTTTACTTCATTATAACGAATTTCATTAGAGCGACTATTTCAGTTGAACGAAAGAATATTTCGGTCCCACGGGCAGTTTTATTAGGTTTAGAACGAATTTTTTTTTGTTGTCTGCAGATAACAGTACTTTCCTTTGCTCATCCGGGCTCTTTAGAAGGAGAAAGACGCGACGCCAAGAAAGAGACGCTGACGGAGAAAGGCCGAGTATAAGAGAACAGGGAACTTTCAAATTTTCAGTCGTGAATTCAGCACAGTCGTGAATTGAGCAGAGCCGTGAACTGAGCAGAGTTGTGACCGGAGTTGTGATTGCGGTGTTTTTTTTGGTTTTTTTTGTATATTAATTTGTGACTTTGAGTTGAGCTTTGTACCATCAATGTTTACAGTCTGAGAAAAATTACAGTCAAATCTGTTCTGCAACGGCAACAAAACAAAAACGCCGGCAATTTACTCTTGGTGAAACATTGCAGATGATCGAGCAAGTAGATGGCGGGGAAAAAAGGAGAAGTTGCTAAAAATTTCGGCATAGCTCCTTCAACATTAAATACAATTTTAAAAAAACGGGACAAAACTGAGACGCATGCGAAGAAGGAAATCGGTCCACAATGTAAGAGAGTAAGATGTGCAAATTATGAAGATGTTGACAAAGCTGTTCTTCAATGGTTTCAAGAAGTAGGCTCCAGAAACATTCCAGTAAGTGGTCCCCTTGTTCAAGAAAAGGCATCTGCCCTTGGGCATGTGGATTTCAAAGCAAGTTCAGTATGTCTCTACAGATTTAATGCACGTTATGGTATTTCATCGAAAGCAATTAGTGGAGAAGAAAATTCTGTGTCAATGGATCAAGTGAACACGTGGAGAACAGGACGCATGAAAGAAATCATAAAAGACTTTGATGCGTGCAACATTTTCAACACGGACGAAACTAGCATCTTCTACAATTTGCTGCCACGTCGTACGCTGGCTGTAAAAGGCGAGTGCTACAAGGGAGGCAAAATATCAAAGCAAGGATTGACTGCACTGTTTTGTTGTAACGCATCTGGAACTGAACCTCTAATCATCGGAAAATCAATGAAACCTAGATGTTTCAAAAACGTGCGCTCATTGCCTTGTGAATTTCGTGCGAATAAACGCCCATGGATGACTCAAGACATTTTTGCTGAATGGTTCAATAAACTTGATGCAAAAATGAAAAGTGAAAATCGCAAAATTTTGCTGTTAGTCGAAGATTACTCTGCTCACAATGCACCACCACAATTAAGAAACGTTTATATTGAGTTTCTTCCACCGAATTGTACAGCCGTTTTGCAGCCACTAGATTTGGGTATCATCCGTGCTGTTAAGGTGGTGTATAGAAGTCGATTACTACAACAACTTCTAATGAACATTCCTTTTGATGTGTCGTTGCCTTTAATTGACGTGAAGTAGGCTATTGGTTTGATTTGATTGCTGCATCCTGGTACTTAGTGAAAGAAGAAACACTACAGAAATGTTGGAAAAAAGCTCAATTTTTGTATCATTGCGCAGATACTGATCATGCTGTATTAGACAATGATAATTTGCTGAGTAATCCTGAAACACAATCTTTATGGAAATCAATTCCAGCAGCTGGACACATCGATGAAGCTGTCGATTTTATGCATTACATCAATGTTGATCAGGACGTACTTACGTGCAGTGAAGTTACTGATGCTGATATTGCAACTGGGTCTAATTCACCCCCAGAGGAAGAAGATGATGAGGAAGAGGTAGACATACAAAATGAAGCGATTGACCAGCCACGCAATACCACAAAAGAAGCAAGCGAAAGTTTTTCTAAATTAAAAGAATTTATAACTAGTCGGGAAAATGTTCCTCAAACTAGATTTGATAACAGGCATGCCCTAGAAATTATTTAAATTCCAATCAGTGTACAATCAAAAATTACAAACTTTTTTTAAGCATCAGTATGTATTTTTGTTAATTTAAATAAACTGCATATTCATTTGTGTTTTAAATTGTATTGTACAGTTATTAAAAATTAAACAGGCCGATAAATTAATGTTTTCATTAAAACGAAATTTCATTATAACGAGGTTCGACCTGTACTTGGTAATATGAGGAAACAGTTATTAGATCAAAATGAATAATGTTGGGCACAGAAATTATAGGACACTAAATGTCGAAGCTCCGCTGTCTTTACGTAGAACACACTCACAAGCGGACTTCTTCTTGCGATGATTCCGAAGGACAAAATAATAAATTGGAGAGCCTAAATTGGGTAAAGAAACTCTCTCTAAATAACACTACACACCGGTGTATTTCTTAATCTATGGTGTCGACGAAGTACTTAGCGACTCTACACCACACAAAAGAAAAGGAAAGATCGTGCCGCAATATGTGTAGGAGAGTCGAGTCACTACCCAAGCAGAAACACAACATTAATGATGATCAAGTTCGATCCATCATCTAGGAACACAACATATATCTTCGATCACACACCAATGTAGACGAAACATTTATCGGCGCACGACATAACACTAAGCAGAGAGAGAGAGAGAGAGAGAGAGAGCCGCCGCGCGATATGCGTAGGAAAGACTGACGAAACAGACGAATAGCACTGCACGGTGATCAATTAAGATCCGACAAATAGTTGTACGCACGTAAACATTTAGCCGAATACTACTTTAACATTTCTGGGCACAAAGTCTTGAACGGTAAATGACAGTCACGTCCAGAAACTAAACACAGTCTTACTGGTTTCCTCTCCTGCCGGGGAGCCCTGACATGGAACAATCCAGAAGAGGAACGATTAGAATTGAATATACAACAATAAATCCGTCACGTTCTGTTTCTTGAGATTAGTACTGCTAACGGGTAGATATGCGAATACTTATTCCTGAGGATATATTTATCTGGCCCTTCAGTAAGACACGTATCGTTCACTACAAAAACTCCCGCTTCACCGAAGAAATAGGCGTGAATTAAAAACGGGAAGACCCCTTGAAGAACATGACTTAATACTGATTGTTCTTGCAGCTCGGGGAATGTAGCTAAGAATAACGTGAGCAAATGTGGGTTGCAACAGCACCTAAATGATGTTAAATGAAATGTTCGTTGTGCTCTATCATCGAGCGGGCGGAATAAACCCATAGACTTACAAAAGTTCACGCAAGAGGTTGTTACGACCCTTCTCACTGAAGACGTGGCCTCGTCCGGCCGACACATTCGTTACCGTCGGGAAGTTTCTGCCGGGAATTTCGCTAACCTCGAATTTGTCGAGAGGAGTGTTTATCATAAAACGCTTACCTCGTTTTCCCGGGTTGGCTTCACATTGCTCAGGTGTTCCGAAGGGCGGCCGCGGGTATGTTTCAGACTTCCCGCCCTTCTACGTCGACTAACGCCGCCAGCCGTGTGTCGTGCCGAATTCCGCAATAACGTTCTCCGCTCGTGAATTGCTCTTCCACGGGATTACATCGGATCCGGGGTTGTCAGCTCGCTTGCATAAGCTCCGTCGCTGAGTACCTTCTTATCGTTGGGGAATAAGCTTTTCCTCCCTTGCCGTACATGGTACTCGGAGCTCTCTTTCCAAGCACTCTGTCCGTCCGCTCCCGTTGCTTGCTTTCCTCTCTCCGAACACCTGTTGAGCTTCGGTTGCCTCCGTCACTTTTTTCTCGCCGAAAACGCGTATTCCTGCCAAACAGTATCTTTCATTTTGGCACGTGACAAACGTCTTAATCATGATCTGTAGGATAGGATGGTCGTTGAACTATCCCATCCCACTATTGCTGTATCACATTAATGAACAAAAATCACTATAGAGGACCAACCTGCTCATCGTTCCCGATGAGCAGCCATTTTTTCCAACATGCTGCTATGATTGCATTGTAGTAGGTAGTACGATTTTGACATTTTACACAGAGTCAGATTACCATTTTTATGGAAAATACGTTGTGACGTTGCACTTTTTCTCGGGAAAGTTTGATAGGTCAATGATAAAAATTTATCACCTATTCAAATGAAAGGCGAGCAAACGTCAGCTTCTTTTCTATCTCAGTTACACGTTCTTAAACTATTTAATATGTTGGTCTCTGGAGACAAAATGAATTAAGGCCTACTATCAAATGACACAAATTATTGAATATGATTAAAATGAATTACAAATAGGTATTCATAAAAACAGGGTAAATGGTTGTAAAATAAAATAGTTGAATTAGATGTTCAATGAACGAAGAATGTATTTATTAATTAAGGAAATCCCAATTAAGTTTATAAGAAATGTATTGCTTAAAATATCAATTAACTCTTAGTGACTCTTCTGATTGTTCGTTCTTCAGGATTCTCAACGGAATTATGGAAAATTTGATTACTGCTACCAACTATCTCGTTAATACCATGATCTACTGGATACTAACAACCAAAAGGTCGTACAAATACATACAGCGAAGTGTTA
This sequence comes from Rhysida immarginata, assembly GCA_023313115.1. Classification (NCBI taxonomy): domain Eukaryota; kingdom Metazoa; phylum Arthropoda; class Chilopoda; order Scolopendromorpha; family Scolopendridae; genus Rhysida; species Rhysida immarginata. The sequence goes on from JAHWFO010049837.1 coordinate 509,981, forward strand.
TTAAGCCGTCGCTGTTGTCATGAGGAGTGCAGTTGCAGTCTCGTCGTTGCCTATACTCTGTTTAGCGAAAGAGTACCACCACTTGGGGTGCAATGTCCTGGCAGTGAAAACCGTGACGCCACCGCGCGCCGGGGGGGGGGCGGTTAGTCACTGTTGGTGCTGGTGTTTTCCACTGCGCAGGTGCACTCTTTCCAGCTACCTACAACATGAAGCCTGGAAAAGCCCTTCATAATGAAGCAAGGGAAATCGTCTTTACCGTTCTCCAATGGGTTCGTCAACGTTTTCATGCCTAATGCAAGACGAAGCAGACGAGCAAGGCTGCGATCCAGACAGGGGTGGCGATCAGCAACAAATTTAAACCGATTGGCCAAAGCGGACACACTCGCAACTCTTTTGCTGGACAGAATATAATGCACCTTGCCTTTGTCCCCGCCGCATCCCGTTAGCCTTCGTTGCTCTGCTCCTTGGGCTTCTCGATGGCGCTCGTGGGACGAACTCGTGGCTTCTCCGTGCAATATCTTGTGCGCACTCCCGTTTTCGTCTCAAGTTGACGAACCTCTCAGAGCGAACTATAAACTCAGTGTTCCGCATCTGTTGATTACCTATTGCGATGCACTAATTGTTCTAAATGCAACTTAGCATCGAGTTGATTTTTTTTACGGTAATTTGTTGCTGAAGCTTCATCGAATTAGAGATGTTAAATTCCACTCAGAATTCCTTGACTGTACACGGTCCTTCTCTACCGCTCTATACTGTCTTCTCCTGTCTGTCAAGTATTTTTCGCACAGGACTTTCTATTACTCATCCAATTAGAATTTTCCAAAATCCCGCTCGAAATTTTCCCTTCTTTTATTCTCCACACCACCGATCTAAAATTAACTACTCCCTCCCTGCCTATCCCAGAAGTTTTTTTCCCCCCCACCCCCCCATTACCCGTTCCCCCTCGGGGGGGGGGGGGTGTTGCCATGGAAACTATGGAATCTTGAGACACTAATTAGATGGACTGAGAGACGAGTTTTTAATATTTATTTAGTGATTTTACGATATGCAAGAGTTTTAACTCGCATCTACCACCGAAATTGTGGTGGTAAAAAGTCGATAAAAGTAAAACGAAAGTAAATTTTTGAGACAAAATATAAAGAGAAAGCTTTCAAATTTAATGAGATATTAAAATAATTAATGTTTTTTTATTTTATTTTAGCAAATAATTTAATAATAATAACTAAATAAATCGTATTTCCTGACCATAGAATATGAATAAAATCAGGCCACTGTTAGTTTGCCACGCCACCAGTGGCAGAAAAAGTCATTAACCCTGTTTTTACCTAGTTTAACGACCATCTAATCAACAGACAGGGTTAAGCTAAATGGTTAATAAGAGAGCGTATAGTAATATGGCCTTTAAGATTCTCATTTCTTATTCTTATTCTTTCGAACTTTTTTAAATGTCTGCGGCCTCAACTTTTTAAAATTTAAGTGGAGTGACAAAACACGTTGGGCCTGCACTCCATAAACTGTATTTTTCCTGTATTTTTAAGACAGAAGTTCGTTTGCAGTCATCTTGCGATTTCTTCGCGCTCAAGGCACCACCCACTCAAAAAGCCCAACTTCAAACAAACATGACATCACAAAATGCACCATGCAAACAAAACTCCATACAGATGCAGGAAAAGTGAATTTTTAAAAAGATATTTGTAGTGAGAAAATACACGAAATCGGAACCAAATTCTCCCTAGCGCTCCCTACATTGCCAGAAAAATCCATCAAAAAAATGTGGTAAAGGGGTAACTCTTACAGGGGCATCTCTTCCGATGCTCACTCCAGCTCACAAGAAAGCTCGTGTACAGATATCAGAACTGGACTGTAGACGACTGGAAACTAGTGATTTGGTCGAATGAATCAAAGTTTTGTCTTTATTCGAATGACGCTCGAAGCCGCCTGCATAGAAGAGACAATGAAGCCTTTTACCCTGATTGCGTCCAAGCCTTTGGTGCAGGCGGGTGGTGGCTCTGTGATGCTGTGGGCAAGTTTTCAGTACAATGAACAGGGACCTCTCGTTGAAATTAGCACCAGGCTTAACCAACATCACTATCGTGATATTCTGGATGGACAAGTGTGCCTTTTCGACGAAGTCTATTATCGAGACGATTAATGCAGGGTTCACAGAGTTAGATCCGTGGAGGAGTGGTTCGCGAGCGTGATCAGATCGCGCAACACCTCGGTTGGCCCACCAAATCCCAGACCTGAACCCAATAGAGAATTTGTGGATCCACCTGAAGCAACGTGTTAAATTGAAGTCATGTTAAGCCATCCGTCTAACGTCCCCTACCTGCGGGATAAATTGTATGCAGCATGGTTTGAGATAGATAAGGACAATTTAAAGACACTCGTACAATCGAAGCCCAAGAGCATTAAAGCTTTAATTAAAGCGAAGGAGTGTGGAACGCACTATTAACAGCAGGGGACTAATTTCTTGTCCGATTGCCATTATTTTGGTCAATATTTTGATGGAATAAAGAAGAAGTTGATCTAATTCTAATCAAAGTTCCATTAATTTTTATACCATTTCTGAATTAGTACATAGATATTTGGTTCTGGTGTTGGGTATTCTTTTGCAAGATTATCCTTGAAATTAATCTGCAATATTATTTAACCGAGTAATATACTAAACACACAAACATTGTAATGTAAGATTTGTTTACAAACAATGGAAATTCGTTACGCGATTATTTTAAATTTAACCATTATATTAAGTGAAGATTAGAAAAATGAGAGTGATAATTTCGTTTAATATCAATGCCTTAGAACTAAAAGACCTCCGCTCTTCATAGAGTAAAGGTAAACAAGAAAAGTCGCCTGAAGCCAGTGATGACCTTTCCCGCAAACTTTGTAGAGCCAAGACGACAATGTTTTAGGGAGTTGTGGTTTTTACGACTCTGACAGTGTGTGTGAAGTTTGCGGATGCCAACTTCATATCTTGGTTCATTGTTTACCTTAAATTAGAATTTTGGACCAACCTTCCACTCAGGCTTTCATTCAACGCTCTTTTTTTCCCTCTTCACGTACCACAAGTTAAGTTCCTTTATGATTACGAAATATAACAGAATCAAGATCTGTTGATAGTTGATAATGCGAGAAAGTTGAATCGAGCGATTCTATAATTATAACTCTATCCTGAAGGTGGAACGTAAAATATTTTTGCAATCCGTTCCGGCTTGGGGGGGGGGGTATTTACAGGCAGAGATATTCCAAATTAATATTTGTCTTTATTTCGTATTTTCGCTAAATCTTGAAGGTATTTTCATACTAAACCGTTTCTCACTTTAACTATGTAGTTTACGTAAAATGTGTTGCACGAAACCGAGTCTGACCGCACTTCATGAATTCATGGAGTATATTCACGCCTTCAGTAGCTGCTCCTGAAAAATCTGTGTCTGTATGGCAACCAATTTAAAATATTACCTGAACAAACATTAACCTAAACAAAAATCTCTGTCTGTAACTAAGGGAATATTATCTGATACAAGAATCATAAAAATTTTAAGTTTGTTCTTTTTTCATTGACTCATAAAATGTCTGAAAGGTTTTTAAAAATTGTTTATAATTTTTATGTACTTTATATTTTTTATTTGAGTACGTAGAAGAAAGTGACCAAAAGCGGGACCCTCAATTTCTGCTGTGTACGGTAGTGTTAGCATGGAAGTGAAAGATTGAGAAAGCAGTTAATGCAACTGCCTACTGGAGGACCAGCGCCCAAGCTGTTTACTCAATCTGTTGTTTTTCAATGGCAATACATATATTGAGAATGTCGGAACTTTTTATGCTCCTCGGTTTCACTTGTTTTGTGATAGGATTTTGAAGGATTTAATTATTATATCTACTTATTACAATTTATTCCAATAGCTACGTATTATTAAGTTTGAAGTAATTAACATCTATATTTATCGAAAAATATAAATTTAAAAAAACACATGAGGTGGTTCTTGGGCCCCCAGGCTGTTTCTAAAGCGAATCCCCATATTATTACGATTACATATTCTCATCTTCTTGTGGTTCTTTTGTAGGATCCAAGGTTTATACTACAAATACTTTCTGAGGAAAAATATGCCATTATTTATTTTTATGTAAGATGCCTTTGAAGTTATTGAACAACTAATATTTCATTAAAAAATTTTGAATCTGCAATTTATGATTGGTTTAATAGGAGAAAATGCTTCTCTTTCATTCAATATGTATTTTCTTCTTTTAATTCCCTTGTGATATCATAAAATTAGGGGATGAAGTTTTGGAACATTTGTTTTAAACTGGTAAAAGAGTAATGTTCTGGGAAAAATTTTTAAATGATTTATATTATGGTGTTTTAATAGTAACTAAAATAGGTATGTGTTTTTTCCAATGTTTTCCAAATAAATCAAGAAATTAATCCTCCCGAGGAAGGTATACAAAATTAGCGGAAGCCCTGAACTTCATCTATTTTTACCCACAGAGCGCACATGATCTATTTAAGTATGACTCCACTGTTCCGCCATCTTGCCACTGGCAAAAACCTTAGTAAGGCTGCATTACCTGTATGGGGTTTTTTAAGCATCAAGCTACTTCATAGTTATTTATTTCCTGGAGAACTTGTACTAAATTTAGATATGCATAACATATTAAATACTTTGGTATTATAGGTCTGACTACTGTTACTCTTATTTAAGTTACTATCTTTCAAAAAAAAACCCTATCAAATTCAAGTTATGTCTAAACTTTAAAAATTATTTTCTCTCTAATTCAATATGTAAAATATTATACCCAATTTATATAAGAATAACTAATTTTAGGTGTACTTAATGCAAGTTATATCTATAAATTGGATTGATCAGCTAACTTATTCTAGCAGCATACAGGGTGCGTTCACAAAGTTTGAAGACTGATTTTTTTCCTGAGCAGGTGAGGGCGCACAGACCAGTTCCACGGACAGGGTGAAGCAGTGGGGGGGTGTCAGCTAACCGACAGCACCAGCGGCAGTTACTTTCGAGACGCTGGAGTGAGCAAATCGCTAGTGGCGTGAGTGCGTGTCAGTGACCCCGTTGAAAACTCGGAGAGTGCGTCAAAAATGCAGAATCTAAAATGCTCCGGCGTTTGAAGGATCGAGCCCGCCAAAAGATCAAAGACAATTGGGTTCTTCCTCACGACAATGCACCCTCTCACACGTCGCTCGCCGCCGGCGAAGTTTTGGCCAAGTTCAAAGTGGCAACACTGCCCCAGCCACCCTACAGCCCCGGCCTAGCTTCCAGCGACTTCTTTCTGTTCCCTCGAATTAAGGGAAGTGAATCGACCTGAAAGAGAAGCGATTCGACAGGATTCCAGCGGTCCAGGCAGCTTTGACGAGGTCCCTTGACAGCCTTCCGTGCGAAGAGTTCTAGGGAGCCTATAAACAATGGAAAAAATGCTGGTAGCGTTGTGTTGATGCCCAAGGGTCATATTTCGAAGATTTTAGTTCGCTGTAGAAAATGTTTAATATATTTTTTGTTCTGAGACCAGTCTTGAAACTTTGTGAACACACCCTGTATAAGCTGATATAAAGTATGATTTTAAGTACTAGAGAGAGAATTTTCCAATCAAAGTTCTTTACACAATTGATTTTAGTCAATTTGTTCCTTATTTTAGGTCCAGTTAACCCATTTTAGTCGTTTATTCCGATAATTTTACAAATTCTTCCACATTGCTGTTCGGTCCTACGTGGCTCCAATGAGTCCAATGCCTCTTTTTGCCAGTGGCAAGATGGCTGCTCTGTAACTCCGGTTTCTGCTCTGTAAGTGTAGTTTTCCCATGGCCATGAGCGCTCTAGCTTTACTTACCTTCCATACTCTGAGATTTTTACTCCTTCATCTTCACTTTTTTAATCCCGCATTTTTTTTTAATCAAAAAGTTGATTTTCTCGAACGTAGTATCTAGAAAATATAAAAGAACCCTATCTTCTTTCCTTTCTCATCATTTTCGATCGATTGATATATCACATGCCATTTGTTGCCATAGTTCTAAAGACCAAGTGACTGCCACCCCCACAACTCCGACCCCACTGGCACAATTTGGTCCAAACTTAATACTAATGTAGATTTTGCCCAGAGAAATCTGCATATCGAATTTCACTACTTTACGATAGATACGTAAATACCTCATAGAACACTTGGTCCCTTCTAACTTCCACCCTCGTAATTCCGACCCCAGTGGGCCAATCAAAACCAAACCAAAGAACGTAAAACAGGAAGAAGTGACCGTTCGGGGGAAAACATGTAACGCGTGCGACGTCATGTTCACGTCATAAATCAGTGGCGGACTCTAACGGGTAGCAGGTATCAATAAATTGCTCCATGCATTCTCAATGATAAAAGTTATAATTTGATAATTTTTTACAATTAAACAAATTTTTTAAAAATTGTGATAAAATCATATTTAAATTGTTTGGTATTCAACCTCTTATTGTAAAAATTCTCGTTTAACCTGGACAAAATAAAATGTGTATTAAAAATAATTTTATTGTGCTTTTTAATTTTCATATTGCTCACTGGATAACTTCATCATAAAACATTTGAAATAAACATAGTTGCTTAGAATAAACTGTGCAATACTTTTACATAATATTGTATTAATTTATTATAATAATAAATGATAATTTTTTAACAATTTATGATTGTTAATTTTTTAAATTTCATAAAAACTTAACATAAAAAGTTAATACACATAGATCAAATTAAATTATAAATAATACAGGGTGGGCCATAAGTCGCGCACCAAAGAATTACGTGAAGTGTGATGTGAAACAATGTAAAATTAGCGGGGTAAAATATCTTTTATAGAGTAATGAAACATTGTTTGTATGTATCAGTTACTATAACTGTCAAATTTAATTCCAATCAAAGTTTTTAATAAAATAACGTTTATTATTATCAGAACTGTTTTAAATGCTTTGGTGCGTGACTTATGGCCTACCCTGTATATAATTTTATATACAATTATTTATTATATTCAAAAAAATAATGAATTACCAAAAGGAAGTTTAAATTTGTAATATTTTTATTTGTTCTAATAATTTTAGATATTTTTTAATAATAATTTCACTCTTATAATTTGTAAATTTAAGTGAATCTATGACATAATAGCAAACTTATATATAAAATTACCTAAAATAAATTACAAAATAAAATTTCATTCAAATATACTTTTTTATTTGTTATTTATGTCGTATATATTTCTCCCTGCTATCTTTTAATTATTCTTTTTAAAAAT
>JAHWFO010049837.1:522252-540087 GCA_023313115.1 Rhysida immarginata
GGCGACGAACTCTTCCATGACATCAGACGGTCGCTCATGCAACGAGCCGAAGCGATTGAACACTTTGAACAATTCCTGTAATTTGGAGCCACGGGCTTAGTTGGCTGTATCGCGTAAATAAATCGTTTCCAGACAAAGTGCTATAGAACATTTTTGTCTTCTTTTGACCTGAAGAATATGTCACTAAATTTATTGTACGTAATTTTGAAACACCCTGTAGAGAGGGCTGAAGAAACGTCAGATCAAACTATTGTCTCATTTTCATTCTATTTTCTTCCACTTTCGAAACCACATACATTCTACACACTTTTTCTCCGGCACTACGTAACACTACTCGGCTATACACAGCCTTCCAACACGAGCGAAGCCGGTATAACTGGTAGAAGGCCATAGTTGGAGAGGGCCATTCATTGGGAGTTTTTTAAAAGAATTCTTTTCACTTTTTTAACATGAATTTTTTTCTATATTAATTCTAACCTTTTACTGTATATTCACTTCAGATATTTCAAAATTTCATCAAAAAAAAAGAGCCCGAGCAACGTCGGGAATATCTGCTAGTCGTATATAACAGCCAGCTATTAAATAATAATTTTAAATATTATCTTATTAACTCTTATCTAAAAATCCATATTTTAAAAATACGTAAGTTGTTATTCTTTCATAATACAGATTGAGTGGCCAAATTATTATGACCATCTGACAGTTTTAAGCAAATTATATATGGCTTCACATTCTTGCCGCTAAGCGGCGACACTGGATAAAAAAGAAAACCTTAATGTTTATGACAGTAAAAGAAGTGATTGTTTGTGAGGATATAGGCAAACAAGTCGATCTGGATGCACCGCCGTTCCAAATGTCGAACGTGGGATGATTGTAGGAGCCATGGAGCGAATGTCAGCAAAACAGCCGCATCATGAAATGTTCAAGAGCAGCTGTTGTTATAGACTGGCCTATCAGCTAAAAAACTGGGTTTTAACGTTTAGCTTGTGGTCGTAATCGATTAGTAACGATCGGACGAAATAGAGATTATCTATATCGTACAAGATAACGTAAGTCTAGTACTGCCAACTCTACCGCATTGATGCCCGCATTCAGTACTTAACCCCCGGTACCCCGCTGCCATAGATTTTCACCAGCAAAAATGATTTTCTGGGTATTGGATACTCATGAAGTACATTCGACTCGGCCTGGAATAGCCCAAGCTTGGAGGAAAGAGAAGAGTTTTACTCATCTCAAATCTCCTTGGGCTGCAGTATGCAGGAAGCATATGACGTCCGACACCATTGCTTAAATTAAAGACAAAGAGCCATTTCGTTACATAGCTATTGTATTTCATATTTAAAATTTTGTATTTTAATATTATTCCAATAACAGATTTTTAATCAATCAATTTAATAATATTTTAAATACGTAATTTTAAATTTCGTATTTAAAAATATTTCTGTTCAAATTTCAACATTTTCTTGTCCTGTCTTATCTATGAAATTAATCTGGCAAAGCTGTGTGCGAGACGAAAGGTTTCAGTGACAGCGGAGAGTTGCATGCATGTGACAATGAATAATGAAAAACAGTACAGTCACGGGGGAGACACTGACAGGGATGTTGTAGATGATGACTATGAGGTACTCTTTTATGGGAAGAAGAAAGTCAGGCGCAGCGGGGTCCCGCCTGTATAAAAGCAGATTTAAGAAGGAATGGAAACAAAAATATCCGTTCGTAGAAGAAGTTAAAACTTCTCCAGTACATTTCTACTTCAAATGTTGTAGTCATCAAGGAGAAGAGTATTAAATCTTATGTCGGTTTCCCAAAGTTTGCAATGCTATTTAAAATAGAACAGGTTGTATTAGTTGTCCAACATTCTAATGTTGAACGTATTTTCAGCATGATAAAATAAGATGGACAACCGTGCAGCACTTTCTCTATATGGTACATTATCATCTCTCATGATCATAAAAACATCAAATGTGGAATCTTGTATTATATTTGATCGTGGGAAAGATAATATCCGAAGTGCTAAACACGCTACAAAAATGTATAATGACAAGCACAAATAAGTCAGGCAACTGAAATGTCCAGGACCGATAGGTTTTAAGGATTTCAAGGATAAAAAAGCATTTGTTTTCTAAAGAAGCCTTTCGTTGTTAGGATTAGATGAGGTTGATAAGGAAACCACTGCTTGTTACGGCAAGGCGTACTTCTAAAAGAAATGTGATGTTCAAAATGAATAAAAGTACATGTATTTGAACATGTGAGAGCCCTTTATTTTGTAAGCATTCCTGTATAATAAGATGAGCGTCAATTGTTGAAGCGTTCTGTCGTGACCACCGAGGGAGAAGGCCTCCGCAATGAAACTGAATACATTATTACATCATCATAGATAGTGCAAATTCAGGGCTTATTATTGGTAGAAATACGAATAACAAGGTACTATCTATGTGATATAACAATGTATTCAATTTCATTGCGGAGGCCTTCTCTCTCGGTGGTCACGGTTCTGTGCAAGGATGCAATATTTCATCATAATCTATTGTTAAACCGTTTCAACGTGAGCATGTACTGTTGAAGCGAACAACTAGCTACAATCTATTGATAACAATATGCGTAACACAAATTAACTATTGATAATGTAAGGCATAAATAATTACATGTGATATCTTAGCATTGAAAGTATTCAATGGTACCATAATGGTATAATTTTAATACTTACCATTGAACCAATTTCGGCTATCATTAATTTCTCGTTATATTCATTCATGACACATCATTCCAAATTGTTTTTTATATTATATGCCATAGCCTAGTATTGAAAGTTCCAATAGACTATCATGGTTCCACTAAACCACGTACTTTGAACCTAATTCGACTATCATTAATTTTACGTTATAATCAACCATGACGTTATTCCAAGCTGCTTGATATGGTGCAAGCCATATCTGAACACAGAAAGTTTTTATTGTACCATAATGGTACCACTAGACCACGTACCATTGAACCAGTTTTGACTGATTTTGACCGTGAAGGAAGACCATCAAGTGTCTTCACTTAATTCACAACCCTTTTCTCTGCTTTAGCTATGGAAAGCCAAAGAGAGAAGAGCATTGATCAGTGCACAGGCGATTTATACATGGAATTATATAGTGGAACACGTGGTCCCCTGTTATTTGTGATCTTTTGAACCGGAAGTACTTCACCGATTTTTTCCATCAACGAACTCAGTCTTTCGTTATACCTAAGTTGTCGAATGGCGAAAACGGAAGTCGAAAATTCGGAAGCGCTCGACCGCTAGAGCACCAACAGACAGACGGATGGACGGACGGACGGATGGACGGACGGACGCACATTGTGAAAATATAAGTACCTATCGGTCCTAATAAATATAAAGTGAATGTTAGAAATGTCTACAGTAACATAAGGAAATAAAACAAGTCAGGCAACCGAAATGCCCAGGACCGATAGGTTTTTAAAGCATTCGAGAACGAAAAGGAAAGCATTTGATTTCTAAAGAAGCCTTTCGTTGTTAAGAATTAGATGAGTTTGGTAAGGAAACCTCTGGCTGCTAAGCAAGGCGTACTTCTAAGGAAAATGTATAGTTCAAACTGAATAAAACTACCTGAAAAGTTAAATGGAGAAAGTAGCAATTCTCTATAGATTAGAACATATAAGAATCCTTTAATTGGGGGAGGCCTGGTGGGCTTCCACTGAACACAAAACTTCACGGAAGTTAAGCAAAATCAGGCACGGCTAGTCACTGTAGGGGCCACCATCAGTGAGATACGATCTTCACCGCCCCCCCCCCCGGAAATGCGACCATATTACAGCAGTCGTTAATCCAGGTCCATCCACAGACCCAACTCGTCGGCCTCTGATCATACAGGCCCTGGATGGACGTATTGGATTACAATCAATAAATTAAAAAAAATAAATAAAAATAATTTGTAAGCATTTCTATTTAATGAAATAAGCATTAATTGTTAAAGCGTTCTCTGTAAGGGTCAATTCTTTCTTCATAAATTATTGCTAACGCTTTTCTACGTAAGAATGTACCACTGAAGGAATGATTAGACACTAGCTATTGTTAAAATTTGCCTAACACAAACTAACTATTGATAATTACATGCCATATCTTAGCACTGAAAGTTTCCAATAGTGTCATAATGGTGTCATCAAAACACGAATCAAGGAACCAATTTCGACTATTATTAATTTTACGTTATATTCATTTATGACGCATCATTCCAAGTCGTTTGATATATTACATGCCTTATTTTAGCATTGAAAGTTCCAATGGACCATAATGATTCCACTAAACCAGGTTCCTTGGAACCAATTTCGACTATCTTTAACTTTACGTTATATTCATTCGTGACACCTCATTCCAAGTGGTTTGATATACTACATGCCACAGCTTAGCATTGAAAGTTTCAAGTGGGCCAAACTGATATCCCTAAACCACGTACCTTTAAACCAATTTCGTCTATCATTAATTTTACGATATATTCATTCATGACACATCATTCCAAGTTGTTTGATATATTACATGCCAAATCTGAGCTTTGAAAGTTTCCACTGAACCATAATGGTTCCATGAAACCACATACCTTTGAACCTCTTTCAACTATCATTAATTTTACGTTAGTATTCAACCATGACATGTTATTTCAAGCTGTTTGATATCTTAGCATTGAAAGTTTCCAGTGGGACATAATGGTCCCACTAAACCACACACCCTTGAACCAGTTCTGACTGATATTGACCATCAAGGAAGAACATTACGTGTCTTCACTTAATTCACAAGCCTTTTTTCTGGTTTAGCTATGGAATGCCAAAGAGAAAACAGCATTTGGCATTGCACAGGCCATTTACATGGAATTGTATAGTGAAAAACGTGGTCCCCTATATTATTTGTGACTTTTTGGACCGGAAGTAGTTCACCCATTTTTTCCACCAACGAACTCAGTGGAAAATTGGTGAGCGTGCACCAACAAACGGACGGACGGACGCACATTGTGAAAACAAATACCTATCGGTCCTAATAACACATTTCCACAATATAATATTTACTGATAACGGATGCGCACCAAGTTATCGTCTTCAGAAATGTGCATCCGTTATTTTATTTCGATAAGTTACTATCATGTTTGTCCACAGTTTATTTAGAAATGTCTAAATAAAGAAAAATTCTTAAAAACTAGAAAAATTATATACTATAGAGCCTGAGTCTGAAACTCAGTCACAAACTTTTAGGGGAATGATTTTTCAATTGAAAAATGGAAGGAAAAAAAAATTCTGCGACCCGGATTCGAACCAGGAACCTCGACTATCATGGCCGATGCCTCTACCAATTGGGCTATCGCAACTGAGATGACTGAGATATGAACAGAAATAAAAATAGCGCCACTAAATTCAACAACATCTAGGATGATGAAATTGGGAGAATACTACTCGTTGGAATTCGTTCAAATTTTAACGGTATACACAGTTTTATGTACCCTATTATTTTTTCAAACTTCATTATCCTAAGTGTTATAGAAAGTGAGTTATTAACTTGTTGATCTTAGTGGCGGCATTTTTATTTCTGTTCATATCTCAGTTATCGTTCAAATTCGGACCCATATTCATATGAACTTTTTTTCTTAGAATCATCCACACTACCTCCCCTTAAAGTTTGTGACAGGGTTTCCGACTCACCCTGTATATGGGACTATATGTGAAATAAAGGCATTCTTAAAGTGAAAATCTGTGTGATTTGTAAGTAATGAAAACATCTGGCAATCCCCCGCTTTGGGGCAAAATCCCCTTCATTTTTGCAATTGACCCCTCCCATCAGCTAGGAAGAAGGTTGGCGTCTCTGTAAGTCCTGTTCGAATACATTTACTATCTCCAGGCAACAAGAGTAAACGTCTCCGGTTTGGGCAGTCGATAATTGAAAACAAATTTTGTGGTCAGATGAATCACGTTTTCAATTACACCACACAGAATGCCGAGTAAGAATATGGTGGAAACAGCACGAAAGCATAGAACCCGAATGCGTTACTATAATCCTTCAAGCTGGTGGAGGCTAGTTGGTGATATAGTTTCCTGGCATGTTTTGTTAGCCATTTTCCTGGCTCTTTATTTCGTCTTGATCTAGTCTGAATCGCACAGGATATATAAATATTGTTGCTGACCAAGTTCATTTTTTCACGTTGATGGACTATCCCAGTGGAGATGGCTACTTTCCAATAAGAAGTTGCGTCCTTCCATTGTACAGATTGATTTCAGGGTTTCAGGAATATGAAGGACAGTTTATGTTGTTCAGGTGGGCCTCCACAATCTCCAGATCTCAATCCCATTGAAGTTTGTGGAATAAAGTTGAAAAGGCTACCAGACAGCGGTATCCACAACCATCAAATCTTACATGAGTGCTTACGTTTTCAAAACAAACAAATGACCGCTATTGTGATGACATCATACCAGCCGCCGTAATGGTTGGCAGAGGGTGATCTAATCACCAGTCTATTCAAAAGTTGATATACTTCAAAATTACTATTATTATTTTAAAATACAAAAAAATTATTTTATTTTGTCAACCAACATGGCGGGTGGCCCAATCTCGCAGTTAACGGGACTTTCAGTTGGAGGGCCCTATTCATCAAATATGGTCTCAGTTTCCACAAACCACCTATTAACATCTCGGGGAGTCCATGCTAAAGAGATTCGAGGCGTTATTAAAGACAAAAGGTGTAGGTGTCCCAAGATAGTACTTAGAAAGCGGTCATAACAAATTGGCCTCTCGGTGTATTATATCGGGAACTGAGAAATATATTATTTTATATCTTGTATTCAGTGCATACCAAATAATAAGAAAATAGTAATATTTTCTATAAGCACTGAAACAGAGGATCGTGGTGATTGAGTATATGATCACTCTTACAAACGATATTATACTACAGAAATCACCGCAATTTCTGCTGCGTAAATAGATCAGCTTTTTTTGACTACAAATAGTATAAGGGTCGTACAAATGAAAACGAAAATTTGTGTGGGGAAAAAGACGACGTGTAGGATCGTAAGTTTTTGTTTTCAACAATAGCGAAACCCCACGTGCAAATTGAGCAATAGGTTGATTTAAGTATAGATGGCAGCGCTTACGCTTTATGAATCTGAGGCTATGACGCTATGGTCGAAATGAGGAGAAAATCTCGGCAGTGTTAAGAATACTGCATAAGAACATGCATGTAAATTGTTCAGTTCCACAATGTTCGAACAACAATGTTAAAAACAAAAATCTCAAGTTTCATGGATTTCCTACAGACTGAAAAATTCAGTGAGGTTAAATGAGATGTCGTAGTCTAGCCCAATATTTAGCATCGTCACTTTCGTAAATCGTAATTCATTATAAAATTTGCTCACTGTTAGTCAATACTTGTTTATTTCCGTCAGTTTTCGCTTCTATTAACTGAAGCTTTTCTTTCAAGTCTTTAACTTTCATCTTCACTAAACTTTTGTAAATAAACTAGAACAAAATTCATAAACCGTAGCGAATGCCATCTGGCGGATAGATTTGGCATTTAAATCAACCTATAGGTTACGTGTGACATCACGTGAGAAAGAACGATAACTCGCGCTTTGAAGCTCTGCGCGTGATCGCTTCGTCCATGCCGAAAGCAACCGTCAAAGTCGTCAATGGAAGCATTATGGGTCACCACCCCCAAAAAAAATCAAAAGCAATCGCAAATAGGACGGGGAAGGTGATGTTGACCGTGTGTTTGATCGCAAAGGCCCGATTTTACTGGATTTTCTTGAAAAGGGCACAACAGTTAACGCAGTACGATATGGGGAAACAATGAAGGCACTGCGCGCAGCCATCAAATGCAAGTGTCCTGGACTTCTTACAGAAGGAGTGCTTCTTCTCCACAACGACGCGCGTCCTCACACCTCGAAAGCAACGGTAGACCTCATTATAAAGTTCAACTGGGAAGCAATGCAGCATCCACCTTACAGCCCTGGCTTATCCCCATGTGACACTCACGTGTTTGGGGATCTCAAGAAACATCTGAAAGGCCGCCGGTTTCAGTCGGACGAAGAAGTGAAGGAAGAGGTTTTGGAATGGCTCCACACGCAACCGAAAGACTTCTTCCATAAAGGAATTCGCCTTGTTACATAGTGGGATAAACGCCTTAACGCATTTGGAAAGTATTTTTAAATTCCTTGTATACACTTTGGATAAAATAAATAATTTTTGTTTTCATTTATACGACCCTTATATTTAGAGCAGCGTGCAAATTTCATTTATTGTATTTAGAGCAACAAGTTATGCAAATATTTGCAGTTTCTCTTGAAACTGGAAATGCAATTAAAAATGTCAGAGGTAGTCAGTTAAGCTAACTTTTGAGAGTACTCAAGGCCACGAAAATTGACTGTTAGTGCTTTGTTCGGTCAAGAATAAAACTTAAAGAGTGAAAATGTCTGTAAGATACCGTAGATGACAGTTTCGCTTAAGAGATGATTTCATTCGATGTTTAATTATCTGACTATGTGGAGCCGGTTGGTTTTTGTATCTTAGTGCGGATGAGATGGAACTACCGTTATTCGAAATTGTAATCGGTCTGAAGAACATGAATCGCCCGCATTGGGACTAAACACAGATCGATGCAGGCGACCTAAGGTTTCTTGCAACCCAATCTGCTCAGGGATCGAAAAATGCACCGAAGGAACTTGTGTGATATCGTTTTCTTTTTATTTTGGTTGACTAAGTCTTGTAGGGAGCGCGATATTTTATCCAAGGCTTTCATAAGGGTGTAAGCCGATAAAAAGTTGGAAAACGTTGACTACCCTTATAGCATGCTTTTCAAATACTTTTGACTACCCTTAGAGGAATTTCTGGATTCGCTAATGCACGCGACGTAAAGCCATACTGGTTCCATATTCCACAGACTTTCAGAGGGAGTATTGGAAACTCCAATTCGACGAAGACAGTTCACCGAAGGGGATATGGCATCACAGCTCGTCAACATGGAGTCATGATTTGGAGTATTATCAGCTCAACAACCGATTACTTATTACTATTGATATTCCGTATAGACAAACTTTGACAGCTTAGCGATATTTTGATGAGATACTATAGACCAAGCATTAATCCATACGAAATACCATTTTAACAAGGTAACGCACAGCCACACAGAGAGAAGATCAACGTGGCATGCGGAGGAAGGTGACTCGATGATTCGTTAGCAGTACAGTCTCCACATGTCTCTCCAAATACACACTGTTGAACACAATTGGAAGTTGAATATACTTATGTTCGGTTTGACATTATTCAAATTCACAGAGTCGCAGCATTGATATTTTGATATCGTACACGATCTCCGGTATGACATGCTGCGACTACTTCGTGCGATTCGTGCCACGTGTTGTTCATGGTACAGACGGGCAACTACTCTAGCTTTACTATCGGGTGCTCCATACGCAAAATGCAAGTCGGCCATTTAAGGCTGTAGTAAGACGTTCCATAGACGCAATGAAGACGTACAAAATGCTTATTTTACCTGTTTTAAAAAATGGTTAACCCATCGGGTCAAATCACTACTGGTTGTAGAAATAGGAAGCTTATTAAAAATTTCAGACAGGGGTTTTGGTGAGAGGAAATGAAGAACTGTTGCTGCCTGACGTTCAGAATTGTCTTTCAAAACAAAGAAACATTTCCAACCCCTAGTTTTTTTGCAGAAAATATTTGTTTTGGTCCACTCTATGCCCCCTAGAAGTTGGTAAAAAGTTGGTTTTTGGTTAGTTTATTAGAATTTTTGGCGTCGACTCCTAAAGTCATTTTGCGCTTTTTACACAAGTTATATCTGTACGCATACCGAGATGGTCTTTGAATATTTTGTATAATTGATTATCCAAGGTGTTTCTAAATTATCTCCCGTAATCTACATGTTTATTACTCAAAAACTATTACAGATTTTAACGTGAGTTTTTTTATTCACAAAGTTAATAAATTTTAACAAGGTATTTTGAAAAATTAAAAATTTCTTAGCATGCTTAATAAATTTCATTGTGCCCCCCTCCCCATTTATGGAGTGAAGGACGTCAAAGCGCAACTCGATTTCTTACCATGTTCGGGCTAGCATTTCGGGGGTGATTTCAGTGATTGTTTCAATTTTCTGTTCTTGAGAGTTTCAATGTCATCAACGTTGGTCTTGTACACTCTGTCTATCACATATCCCCAGAAGAAAATATCCAGAGGGTTCGCATCGGGTGAGCGAGGGGGCCAAGAGATTGACCCATCCCTTCCAATCCATCCTCCTGAAAGTTCGTATCAAGGCACTGCCTAACTTGCAGGCCCCAGTGAGGAGGTTCTACATTATGTTGGTAGACTATGTTGGGCTACAGTTTTTCCACCTGTGGAATCTGTTAGTTCTTCAGGCATATCTAGGTAAGTTGCAGCGGTAATGGTGTCTTCAGCGAAAAATGGTGTCTTCCACCCTTAGAACGTGAGGGTTTTGTGAGCCCCAAATGCAGCAGTTGTGTCGGTTTACTGCTCCGGAAGTACGGAATGTTGCTTCATCAGGAAACAAAATGTCCTCGAGGAAGGTGGGATCATTATCGATTCTTTTGGAGCATATCCTCAACAAACTTCTTGCTCTTCGGTCGGCCATCTGGGTTCAGTTCGTGCATCATCTGGATTTTGTAGGGTGTAAGACGAAGACGGTGCTTCACTATTTTATGTCATTGGCATATCCAGTTGACGAGCCGCTTGGCGAAGTGATTTACGGGGACTACGATCGAACGCCTTTTTTACTCTCTGTGGTGTCGCTGAAGGTCTACCAGCACCCTTTTTGCGTAACAGGCTGCCTGGGTTTAAAAAAATTTTCATGCCATAGCTTCATTGACTTATGATTTGCAGGATCCTTTTTAAGCTTTGTTTTGAACATTCCCTGAACTGTAATCATTGACTTAAATTCCGCAAGCCATAACACGCATTGAGCTTTTTCTCGAACACTCGCCATTGTTTACTGCGTCTCGCGAAAAATGGAACAACGCGCCATAAATAGTACCACGCGCCAGTCGCGTGTTTCGTTATCAACTCACGCGAGGCTAAGAAACTTTTTGAGTTTTTCTTTGTGAATAAAAAAAAACACGTTAAAATCTGTAATAGTTTTTGTGTAATTAACATGTATAATACGGGAGATAATTTAGAAACACTCTATAGATACAAACAATTTGCCATCTTTCTAAATAAACTTATAAAGTCGAATGGAATAATAAACCTTCCAAAATATCAGTTGTAATATATGATAAACACTGGTCTGCCAAAAAACCCAAATATACTTTTGTATGGTCCATTAGGGTTGATTATATGTAAGATCTCCTATTGCGTGACTTCGCTAGTAATAGGGGAAGAAAAACGTCTCACTTGTTAAGCCGTTGTGTAATAGCACTCCTGAGTAGTGACTGAATTTTAGCTACCAGATATTTACGAGATACGGTATAATATAGAGCAGCACTCAAGTAACGCATCCGCAGAGTCAGGCCTGAAGAAAGTTCTTGATGTTGAAAGATCAAGTTGACGGATTTGAAGTTGTTATGCCAAATGGATATAAAACAAATGAAATGAAAAATGAATAGCGCGTTTAGAAACACGTGTAACAGTATTTGCTGACCCTGTCAGAAAGTAATGTTAAAATGTTTAAGAGAAATTGTTTAATTTTGTCGAACTTGTTTTAATTTTATAGGATTGTACTTCTTATTTATCAAGCAAACCGTCGTAAAACCTTTCATATTTATTTATATTGAAAACCGGGAGCACTGTAATACATCATGGTTTACGTAATAATGTTCACGCGTCCGTTTTTTAAATCGTCACCAATTAAACCCTTCTTTTTGGGGAGAGCTTGTGTATTGTATTTAACCAGTGCGAAGTAAATTTTCATGTAGCTATTCCTGTCTCAATATGCCATGTACAGGGTGATTACTAAGAACTTCACACTTTTAAAAATTTATTACATCAAAGCTATTCAGAATATAGACACACCTCATTCGGATTCTTAAAGAAAAACTCGTGAAGTTTATTGTGACACAGTTAAAGATGTTCAATATGCCTTCCTGTAGTCGAATTCGTCCCAAACCCGCATTAACATGTCTCCATCAATCCCATGTATCGCTACCGTAATGCGTTCTTTCAGCTCGTCTTTACAGGTCACGGGGAAGGACTAAGGTGAAGACTTTGTCCATTACACACCCCCTTAAAAAGAAATCACAGCGGTGGATTGGTCGAGCAAACAATAACCTGGAACTTGCAAAGTGGCCACCGCGGAGCCCCGACCTCACACCTTGTGATTTCTTTTTATGGGGGTGTGTAAAGGACAAGGTCTTCACCTTACCCCTTCCCCGGGACCTAGACGAGCTGAAAGAACGCATTACGGTAGCGATACGTGGGATTGATGGAGACATGTTAATGCGGGTTTGGGACGAATTCGACTACAGGAAGGCATATTGAACATCTTTAACTGTGTCACAATAAACTTCACGAGTTTTTCTTTAAGAATCCGTATGTGGTGTGTCTATATTCTGAATAGCTTTGATGTAATAAATTTTTAAAAGTGTGAAGTTCTTTTGTAATCACCCTGTACTATAAGTGTTCGTGGAGAATTTCTTCAGAGTAACAAGCCTGACAGAGGGTGGAAACATAAACAAATATAACTAGTTCTTTTTTCGTAGAGCAAATTTATACCGAAGAGGAAAACCCGTAAATGGCATGAAAATGGCATTTCATTGGGTTGAAAACACTGCCTGTTATAAACAAACAATTTAAGAAAAAATTTCGATTTTTTAAAAAAACATTTATATATCAGTGAATGTACGTGCTATTCACTTACAAATGAACACAGACAAGTAAAAGAGGCCTCATAATCATATGCTATAGCTAAAACGCATTTCAAGCATTATTTTTTACAGGGAGATCCCAAACAATATTTTTTGTTTAATTTGTTGCTGGTCCTCTATTTGCTTTCGGGAAGAAACCTTCGCTGAAAATTATCCTGCTCATTACACCCCTGAAGTTTCAGGATAATTCGTCAAGTATTTTTCTAGATATTCGACTAAGCGTCTAAAATCGAAAGTGTCCAATTACTTTTGGGTAGATAGTGTAGTTTGGATACAATGTTAAAATAAGATGACTGGATAAAGGTAGAACAAAAGAAATAGCATAGGCGTACATTGATTGGATAAGAAAACAGCGAATGAAAGAAAGAAATTGGATACATCAAAAGGTAAAAATGAAAACTGAATGAAAGCAGAAAATACAACGATTGGAACCGTGTAAAAATAATTGTTAATTTTTTTATATTAATAATATATAAAATATATAATAATAATATATAATAATAAACAAACCGTGTGAACGTAAAAAGACATAATTGATAAAAGAACATTTGGTATATAAATGTGTCAAGAAAATGAAAATATCAAATAAAGTACTTATTACAGTAAATTTGAGACAGAATTAACAATCAAAAATATGGAAATCGCTTTGACAGTTAAGGAGGAGGAGGAGTTAAAGAGGTCTGGAGAGAAGTTCTTGTCTTTAAAAATCCCTATGGATTCCAGAATAGCCATCTTGAAAGGGTTATTATAAAAGTGGAGAATGGACATCACTTCTTCATGTGTCTTGGGTGCGTGTCCAGTGATGACGAGGTTGGGTTTTTTTTTTTAATTATTCTCTATTAGTCAGTCATTTGTTATCCAATCGTTGTATTTTCTATTTTCAATCAGTTGTTTATTTTTACTTTTTAATGTATCCAATCTCTTCTTTTCTTCCGCTGTATTTTTATCCAATCATTGTATATCTATGCTGTTAATTTTACTTTTCCCTTTGTCCGGTCATCTACTTTATCATTGTACCCAAATTATATTATTCTCATTGTCACTATCCTGTCATTCTTTCTATTTTATCGAATCAAATTATTTCATTGTAACATATATGTCTGCATATACGGACGAGAAGCCTCCAGTGCGTATCCTTGATAAATGTCGAAACTAGTCGGAAAATCTGTTCTCCCATTATTGTATTACAAAGTCTCTATCAATTTCATTTTTTGAAATTTCTAAAGTTTTACAAAAAATGTCACATTCTTTTTAACAATAAGAGAATGATAATTTATAATTAACCAATTCTAATCGACTACTTTTTAGAAATCCTCATTCACAATTCAAATGATCTCAAACGGACTACAGGGACAGCAAAGGACATGATAGAGTAACTTCAACACAATTCCGACCGCATTATGGGCAAGATAAAATACGTAATATCACAAAGCAAAAAGGTGACTTAGGGCCAATTCATTATCTTTTTTCTCAGCTGAGATTTCTCAACTGAGTGTTCAGCAAGAATACAATGACATTGTTGCAACCAAGTCTTCCTCATCTCTACAATGTAAGTCCATTGTTGCTGAAGACTCAGCTGAGAAGATTCACTTGAGAAAGTGGATAGTGAACTGGCTCTTAGGGCGATATCACTAACAACTTTGTCAATTGAGTCTTCCTTCACAACAATAAACTGGTATTGTTGAGACAAGGAACACTTGATTATAACAATAGGAGTTTATTATTGGTGAAGGAAAACTCAACTGAAAAAGTTGTTAGTGATATGGCCATTAGTTTCGATGCTGGAGTCCGAAGCATTGAATCATGATAATGTTTTTAGACGCAACAAACAAATAAAATTTGGATACAGTTCATAAACCTTTTATTTATTTATCAATAGACGAGTCTACAGAATCATGTACATGGGTAATCCTGAATTATGATAATAATAACTGAAATATAATAATAACTGGCTTATAATAACTGAAATATGAAATTTAAACACGGGTAATCGAGTCTCTCGATATGTCGAATAAATACAGCGTCTATGCTTAAGGCGCGTCTCCTTACTCGCGTCTGTGCTCACAATCGAACGTGGGACCACAAACGCGATACGTGCAAGCTTTTCGCAGTATCTAAAATCACAAAACGAGCAAATTAAAATTATTGCATTATCGTAATAACTATTGTATCACCCGGAATGCTTTCTTTGAGTCGGAACATTATTCTTAACTATAGAGAGGAAGGAATCTGTAGAAATAAATTAAGCACTTCAGGCCTGAATTATCCTTGGCAACGCCTGGTGCTTCTGCTAGTTATAAATAAATAAAATGAAGACCAAAAAGCATCAAAAGATCTAAACGTTTCAAAATAATAAATTATGAATTAAACTGTGAGTAATAAAATATATTTATAGTAATGGAAAAGAGTTAATTCCAATACCCTAGGATTCATTAGTCTTCATTCAAAATACTGAATACAAAACGTTAGGCCTTTACACTAATTGGCTAGGCAAGACAGCGTAGGACAAAGGCGCTATCTGTTACCACACTTTCAGTATATTTCATAATATCTCTGTGGTAAAAATTTAAATAAGAATTGTTGCTCAGACAACAATGGTCAGGTGATTTTTCAGTACCGGCGTGCGCTTCAAGCCGGCGCCAACAATGCTTAAACGTGCAGCAATAACAACGCAAAACTGTTTCCGTAACGCTTTTTGGTATCGTTTTATTGCATCATATTTTTATGGAGAATGATGTCCATCCTTAAAACATTATCATGTTAATACTTAAAAGCTGAAATGTTTGGATCTACTGTGCTACCAAGTATGCTAGTTGATAACCTCGGCGTGGCTCGGACTCTCTTTTCGGAATAAATTTTGAAATATCAAAATAATAAACACATGAAAACGCTTACAATTAATACAGTAAAAATTCTTAATGGAAATGAGAAATTTTTTTTTTAACTTTTTCGAAAGAGCAAGATCTCGCCTGTACGATAATGCAAAATCAAACGTGACAAAAAAAGGATATAGGCTCGCTATAGCAGCAGATCTCATCGAAGCTTTGAACATCAAATCGGCCGCCGGGCTTCCTGCAAGCCTGCTTCATGGAGAGAGCACCTGCTCCTCCTTCTCCTTGCTGTTACCGAGGAAAAGCTTGTTTGCAAACTGCGATGTTTTCAAATTTATTATTTTTACATATCTAGACACAAATTGAATATACATGCTATTAAATTTTACCTGATAATATTGTCGAATAGGAGGACTTTCCTTCCATCTTTAACCACGAAGTAACTTCAACGTAATCTCTGACAAAACTTGGTATGTGGCACTTGAGCACGGCTGTGTTTCCAACAATTACGAATTCGTCGTACACTTGAACTTCAAAATACTGATTTACAACTGTAAATAAACAATTGTGCCTCATCAATTTTTATTCTTATTTCAAAATAAAATTAGTTATACAAACACCGTAAATTGCATTAGTGCATCGATAGACATTTCAAAGCAATTGATATTGTTAACGCATTTCATTTACCTATAGAAAATTATAGTAAAATACAAAAGGAACTTCCAAATAATATTTCTGTTTTATTATAAATTTTTTCTTATTTTTTTAAAAACTGTATTAGACCTATGACTTAACCAATACATACACACGCCTGGCCAATGAATTAGAAACATGTCATACAATATATAAATGTAAATGCCACGCACCGTAAATACAGAGCATGCAAAATTACCTGGGTCACAATAGTAGAATGGGACAAACGAGTGATTTTGGTAGCTCGGCTGGTAAAGCTGACCGGTATCTTGAATGGCAAGATCTCTAACGTGTTTAAGTCATGGAAGCAGAAACCGCAATGTTTGTGGCAGTGTCTACAGTGTGGATCGAAAACAAAAGCTTTACTGTGATTGATGGCGTCTCGGAAGGCTTGTGCAGCGACAACGAAGGCCTACTGTGCAGCAATTGACGAATGACTTCAATGAAGGTTTGTCCCTATCCATATCTACTAGAGCAATGCGCAAAGAATTGAAGAGAATAGAGATGGCGAGCCGAGCACCTCTGCGGAAGCCATCCTATTTCAGCGAATAACCAAAACGTTCGTCTGCTGTGGTGTAGGAGTAGCGCGGCTGGATAACTGATGACTGGAAATAGATAATGTGGTCGGATAAGTCACGCTAAACGTTATTCTACAACGTTGGTCGATAGATAGTGTGGCGGCAGCCCCATGAAATGAATGGACCCATTCTGCCTTGTCTCAACAACTCAAGAGCCTGCTGGGAGTGTCACCGTAAGGGATTTGTTTTGTTAGTTGGTTATGGGCCCCATGATATTCCTTGAAGGTCAGGTGACAGCCAAGAAGTAACTGAGCGTTTTTGCCGATCAACTCCAGTCTGCGATGTTGCACTTTTTTTCCTTGCTTGTGACGGATCCTTCATGGGCGATAGTGCTACGGTTCGTCGTGCAAGAATGGTTCAGAATTGGTTATCTGAGCATCATAGTGGCTTCCACCATCTATCCTAGCCCTTCACAGAGCCCGGATATGGGATATGCTTAGTTTAGTTGTAGGTAGAGTGGAAACGTTTGCGGAGAAAGAGTATGTTACAAAAAGTCTTTGCCGTCGGAGCCTTGAATACTCGAGAAGTATGTTACAAAAATGTTATGTTACAAAATATCAGGTGCTCATAAATTATATTATTGGTTTTATTTTGTCCGTCTGTCCCCTTCAAAATTTCTACATTTTTTTGAGGTAGAAGGTTGCGATTCGGAATGTACCTTACTACGGGTATGTCCACCTTCACTATTTAGTTTGGTTTTGATTGGTGCACTAGGGTCGACATTACGGGGATGGGATTCAGAGAGGACAAAAGATCTATGTGCTCTTTAGGTACGTAAAGGAGTGGAATTGAATATACAGATTCCTCTAGGCAATATCTACATTACTGTGAAGTGTAGGAATTGCGGGGGTGCAATCACTTGGAGGTTA
>JAHWFO010049837.1:545795-563599 GCA_023313115.1 Rhysida immarginata
CCCCCCCCCCCCCGGCTGCTGAGACCATCATACAGCAGTCGTTAATCCAGGTCCATCCAGGGACCCAACTCGTCGGCCTCTGGATGGACATATTTGGCCGTGGATGGACATATTTGGATTACAATACATATAAAAAAATGCGTTAAGGCATTTATCCCACTGTGTAACAAGGCGTGTAATTCCTTTATGGAAGAAGTCTTTCGGTTGCGTGTGGAACCATTCCAAAATCTCTTCCGTCGCTTCATCGTCCGACTGAAACCTGCGGCCTTTCAGATGTTTCTTGAGATCCCCAAACACATGAAAGTCACATGGGGATAAGTCAGGACTGTAAGGTGGATGCAGCATTGTCTCCCAGTTGAACTTTTTTAATTAGGTCTACCGTTGCTTTTGAGGTGTGAGGACGCGCGTTGTCGTGGAGAAAAAGCACTACTTCTGTAAGAAGTCCAGGACGCAAGCGCCATTTGATGGCCGCGCGCAGTGCCTTCAATGTGTCCCCATATCGTGCTGCGTTAACTGTGGTGCCTTTTTCAAGAAATTCCAGTAAAATCGGGCCTTTGCGATCAAACACACGGTCAACATCATCTTCCCCGTCCTATTTGCGATTGCTTTTGATTTTTTTGGGGGTGGTGACCCATAATGCTTCCATTGACGACTTTGACGTTTGCTTTCGGCATGGACGAAGCGATCACGCGCAGAGCTTCGAAGCGCGAGCTATCGTTCTTTCTCACGTGATGCAACACTTGCAACTTATTGTTCAACTTGCACGTGGGGTTTCGCAATTGTTGAAAACAAAGACTTACGCTCCTACACGTCGTCTTTTTTTCCCACACAAATTTTCATTTTCATTTGTACGACCCTTATATTTCATATCCGAACCAACACACTTAATTTTTTTCACGGCAAGGCTACATCAACGTCTCATCTAGTTTTTCGTCGAAGTATGCAAGATCATATTAGTATTTTACATCACACTTTCTTTTCCTCCTTCAATTGCGCAATTAGACTTAACCTTCCACGAGAAAGATGGCATAGGCCCATATTCATTCCCCCACATTGTTGGCTTGAGAGGTTAGCTGGACTCTTTGAGGTAATTACTTGTTCGTTATCCTTTTCATTCATTCTTTAAAATCTTGTTGCATAATCGTTGGCAGAGGTGATCAACATTGTATTTGTTTTGACTGCAATTATTAAACTTATTAATTATTCCATTTATCTTGTGTACTATCTCTTTCACTACTTGCCAAAATCTCTTTTGATAAATCCCTGAGCATCACTTGAATTTGACCTATTTGCACTGCAGCACCTCGTAGAATCAATGCTGTCATTCAGGCTAACGAAATCCTACAACATATTGACCGGGCAGTGTATATACTTATTAAAAATTTACTAGAAAAAATTGAATATTTGTTTCATGTTTGCGATAGCGATTTAACTTTCAAAACAGAGTATATTAAACGGTTTGTTTTGGAAAGCGAACGAATTTTATGCATACGTAAATTCAATTTTCTCTATTCCAGTAGAAAATCATTAACAGAAATATGTATTATGCTAATTTATGCATACGCACTTTATATCAGCACTTGCAAAGTAATCTTCTAACGGATTGTTTGCATAAAAATTGCCTTCAGGTGAATCTGAAATCAAAGACCTAAGGCACCATAAAATATTCGTACAAAGTTTGCGAGATGAATTTCATTTCAACCGTTATTGGTGAAGCTCGATTAGACAATTTTCACTGCCAACGGGTTAGAAATGTTGTATACGAGGGTCGATCAACAAAAACGATAACAAGATTACTCAGACGAATACTTTAGGATATCGGTAAAATAGAAGCAAGTCTCACATGTTTTTCCAAGCACTTACTTTACCGACAGACGAAAGATAACAGAAAATTTGAGTTAATGCTTGCCACCAATTCATTAGCAATACCGAAAAAAATGTTAAGTTCACTTAAAATATTCATCAGTCTAAAGCCCAGTCCACGCAAGATGAACAAAGGCAAACGAACACGAATAAACAAAAACGAACATCAAAGAACATGAGTGGACGGAACCTCGAGAAATTTTACACACTGGCAAACGCTATCTGCTCAGTTGCTGAAATATCAAAGAAAAAGTTCATGTTTGTTCATATTGTGTATTGGGCTTTAGGCATCAGTCTTCTAGAATCACGTCAGCGGATGGACGTGTTTGAGCAACCGGTTCGCTATTCTTTGCTATAACTTTTGTTCCGTATACCTTTACCAGCTGATTAATGGACTTCTATGAGTAATTACTCCTTTGCTTTGTGATGTGTGTAAAAATTAATATTTGATTTCCTCCACATCACAAAGTTTTAAAACTTTTTCTATATTTTTAGCTCTTTTTAAATAAATTTTTATTTTTCTGCACATAAAAATTTTTTGAATTCTTATTGCTGTAATTAAATGTCCTTTGGATCATGCGTTTTCCTTCTTTGAGCCCGTTCTATGCACGCAGTACGTGATGTCAACTTTCTTTGTGGCACGAGCCGACAATGTGGTAAATTATTGTTGACTGAACAGACATAACTAGCTGTGGCTGTGTGCTAGTTACCACTACGATGTCAGCCTTCATTAGGGACACATCTTCCAGCCACTCCAGGACTTCTGATGACGTGCTAGTGGACGAATGAGCCTCACATTGACACTTAAGCGCATGAGCGCCTGAGCACCCCGTTTCAAGACCATCTCAAGGGTGTACGCTGGAGCAATAAAATCGGCTACAGCTCCAAAGCGCCAGCCACGCCAGGAGCCTTTCATCATAGCCATCCAGCCACCATGAGTTGAAGTTCAATATAGTTTTTTGGCAATTCTCCTAGTGTTCTGTGTATGTTGTAGAGATGGACAAATATATTCTGAAACTTTGAATCGGCCTCAACTTGGGCCATGAAATGAAGAGTGTAACAATGGAGAGAGTGTTGTTTTTTTCTTACTTAAACATGCGGAAGGACTTTGCCTGCCATTCTGAATTTCTTCAAGGGATGTCTCTTCTCCAACCGCCCAGAGACTATGGACCCTGAATTTGTTGTCTCATCTCAACATTTGGCTATGTTTCGTTTTGAACATTGATTGTTGGTGGCAGAAAGATACAGAAACAAAATTTTAATTGGACATTTGTAACCTGTTTAAATTTCTTTAACTTATTTCACTAGTTTTCTCTTCTTCATATTTATATTAAATGTAGTTTGAAATTTCTATCTTTTTTTTAAGGGGGGTTAATATCAGCTTTTGTTTCTGTACAAGACATAGCTCCTATTTTCATCAGTGTTCTTTGAACACTTGATGCTGGCATGGTAGTAGTCAAACATTTTCCTTTTCCTTAATACGAGGTGTACCTAAACCCCTATCACAAACTTCTGGTGGTGATTCCCCAAAGCGAGATGAAAACTAAAGTTCAAATAAATATGGTTCGGATAAAGAACCGTTTGAGATTTCCGCAGTTAAAATTGAAGTTTCAGCAGCTGTTTCTACTCTGTGGATAGCAGGTAGCTTCTCCGTATGTCAGCTGCCATCCACAGAGTACAAAATCAGCTGTTGAAACTTCACTTTTAACTGCGGAAATCTCATAAATGGTTCGTTATCCGAACCATGTTTACATGAACTTTGTTATCATCTCGCTGTGGGGAATTTAAGCCGACCCCCCTTTATTGGCCATTTTCATGAGAAAAAAAATTCTCAAATTTAAACAGACCTCTATTATTTCAATATTCTGAAGAGTATTTAAAACCACATGATTTTTTTTCAATGAAGAGCCCTCCAGTACTAACATACGGTCTTAGGGACCGACTCATAAAATTTTCCGCGCTACAGCTCACATGCGTGTAAATAAATGATTGATCTCTTGTGTAGCTTCACTTTTCAGAGTCCTTTGATATACACTTGCACACGTATGGTTCGCCCCAAAAACGATTACACATTGCAAAATTTGCATAACAGGCTGAGAAAGCTTTAAAGCTGGTGCATCAAACAGCAGGTGCACGCGCCTCAAGATGGGTAAACGTCCGGATGTAACGGATATCCAGAAAGGGATGATAATAGGCTAACGCAGCAAGGGTGGCACCATCTCCGACACGGCGCGATTTGTGAACTGTTCACGGTCCGCTGTAGTGAAGGTGTACAAAGAGGGGACAGGAGGGACAGAAATCGCATTCCAACGCCATCACTGTAAAGGGTCACGAGCCATCGACCAACGGGGTGAGCGGCGCCTACGACGACTCGAAAAAGGTGACAGGAGAGCCACAGTCCATCAACTGACCACCAGATTCATCAGTGGTGCCAACAGACATGTATCCGACATTACCGTTGAATGCACCCTGCTACGGATGGGCCTGAACAGTCGCCGCATGGTTGCTGCACCCATGTTGACCAGTGGTCATCGTCAACGACGCCTAGACTTTGCACGTGAGCACCGCCATTGGACCACAGACGAGTGGGCTACGGTCGCATTCTCCAGCGAGTCATGGATTTTGCTCCATAAGATTGACGGGCGATGGCGAGAGCGTCGTGAACGCAATGAAAAGAGACTGCAGGAGGCTATTGAGGGCCGGAAACAAGCTGATGGGGGTAGTGTGCATGTGTGAGGATCTTCTGTTGGGAGCAGTTAGGTCCACTGATTCGTCTAGAGGGCTATCTGTCAATCTTAGCGGACCAGGTGCACCCGTACATGCTCACGATGTTCCCCCAATGTGATGGTGTATTCCAGCAGGACAATGCACCCTGCCACAAAGCACGTCTACTGACTTTCGAGTGCTCCCTTGGTCCGCTTATTCGCCGGACATCAATCCACTCGAACATCTGTGGGAGCACCTTGAACGCCATGTACGGCAGCTGGACCCTCCACCTATGACTCTCGAAGCTCTGTGGACAGCGCTTCAAGTGAAATGGACTGCCATACCATTGGACACATACCGCGCACTTCTTGCGTCCATGCCACGACGCCTAGCAGCAGTTATAGCGGCGAAGGGTGGCTACTCCCATTACTAAGCGGATATCACAGTGATATGACATTGATATATGCATAAGCACTTTTTATGTAAACGCGCTAGTGAAATATTCGAAACTTCGGTCCTGTGGACCTATGTTAGTAATGGTGCAATTATTTTTAATTCATAATTTTTAATTATTTATTTATTTATTTAAATTTAAAAAATAATTCAAAAAACAGAACACACATTCAAAGAAATTACATAATGTAGAATGTTTTAATATTTGTATATAATTTAGGACTTCTAAATATTCCTTGATTTTGGTTCATTTTTTAATGTTTCATAGCCACTTGTCCAAAACAACATATATAATCTTTCAAGTGATACTAATATGCGCATAAATATAAATAAATGTAACAATATACGATGTAAATACAGGGTGTTTCAAAATTATGTACAATAAATTTAGTGACATATTCTTTAGGTCAAAAGAAGACAAACATGTTCTATAGCATTTTGTCTGGAAACGATTTATTTACGCGATACAGCCAACTAAACCCGTGGCTCCAAATTACAGGAATTGTTCAAAGTGCCCGCCACCAGCTCGCACGCACGCTTCGGCTCGTTGCATGAGCGACCGTCTGATGTCCTGGAAGGGTTCGTCGCCAGCATTACGAACGGTTTGGCATGCATTTTCAATTCGTTGTCGCAGATCCATAATGTTAGGAACTTCTGTGCTGTAGACGATCGTTTTCACATGACCCCACAGAAAAAAGTCCAAGGGATTAAGGTCGGGTGATCTTGCTGGCTAGGCTACCGGTCCACCTCGACCTATCCACCGATTCGTGTATGCAGCATTAAGGTGTGCTCGCACAATATGGCTGAAATGTGCTGGAGCGCCATCATGCATGAACCACATGTTAGATCTTATCAAAAAGGAACATCTTCCAGTAATTCTGGCAATGCATTCTGCAGAAACAAAAGATACGTTCGCCCAGTCAATCGTGGCGGCAACACATAAAGGGCCAATTAAGTTATTTCCGACAATTCCACACCAAATGTTCACGTAGAAACGCTCTTGATGCGCTCGAGCTCTGGTAACATGCGGGTTAGCATCTGCCCAATGGTGCTGGTTGTGAGAATTTACGATTCCTGTCCGGGTGAAGGTTGCTTCGTCCGTGAAAAGTATCTGGCTGAGACAACTAGGGTCTGCAGCATGACGACGTTGTATCCATTGGCAAAATCGTTGTCGGTGTGGATAGTCCGTTGGGTTCAGTGCCTGAACCAGTTGCAGGTGGTATGGATGCAAAAGCTGACGGTGAAGAATGCGCCAAACAGATGAGTGCGGAATGTGTACCATGGAAGAAATACGACGGGTGCTTGTCTGTGGTTCATCATGTATGATGTCAATTATCACATCCTCCTCATCCGGAGAATGTGCTACAGGCCGCCCTTGTCCTGTTTGACGGCCAAAGGAACCACGCTCCCTCAAATGTCTGTCGACCGATACAAATGTTCGGTTATTTGACAAACGTCTATTCGGAAAGCGTTCTTGGTAGAGTCTTCTTGCTTCCACAGCATTTCCGTCCGCAAGACCATACATTAGGTGCATGTCAGTGTATTCTGCACTGGAATACGTGTACATGACTTTTTTTTACGTAAATCGTAATGCGTATGTCAAAGCACGCAAACGTTCTGAAATTGATATTCCTAGTGGATGTACAGTAGTGAAACTACAGTAATGGAAACAACCGTACACAACTAATGGAACAACCCTAAAGTAGATTTAAATGGAACAAACCACTCAACTTAGTGTTGGGTCGAAACGCTGGAACTGCTAAAATATCGTCCGCTAACTACCGTGCTTCCCTACTGTATGATATTGGATTACTCGCAAACAAATCGTTTCCAGACAAAGTGCTATAGAACATTTTCGTCTTCTTTTGACCTGAAGAATATGTCACTAAATTTATTGTACATAATTTTGAAACACCCTGTATATCGGTCTCTCAGACCGATGTTAGTAATGATATTTGTAAAGTTCATGCTAGTATCGCAGGGATAGACATGCCTATGCCACTGTATATAGAGTAAATGTCGTCAAGATAAATACCACATACACTGGTGGACAAAAGTTTGGGAAGTCGTTGTTTTCCCTGAAATTTCAACAGTAGAAACTTAATTTTTTATATGAGTTTACATGTAATAACAAACATTTATATGCAAGGAACAAAGTAAGGAAAAGTTCATTTGCCTATTACTTACAAGCAAACTACCTAAACTCCCCTGGTCAAAAGTTTGGGATATGCAATAAATTTGGATATTCTATCATGATAAAAAATTTTTATTCGATTTCCTTCCATTGCTGGTGGTAAAGGAAGCTTCAAAATGTTGACTGAGGCAGAAAGAGAAATAATTAAGACACTGTACGAAGAGCACAAGAACTTTAAAGTCGTGGCTAAACTGTGTCATGTTGGCTACAATACAACCGTAGCCAAAAAATTTGAACTGTCAAAAATTTGAACAGAAACCGGGGAAGAAAATGAATGAGTCGCCCTTCTGCTCTAAGTCGCAGGGAAAAATCGCCCATTAAACGCTACTGCAGAGCAGAAATTGCATCAGGCCACCTGGTCAACAGTTCTCGGATCCAACTCGGGCTCCAACTAGATGCTTCTAGGAGAACTATACGACGAGAACTTCAACGTCAGAACTTTTCCTACGAAGTAATTGCGAAGAAAATTCCGTTAACAAAAGTACAACAACAAGCCAGGCTGCAATTTGCAGTGAAGCATATTCGGGAGAGCACCAAGTCTGAAACCGTCATTTTTTCCGATGAAAAACGTTTCAGTTTTGATGGGCCAGACAACACATGCAGTTATGTGGAACATCGTGGTACAAAAACGTCTGAACCTAAACGTGTGAAGCGTAAAATGGGAGGTGGAGGTGTGATGGTACTGGGGGCAGTCTGCAGCACTGGAGAGCTAAAGATCCAGGTGGTTGAAGGCACTTATACTGCTGCCAAGTACTTGCAAGATCTTCAGGAGTATTTATACCAAGGTGCAAGCAAACATTTCGTAGAAAGCCCTGGATATGGCAACAGGACAACGCCTCTATCCATAAAGCAGGCATCATTTCCAAGTTTTTTCAGGAAAACAACATCACTACTCTTGACTGGCCGGCTCGGAGTCCAGAATTGAACATAACTGAAAACATTTGGCACCTCATGAGCAAGGAGATTTACGCTGAACAGCAGTATTATTGTCGGGATGCTTTGATCAAAGCTATCCAGAATGCAGCGAAGAAAATTAACGCAAATGTAATCCTTAGTTTATTTAAATAAGTTCCAGGTCGGCTGTTAGACGTAGTTAAGTCAAATGGAGCACAGATTGCTTGTTAATTCACTATTTATTTTCTGGTTTTGCTTTATTTTGTGATGATACCCCAAACTTTTGACCAGGGTAATGCATGTAATATGCTTGTAGTTATAAGCAAATATACTTTTCTTTATTTTGTCACTTGCATGTTATTGTTTGTTATTACATATAAACTCATATAAAAAATTAAGTTTCTACTGTTGAAATTTCATGGAAAACAACGACTTCCCAAACTTTTATCCACCAGTGTACGTTTAAAAACAAAGTTTATTTACAAAACTAAATACCGTAGATTAAAAATATTAATAAAAAAAATAAAATGTAATTTTGCTATTCACTTTCTTCACTTTTATACTGATCCAAAGATTCCGCAGCAAATACATCTGGTTGGCCGCCTATGAACTATTCAGACTACTTTCTGTCTTCCAGGCATACACAACAGGATCCGTGCTTTAATATTAATCGGAAGCATAAAATAGTGAGTGAAATAGTGACCTAGGTCAGTGCAACAACCAAGATATAAAATTACAATACAGAAAACCAGTTCAAAAAACACGCTTTTGTGTACATGATATTAAAATACGTGTATATTTGGAATGATATTAAAACAGACTAAACAAAAGACGTTGTCATTGTTCTAATCAGTACTGCGCGATGATCACTTGAACGATCTTAGAGTTTATTCATAGTTATAACATCTGACTATTCATGCAATTGCCACCAGATCAAGGTGAATCACTTTCTAGTCGCCACTTATTTTGAGCTGATTAATTAGACGTTACATTTCGTGTCAATACACACTACTTTCCTCAACGGGCATGGGCCTAACGCATTGTCATTTCCTACTCAGGAATCAAGATGACAACCCAAAAAGAAATAAACATGAAAATAACAAATAAACATTTTGTCGTCTACTTCTATACTTTCTCCTACTAAGCTATCGTAAAATACTTTATTATAGCATTTGATATGAAACTATAAAAATTAGTTAAGGTATCGTTATCCAACGATAACAGGGTTTTAGCATCAAAATGTTACGAGCAGTAGCGGTTCGTGACTATAATAAGTGGAGGGGCACAAATACAAAATTTCAGGTTTTCTTAGGCCTTTTCGTACAAAAGTTATAGCTTGATTTGTATTTGGAGGCCTCGGAGGAATATATCAATTTTAGTGTATAATACAGTAGTTAAATTTTAAGCAACACATTATAAATATAAAACATTTCAGGTTTCTGGACTTCCGGTTTTAAATTTATAGCTTGATTTGAGATTCAAGCCGCAACACCCCTGCTAAGAGACTTATAGAATTTTCAATATAGATTAGGTAATTTTTTAAATACTACACTATGATTAAACAAAATTTCAGGACCGTAGGCCTTTCCGTTCAAATTTTATAGCTTCAACTATATTTGAGGCCACCAGCGGCCCCGAGACCTATACCAGTCTCCTTGTATATTGTCTATAATTTTTAAGTAACGCACTGTAAAAATATAAAACTTCAAGTTCTTAGGCCTTTTTATTATTCAAATGTTAGAGCTCATTTTTGATTTGGGCTTCAGGGCCCCTGTGGAAACCTAAGAGCCTTATACCAGTTTTTCGTGTATATTAGCTAAATTTTTTAGTAAACTGCTATAAGTATACAAATTTTCAGATTTCTAAGCCTATTCGTTCAAACATTATAGTTCTGTTTGTGTTTAGGGCCCCTGCCAGGGCCCCAGACGACTATATAAGTTTTAGTATATAAGAGCTAAAATTTTTAATAAAACACGTAAATATGCAAGAATTCAGATTTCTGGACTTCCGGTTCAAAAATTACAGCTTGATTTGTGACTGGGGGCTCAGGGCCTATGTCGAGACCCAAGAACCTTATACCAGTTTTTAGTGTATATTAGCTCATTTTTTAAGTAATTTTCTGTAAGTAAACAAAATTTCAGATTTCTAGACCTTTTCGTTTAAAAGTTGTAGCTTGTGTTTGGGCCTGTGGGGCTCTGCTGGGGCCTGTATTATTTTTTGTATAATACAATATTTTTTTAGTACCACACTATGAATATACTAAATTTCAGGTTCCTAAGCCTTTCCGTTTAAACGTTATAGCTTCAATTGTATTTGGTGCCTCGAGGCCCCTGGCGGGGTTCAAGAGGCTTATATCAGCTTCCTTCTATATTGGCTATATTTTTTAGTACCAAACTAAAAATATACAAAATTTCAGGTTTCTAGATCTTTCTGTTCAAAAGTTTAACTTGATTTGTATTTGAGGCCTCGGGGTCTTCTGGCGGGCCGTTTAGGCCTACATCACATTTCTTGTATATTTGCTATATTTTTTTAGTACAACAATATAAATATACAAAATTTCAGGTTCCTAGGTCGTTCCGTTCAAATGTTATCGCTTCAATTGTATTTGGGGCCTCGGGACCTCTGACTTGGCCCTAGAGGTTTATATCACTTTTCTTGTATATTGGTTTTATTTTTTTAGAACCGCACTAAAACTTTACGAAATTTCAGGATTTTTGACCTCTTTCTTCAAAAAGGAACTATGAAATTCATACAAGTGGCCCCTGAGGGGCACCGGGCCACCCAAGAGGATTCGCTATATTTTCCACACCGTCCTCTGTATAGGGCCTACGTGTGTAGAAAATTTCAAGCCTCTAGGTCATTCCTTTCAAAAGTTATGGCATCAAAATTTCACAGTAGTAGCGGGAGAATTCGCTATACTTCAAATAGAGTTCTTGAAATTCTGACGTCACAAATTGCTTAAGCGCAATCAAAACTCCATAGACAATAATGGAAATCAGTTGGGGAAACACAAAAACACATAGTTTGGTCCACCCTAGAGGATTCGCTATATTTTTCGCTCCGTCCTCTGTATAGGGCCTACGTGTGTAGAAAATTTCAAGCCTTTAGATCAATCCTTTCAAAAGTTATGGCGTGTGACATACATGTTACATACATCTGTACCGTCGTTAATAAGGTTTTAGATGATGCTAAAACCTTAAAAATAATGCTTTTCCGCAATACGAAAGTGATTCCCGAACGAAAGCGAAAAAAAAATACGACATCTTTTCATCATGATAGATAAAGAAAAAGTTTCAATTACAACGTTGTCGAGAGTACCGATTTAGTAGAAATCCATTTTTTGCATAATGAAAGCAAAGACATAAAACTCGTAAAACGGGGGAGAAAAGTCCATATATGGAAGTTTTCTGGACAGCATACGTTGAAATATTCTCGTGTAGACCAACAAAAACACGATATCACTCTTATTGAATACTTTCCATAATGGAAGATTAAATAAAATTTTAAAAAATAGTCACTAAATGCCACTCTGATCATTCCCTCCGCCCATACATCGGTTTATCTGGTAATTTTTGTACAAAATTTATTCTTTAAACTCTTCACGATAATGATAAAAAGAGTAGAAATGGTTAAAAACATAAGTCAATTTTACCATGCACATCTAATAAACATGTATTTTGACAAAAAATTACAATGTCTTAAATCCCTAGCAAAGCAAGATTGAAAAGCTTACACAAATGTCGCTTGTTCTTGGAAATAGCAGGTCATAAAACATACATATTGAAAACATGGTCTTGAAGCTTGGTGAAGTAAATGGTCTTAAATATTTTATTCCTGCGATATAATTCGACGTCAAGTTGCTCTACCAGTAATTTTGTAAAATTTTTCCAAGGAAGGAATGAAATAACATCGAGAGGTTGAGCTATTGAGGTTGTCGCAAGGGGAATTGTGAGAATAGATTGATTTTCCATCTGGCGAAAATAGACGCGATAAGTTTTTTGTCATTTTGACTTAAAAGAAACAAAGAGGAGGACCGTTTCATTACCCACTTGCGGGAGATATGCACCTGTGAACCAATTTTCGATAATTTTCTTGGTCACTTTTTGTTTTCAACTTTTTCTGCCAAAAAATATTCTCTTGGGTCTAATGTTTTGCAGGCCGAATATTTTGCAGGATACGAGTCTCATAGGCGAAAACAAATCTCCATCAGCACATAAGAATGGTAGAATCAGGAATAGCAGAGCTTTTCCTCATCTCTTCTTTGTTGAATTGTTTAGCTATACGTCATCGCGCATGCTGACTGAATAATTATCTCGGCATCCTTTTCTCCTTTTGTTTCGAGCGTTAAGAAATGTTGAATTTAGTTATGGTTTTGTTTAATTTCATTCACTTTTGTGTTGTGGTATGGAGCGACTTCGTGCGTTTCTTGTTCTACAGATGAATATTCCAAAGTTTGGAATATACATGGAATTTTTTCCTCGTTTTACGAATTTTATGCTTTTGTTTTCTTCACGCAAAGAGTGGATTTCTACTAAATCGGTAACGCTCAACAACTTTGTAAATGGAATTTTTTCTCCGCCTGTCATGTTGCACGGGGTTGTGCATAACCTTTTGCTAGGGGGCTGCGACTTAAACCGCAGCATTGTAGCACACTCTTATGACGCTTCGGCAGAGAGTAGTTCATTGTGCGTCTATTGGTATCAAACAAATATGGCTGGTTTAATAAATGACAGTGAAGAGCAGCGTTTCATGGATAGAGTTCGTGCAAATGCATATCGAGAGGCAATGGAAGCAGGTGCGTCTTTTATTAATCGCAAATGGGTTGCGAACAAGTTAAACCGATCGGATAGATGGGTGACGGACAATTGAAAGAAAGGTTATGATAACTGCCATGCCGAATTTGCTGAGGGTAGGCCCGAGAAATTATCACAGGAAAGCAAAAACATCATTGCTAATAACAGTGGCAAAAGACGTCGCAGCGTTCAACTTTGCACAAGAAATTAAAGCCAAGCGTGGAAAAACGGATGCGTGCCGTTCGAGAAGCAGGTGGTGGCCACACTAAATATTGATGTGATAAAAGCAGAAATAAACGTACTTTCTGATTATCAACCGCAGAACATTCCACTTAGTTTTGTTTATTTTCCAGACCCCTAGCAAAAGGTTATGCACAACCCTGTATATGATAGTTATCGTAAAACTTTTATTCAATCAGGCACGGCTACTTTCCTAGGGATAGACCTGACTTTTATGGCTCTAGCATCTTTTGTTCTAAAGTTATTCGACTCTATCAGGGATTTCCTCTACACCCTGTATATGGGTATTCATTGTGCCTATAAAATCTTTGAATATAAAACTTGGCACGTAATTTTTTATAATCGATATATTATTAGATACAGATGTTACAAATATCAGTTTCGGTTCGTATTTTATTATAATTCCGTGAGGTTCCCGGTAAGCGATATTCACTATTTCTTCCCCCTATTTAGAGAAATTTCTTGTATAACTTCAGCAATAGTATCAGTAATACTTCTTCTTAATGTGCCCAGATCAGATAAACATGTTGCAAATACTCTGCCCCTGACGTGTAGAATTGAAAAGGCTTCGTTGAAATGATTCCTGTACAGTCTGATGGGGGCCAAAGGATGGCGGCTGAGTTGCAGGCTCGTGGGGATGGGGGATCCTATTCGCGAAAGGGCGCTCACATTCCCTTACAAGAGACGTACACGAAGTTGTACTACGCATTTTTTTGCGCGAAAACATGCATTGGAAGCGATAGCGCTGCTTTCAGGTGAAGTGGATTTGTGCTTATTGTTGAGTAGTGAAAGTTGAGAGCGCAATACTAATCAACAATACTCACGACCACCTCATATTTATAAATCATGGTGTATGGACTCTCTCTCAAAGCACTGTTAATGTAGAGAACTTCGCCAGCTTTTGAGCACTTCCTGAATTGCATTTCGCAACCCGAACCATTTTGGAACCATAGAGTGAGAATTAGATATTATACAGTGGTTTTGAAAATCTATGTCAGAGATATCTTAGTATTTTTTCAATAGGTGATATTTTGATTGTGCTCAATGTGATTCCGTAGATAAAAGTTAAATATAATCTGAGTAGCCAAAAATACATAAACACACCGCTTTAACAATGGAGTCTTTGTACACAAATTTTTTTGTTTTTTCGGTTTGTTTTGAAAGAAATAAAATTTAACATTTACTTATTTTGCAAGCATCAATAGTAGCGTCACGGAATTTGGCTGTTGGAAATTCTTCCGACATTCCTTGTCGTCACTACACGCGCTGCATCTACTCACGTTATCACCTTTCGCACGAGGCCAACGAGAGACAGGCCAGGGCACTCAAAAGTCACATGATCATCGGGGTCCGGGCAACAATTCATCCTTCATCGTATTTTAACAATCAGCATTTTTTCGTTTGTTGGAAACAATGAAGGATGGATTGTTGGTCGGACCCCGATCATCAGGTGACTTTTGAGTGCCCTGGCCTGTCTCTCTTTGGCCTCGCTTTCGCATCCTGATGAAGAAAAAGGAAGATGCGCAGAATGGAAAAAGCAGTGATGCGCAGGAAAACGAAATGAGAGAAATAACATGGAGCCGTAAGGAGAAAGATGTAAAGGAAAAAGGCTGGCGAAAGGCGAAGAGATGGGAAGCAAAGAAACCGCCCGAGATAATGAATATCTCAAATGCGAACTCAGAGAATATTAACGAACGAGGAATTGCTTCGACCAGCGGAGAGTTCGGCAGGCAAGCTTCTGTCGGCTTCCAAGAGGAAAGCAGTGCGTCGTCGAGTATATCCGTAACCATCGAGAGAGAAGGCCTCTGCGATGAAACGTAATACATTGTTACATCATCATAAATTTGCCCTAACTATGATGATGTAACAATGTATTGTTTTTCATCGCAGAGACCTTCTCTCTCGGTGGTTACGGTACATCACGCCGAACGATATCCCAGCCACGAGTAGATAAATCGCAAAGTGTCACGGAATTCTAATACCATCGCGAATTCCGGTGACATAAACGCTCGCCTTTCGTTCTCGGGTATTTTATACGAGTAATTCCGGGCGAAATCGGAGACGATGTCATCAGCGGCGTAATCAACATCAAGACGCAGGAGCCAATGGGAGGATGAGGAGGGATTCAAGTACGGAATCGAGGAGAGAGAGGAGACAGAGAAAGAGAGAGGAAAAAGGCACGATCGACGACGGTGATGCGAAGGTTGAACTCCCGGGAAAATCGGCTCGAAAGCAGATTGGGTGTTATGCTATCGGCAAGGTGGACGGCAGAGTGATTCCTCAAGCCCCCACGACGGAGACGGCTACGGAGCGTTTAAGTGCGACGTCGGAGAACGCCACGTCGTGCAGGAAAGCCAAGCGGGCGGAAGTTTGTGCTGGCCGGAAGCGAGATAAACAGCTGAGATATACGTACGGTATATCTTCTCGCCGTGCGGCAATCCTTCCCAAGGTCTGTGGTGATCGATAGCCGACTATTTCTTCGCAGCCGTAAGTGTTACTTTTATTGTGGGCTGTAAAGCCAATTTAATAAGAGTTACTTTTAATGAGCTCGCTTACAAAGAGCTTCGCGAAGACACGAGGATTTGTGGTTTGTGGCCATGTAGGATGCGTGCGTATTTCAACTACCAGTTTGGCTTCACGATAATTAAGAGACATTAAAGTGCAGTGCTTCGCATAAAGGATTTCCTCGTCTTGTTAGTTTATGATGCTAATTAAGGATACAATTTATCTGTAAGAAAAAAATATTTAAAAAGGATAAAGTTTTTCCTCCTGGTGCCATAGGCAATTTATGTCGTATGTTATTTGCTGCTTCATGTGTGTGTAATCTACGCATTTTATTTGAAGTGTGTTGCATATTTGTTTGTGTTAACTTGGCTTAACCGTATTAAAGATATTGTTTCTTTACGTATATTTTTAGAACTCAAGTGACTGTGTTTTATTTGCCAAGTTAATGGGACTACACAGAGTGTTGTGCATCTACATGTGATATTGTCACATTGCCACGTCATAGAGTTTGTTTCTTTGTGTAGGCTTTTAATTGTTCTACTGTTTGTATTAAAGATAGTGACATTTACCCGGACTTTTAGACTCTTTACTGATTAACTTTTGTTTACTGACTCTTTGCTTATGCAGCTGGAATTTACTGCGTTATTCTTTGATAGCTGCATGACAATTTATTTGTGTTGTATTTAATCATGTACTTGCTAGTTAAACTACACGTGCTAAGTAATTAATCTAGTTAAGTAGTTACTTTAAAGATTTGCTTTAGTGGGTTTTAGTGCATATTGTAATTTGTTTAGTTGGTGGTTACAGAAGTTTGACTTACCTTCTTTATTACGATTTGTAGCCGACCCAACCAAGTTGCTGTTTGGAATTAAGTTCTACTTATGTGACTGATGTATTGCAGTTTAGATGATTAGTTATTTAGCTATTGCTATACATTTTTGGTACCTAAGTGTTTGGTATTTAATCTAGCCGAAGATTGTTGTTTAGAATACAGGCTAGATTAGCTTAAGTAATTCAATTGTGATTGTTTTTCTACTCCTCTTAAGTTAAAGGGGTTTTAGGTGATTAAACTTATCTGTTGCTTAATAGATAGGTAACCTGGGTGATTACATTGTATGAATCAAATATTGCATTTATTATTTGGTATTTGCTAGGCATAGTTTGCCT
Source organism: Rhysida immarginata (assembly GCA_023313115.1). NCBI lineage: Eukaryota > Metazoa > Arthropoda > Chilopoda > Scolopendromorpha > Scolopendridae > Rhysida > Rhysida immarginata. The sequence continues at coordinate 562,611 of JAHWFO010049837.1, forward strand.
ATTTGATATTCTGACTTTAATATTACCACTTATTTTACTTTTCTGTTTAATTCATTTACCATCTTGTCAATAAACATTTACTTCTATTTTATTAATCAGTGCACTGTTGCATGTCAATTTATTTACACTGCGCTACTCTCATGTCTAGCATTATTCACATGTGACACAAAGTGATATCTACGCAATTCAACCTGATTTCAAGGTGAGTGAACTCTCGCTGTGTGATTCATCAACACCACCTCTACCAACGCCTCCTAAAGAAATGGCCTGAGCGCGAAAACGTCAGACATTGTTACATCATCATCCGAAGATACGTTTAATCGCATTTCAAGGCTTATTATTGGTAGAAATGCGAATAAACGTATCTTCGGATGATGGTGCAACAATGTATGACGTTTTCGCGCTCAGGTTTTATCTTTAGGAGGCGTTGCCTCTACTCAAAGCCTGAGCGCGATAACGTCATACATTGTTACATCACCTACGGTAGGGTATTGTTGATCGTATTTCAACCAATAATAAGCCCGAAATTGTCCCTACCGTAGGTGATGTAACAATGTATGATTTTTCCGTGAGCAGGCTTTCTCTCTAGGCGGTATTGGATTCATGCGCCTCATGGATTGAGCTTCACTACTGCCACGTCGAACTGTTCAAATTCAATAATTTGGTGGCGGCTCAGTTGAATGTCATTTTTGAGCGGAAATTTTGCCGCCGTGTTTTCAACGAGCTGAGCGCTACCAGGGTATATAAAGCGTTAAGTGGAATATGGCCCTACGGCCTGCAAGCCTATCTCACCTTTAGCAACGGCTTCATACTCGTGCGAGACCACGTTTAACCCGACTCACAAGGGGACATTACGACCTCGGAATTTTAGTTTAATACGATACTTCATGTAGTTGTAGGATGTTAATGTACCTTTAGGATGTTAATATACTTAAATATTATGGCGCACTATTCAGCCAATTTTGAAAAAAGACGGTTTAAAGTTTCGA
>JAHWFO010049837.1:574393-599011 GCA_023313115.1 Rhysida immarginata
ATAATAATAATAATAATAATAATAATAATAATAATAATCCCTGTGAATGCTCCCTGCACGGCACCCGCAGAGAGCTGCATGCAAAGCAGGAATTTAGCAACGAAAGCACTAATTGGTGAATCAGAACGCACGGGTGATCACATTCCTCATCGAGGGTGACCAGGCAGAGTCCGTGAAGTATGTATAAACAGGAGTACGCCACCTGCAAACATCTCAACATGAATGAGTTCACGTATGGAGAGATGGCAGACATGCATCTGTTGTACGGCCAGGCTCATGGCAATGCACGAGAAGCTGCAAGGCTCTACCGCAAGAAGTTCCCTCGTAGACGACATTCTTGTCGTGCAACATTTGTGGCGATTGACCGGTGCTTACGGGAAACGGTACAATTTCTACCCAGCATACATGACGCTGGTTCTCCAAGGACTATGCGAACACGACATGTCCAAGAGGACGTGCTGCAAAGATTTGCAGATAACCCATCTACAAGCACCCGTGCAGTTGCACATGATATGGGCATCAATCACACGACTCTTTGGAACATTCTAATGAACACCGACAACGCCCTTATCACAAACAGAAAGTTAAGACTTTGCGACGTGGAGACTATATAGCACGCGTGAAATTTTCTGAATGGTATCTTCAGAGTGTTACTAACAATAGTGCATTCGACACACTTGTGTTATTTTCGGATGAAGCACGATTCACCAAGGAGGGCATGTTCAATTGCCACAACAGCCGTAGTTGGGACGAACATAACCCTCATGCCACGCATCTCTCCAGCCATCAGGAACGCTTTCATGTCAACATTTGGGCTGGAATTCTACATGACCAGATTATCGGACCGCATGTACTATCTCCAAACCTGAATGTATTACCTCACGTTTCTTCAAGATATCCTGCCTGAATTGATGGAAGATGTGTCTTTGGAAGTCAGACGGTAGATGTGGTTCCAGCACGATGGAGCACCAGCACATTTTACTCGGGCCGTGCGTGAGTTTCTCGATCAAACCTTCCCTCAACGTTGGATAGGTAGAGGTGGCCCCATTAACTTGCCACCGAGGTCAGCGGATTTAAACCCGCTGGACTTTTTCTTATGGGGTCATTTGAAAAAGCCTGGTTTATATTACCCCAGTAGCCAGTGTTGACGAGCTGAGAGCAAGAATTTTCGACGCCTGCAGAGGGGTTCGGCAAAGACCAGAAATGTTTGAGAGAGTGCAACAGAACATGCAACGGAGATGCACGTCCTGCATCACAGCCCAGGGTCGCCACTTCCAACAGTTGCTGTAATTGTTCAATGTAACATTGTAATAACCGTTTCTGCATGTCATGAATTCACCAATTAGCGCTTTCGTTGCTAATTTCCTGCTTTGCATGCAGATCTGCGTGTGCCCTATAGTGCAGCATTCACAGGAGTTGGTCTGGATCTTTACACCTTTTTAAATCGTTTACAACGTTTTTGTGGGGAAAATGGTAATCGGAATAGTTGTTAGTTTTGATCTTCCCTACCACCTCTCCAATTCTGGCAATGGAATTCATAAACCCTCTTTATAGTAATTAATAACGGTTTCCTGAATTTATTTTTTTAATGGAAGCAGCATTGCTTCATCCACTTCTAAGACACGAAGACTCTCTTCGTACAACATAAGGGAATCTGGAGCCGCTCTTTCAAGGCGCATGTCAAAAATGATGTCGCCATTCTGCAGAATTCGATAAAGAAATTCCTAATATACTCCTTTGAATGGAGCGGCAAGATGCCCCTGACATAGACAGATAGGTGAATCGGCTGGTGTTATAAAAGCGAGCGATGGTGTTGCTACTTTTATAAAATCTGCATCCACAACCCGATCAGCGATGGCTGGTGGCTGGCACAACATCTCCGACTTAGTTGGTGTTTCCCATTTTTTCCTGGATTTCCCGAAGCTGGCAGAATCGGTGAAATTCCAGTCTTAGCATAAAGCTTCTTCATTAGGTCACAGACGGGGTAATGCAAGTCTGTAACAACCATAACTACGCAATCCATGGCCTCTCACAAAAAATAAAGTCAGAAAAGGAAAATGTCGGGGCGAAACCTCCCCCTCAAGGGCCTCCTGGAGGGGGGTGCTCTTGTAGAAAAGTCATTAATGCTCTGAATACACACATGTAAAAAGTCACAAATTCACAAACGATTTCATTAGTTGGCTTTCATCTTTTTCCGAGCTGCTTGGTTGCTTCCTTTCTCATCGGCTGACTGGAGGATGACTGGCCAAGATCTCGACGAGATCTCAGCTTTTACGCTATTCAGGGAAGCTTTCTCATATGCAAGTTCGCGCGTCCACGAGATCTCGTTGTTCATTAAAGTTTTTAACTTGGAGCTCCCATGAGCCTCCTCAGCTGCAAAACTTCTGTTCATGCCACTTTCACTCATGACAACCCTCTTTATTTCCCATATTTTGCTCCATCAGACTTTTCTTTGTTCCGGTTTACTTGGTAGAAAAACTTTACTAATGTTAATGAAGTCAAACGCTGCCTGCACGAATACATCAAGTCCCATTCGCCAAATTTCTATCGTGATGGAATATACAGCGTGAATACAAAAGTCTGAACCCCCCTTTTATTTTTTGAACCGAAGCAGATATGTCAATTTTGATGAATCCAATGAATAGGAAGTTGCGGGTGGCCTATCCCATGGTGCACTTTTCATCATCCCAAATATGCAAATTAGGACACATTCAAAATTTATCTCAAAAACCGTAAGGGATAGAGAAAAAAACCCAATTGCAAACTTGTTCAGCATAAAAAACAAACCAAACAAAAAAAAAATCATCCAAATCGGACCAACCAATCACCCACAATCACGTGGTCAACTGTTTGTAGCTTACAAACACTCACACTGCACAAACAAGTTACTTCAAACAGTTAAAAAAAGTTAATCAACAAAATGCTCGATGTGACGACCGTGGGCACCATAACACAATTGGGCACGGAACCTAACTGATGCCAAAACATCGGCAAGCATGGCTGGTGTCACTCCTCGGCACGCTTCCTGGATTCGTTGAACCAGATCCTCCAGTGAGGCGGGCTGCGTAGCATAAACCTTGTCCTTCAAGTATCCCCACAAGAAAAAGTCAAGATGTGTAAAATCAGGGGAGCGGGGTGGCCAAAGAACTGGTCCTACTCGGCCAATCCATTGTTGTCCAAACATCTCACTTAGACGCTCGCGAACGACCAACCCGTAATGTGGAGGAGCTCCATCATGCTGAAACCACGTGCGCTGATACGAGGCCAATGACAAATTGTCAATGAAGTCTGGAGACTACCACGTTGAGAATTTCAGCCGGTAGCGTTCTGCAATCAGTGTTCCATCGTAAAAATACGGTCCAACCACAGTGTCATTGTACAATTCACACCACACATTGATTCTCCAGTTCACTTGATGAGTTGCTTCTCGTAGACATCGTGGGTTTTCGTCTGCCCAATGCTAATGGTTGTGCCTGTTGATTACTCCATCCCTGGTGAACTGGGCTTCATCTGTCCACAACACCTCATGAATGAAGTTTGGATTGTCATCCAGGCAGGTAAGTAACCAGTTGCAGAAGGCGGCCCTAGCAACATCATCCAATAGCAGTAACTCCTGGTGACAAAGAATATGGTATAGGTGAAAATCATGTGCGTGTAGAATGTTGAGAACAGTTCTCTGATGGCACCCAACATCTGCAGCAATTGTTCTGCTGCTTGTGTGAGGATTTGCAGCAACTGCAGCCAGAACTAGTGTTGTTGTATCCTCGTCGCTTTTGGTCGTCCTCGTTCTGCATTAACATTCCCTGTAGCCTCGAATCTTTGAATAATGTGACGCATTGTTTGACGAGATGGATGGCGTTCGTTAGGGTATCTGTCTCGATACAACCTAACTGCAGCATGTAGGTTTCTCCTTGCCTCTCTGAAACAGAAGATCATGTTGATCATTTCCTGAACAGTGTAGCTTGCCATCCTGGAATTGTTCTGTCTTCTGTGTGCTGAAACATGCCTTTTATTTGCTTTTCCGCATGAAAGTGAATGTGAGCATGGTAATTTATGTTAATTTTTAGATTTGCATGCTTTACATGGTGGAAATATCAACATTCAGTTTTCCTTGTGCAGTGTGACTGCACGTAAGCTACAATCAGTTCACCACGTGATTGTGGGTGATTGGTTGGTCCGATTTGGATGGTTTTTTTTGTTTTCTTTGCTTTTTTATGCTGAACAAGTTTGCAATTGGGTTTTTTTCTCTACCCCTTACGGTTTTTGAGATAAATTTTGAATGTGTCCTAATTTCCATATTTGGGATGATGAAAAGTGCACCATGGGATAGGCCACCCAGAACTTCCTATTCATTGGATTCATCAAAATTGACATATCTGCTTCGGTTCAAAAAATAAACGGGGGGTTCAGACTTTTGTATTCACCCTGTATAGATTCATTCGTTCGATGGAACAGTCCTAATTGTGATAAATGAATACCTGGACGATTAAGTAAGTGGAGGATGAAAAATGCTTGTCTTTATGACATGCTTTTCCGAGTGCTTTCTTTACAATCTGATAATTAAAATTATTGCTGTATTACTGACAAACACAGCATCGTGCGAGAAGCGATTTAGCCAAATGATTTTAATAAAAGGCAAATTAAGGTTATCACTAAATATGTCCACTCTAAATGATTTTCTAATGGAAAGTACGAATGGACTTTCTTAAAATAATTTATCCCAAATAGGTTAGTACAAAGGCGGGTTTTTATAAACGAAAAGAAGACTTAATAAAGACAAAACACTCTGAAAACAAGCATAATTGTAGAGGATAAAAAGAAAAACTAAATACATGGTACAGTCAATAAATAACGAGACAAAAATTATTTAACGAAACTCAAAGGTACTGTACGCAGTTGTTTAAGGATTTATCCCATTTTGACACCAGTTGCAGAATGCCATGCTCAAAGAAAGCCTTTGGCTGCTGTTTGAACCAATTGCACACTCACTCCTTGACTTCATCGTCCATTTAAAACCGTTGTCTCCGCAGTGCTTTTTTGAGCTCACCGAAGATGTGGAAGTCACCTGGGGACAGATCTGGACTATAAGGAGGGTGGCTCAGGACTTTGAATCTAATAGAAACGTCCCGGTAAACTTTCTCTTGGTGTCATCGTGTTGCATGGCAATGCTAGAAGGCACATAGCCAACCAACAACAACCATGGTGTGCAAAAATTCAAGTGGGAAGTCCGAAAAATATTAATTCAAAAAAAGACATCAGGTGCTCCTAACGTTGTTCCTAAAGCGATCCCCCATATTTTACGATTACTTATTCTCACCTTCTTGTATTTCTATTGTAGGATTCAAGTTTGCACTACAAAGACTTTCTGAGAATAAATTTGCTTTTATTATTTCTTTTTATCAAACTAGTAAGATGCCCTTGAAGTAATTGGAATACATGATATTTTTTTAAAAAAATTTTCAATTTACTATTTATATTAGCTTTTATAAAAATAAATGGTTTTTTCGTTCAATATATTTTCTCCTTTTAATATCCATTTCATTTCATGAAATTAGGTGACCCGCTTTTGGAGCACTTTTTGAAATGGAAAAAATTTTTCTTAAAAAGTTGATCAATTTTATAGTTATTTTAATAATGAGATCGGTAAAGTAATTTAATTAGGTAAATGTTTTTTACTTCGTAGGTTTGCCTGTAAATGTCAAAGGTGAGCCAAATTACATACCTTCATATATAAGATCTGACTCAAATCACTGCTATGGACATAAGGTGGCGGCCTATAACTATATGATTGCCAGAGCCATTGATATACCTCTGAGCCAGGAGAAGAGATTAGAAGAATTCAGGAGGATTAAGAAAGCGGCACGACAAAACTGATTTTCCGACCATACAATCGACAAACTCACTAAAAAACAACTCCTCAAGAGGAGGATCTCCCGATGTACGACACTACAACCTGAGATGAAAGATACCAAATTTTTTATTCTTCCTTACAATCGCCTTCTAAATAGAGGATTGGAGAAAATTTTCAAGAAATTTGACCGGAAGTTAGCCTTTAAAAGCGAACTCTTCCTAAAAAGACTGCTGGGAAGCCCCAAGGATCGGATTCCGAAACCACGAAAGGTCAGGGATATTGTGTTCTGAAAACGTGTAATAATATTTCCAAAGGCTGGTCTTGAAGGATGGCCGCGATTTGGATATCTTTCTGCATACATTTTGGCTGCAAGTGTACATCATCTTGTTGACTTGCACATAACAAGATAGTTTACTTGCACCATATCAACCATTTCATTTTGAGGGTACTCTGTCATTTTTTGAATGTTACTCTGTCATCAGGATCAGTGCTGCTTAATCTGAAATCAAATGAAATACGTATTAGGATCAGCAAAGCTGATGATTGAAAACTGTCATCACAAAATTATTTTTTATTAGGCAACCATTGCTGCAAAATCAAATCGGATAAATGATTTAGACTAATCTTAAGGTGCTGTACAACTTTCCAATTGACTTTTTTTTTCTTATCTCTTACGGATTTCATTATGCATTAAATTTGACCTTGAAATTAAATGTGAAGGTCAAAATTAAAATCACTGTTAAAAGCCAATACCTGATTTGATTGAAGATAATTTTTTCGAAATCTGGAAATTTTCATTAGTTATTGAGATATTGAGACAGGTAACAGACTTTTTGAACATTCTGTATAAAAGGATATGTTAAAACTAATAATTCGCATTCGTGTAATTTATATCAAACTTTAATGAAATAATAAATAAATGTAATGAACACAATTTATGAAATAAAATAATTATCTTGATTTTTTTTTTTGAGGTGATCTTTCTTTTGTTTTATTCATTCGCTTTGGTCTGTTTCAATCGAGTGTCGAAACCGCTGAAAGAACCGTTGGATTACATGGTGATTTGTAGAATAATTTACTGCGGTGTCTTCCGAGTCGTTGTATGATGAAGAACGATTTAACCGAAACGGAAATGTGTGAACAAAGCCATCTAGTTCGGTATTCAAATCCTCTGTGAGCAACGGGCGAGAATCTGTTTATGAACGGCAGTAAGGGTCGCTTGTGTCGTCTGCGAATTAAAGTTTCTAAGTGAATAGTAGATTCAATAATCCCTTTGAAAAATATGCCTGAAGGAATTCCAAATGCATTAAAGTTCGGCATTGAAATTAGCTGTAAGTCAGAGCAAGACTGCTTTTAATGATGAAACTACATACGGAATAAAATTTAAATAAACTTATTTGTGAACCAAACTCTAAACACAAAAATGAATGCATTAGTTTCAGTAATTGAAATACACTATTCTTTCTTTAAATTTTATAAGCATTAAAATGAATAATAATAGAAGACAAACATTTAACAATGAAATTTGTCATTTAGAACAGTTGGAATTTTCGCCACTGGGCCTCTTAGGTCGCAGTTATTTTATTTCCATTTTCGCTAAATCATTTGGCTAATTGAAGTTCCCTCCTAACACTAATTTACTCTTTAAAATATAAAGATTCCATTAAAATACGAATTTTAGAGCGCTCATGGCATAGGTGAATAGACTGCTAAACGATTTTCACTGCCGAACCAGCATATACCATAGTAATGAATCGTTTAAACAAGGTAAAGTTTTCCATCAAATCATATTTTTCGTGATTCTACCTTTGAAAAAAGGGCAACGATGATCAGAAAAAAAATAAAACCTATACATGCATTATTAATAGTTGTAAAAGAAATTTGTATAATATCGAATGGATATTAAAGAAGTCCTGAATCATAGTCATTTTTGAATGGCTCTAATGAATTAATGCTAATACAGTCTTTCACGGTTCTACTGTCTGAGCTTCGAAATTTAAGGTTCAGAGTTGATCCAATCTGTTCCTTTGATGTGATTCAAACGTAAGGTTAGAGCTGGCATCAATCCATAAAATCCAACGGAGTTGCTCGTTGATTGTGGATTTCTCTTTAGTTTCTATTGAAATACGCGAGTTTAAATAGTCGAGGGGCCTGTTGTATGCCAATAGGGGTTGTTTTCGTTCCGATTCATAATATATGAAATTTGTTTGCAACTATGCCAATTAAAGAAGATCTACCCACGAAAGGGTCCACCTATAGCTATGAATAACGGAAAGGCCTGTTAGAGAAGTACAGCGCATACTATGGATTCTATAAACAGTTCACAGGTAGGGAAAATTGTGTCAGTTTATAAGTTTCTTTTGATTTAATCTAACTATTATTTATTCATTCCAACCAGCGAATCATGAGAGTTATTAATCACTTCCTTGCCATTGGAAGCCAGCTGGAGTAAAATTTACCCTCGTACAGAAGTTGCTGTTAAATGAATTACAGTTAAATTGGTGGCCACTAAAAGGTCCTTTTCCTCAGAAGAATCGTAATATATTCTTGTTTGATATTTTGCTTGAGCACGTGATGAACAAAGCACAGTTTAAGCAGGAAATACAGTTATGGATCTATAGTAACCATTTAAAGAGGGCCAGAAAAGGCAGAAAACCCCTTTCGTCATCATCGAATGTGTTCACTCTGGTAGCCATGCATTGTTACTATTGCCCTGCATCGCAGTTTCTTCTGCAGGAGGCTGGAACACCAAGATAAATTCGTAAAACCTCCTTTGACATGCTTTCCAAAGACTCTCCACTTTTCGAGGTCGTCTCTTTCCGAGAGCCCGTTTAAGTAAACCAAAGCCACAAAAACATAGGGTTTGCGTCTGGCGACTTGATCAGTATGCCGCTGAATGGATTTGGGCAGATTCCGATATCTTCTTGCACGCGTTCCAGGAATAGGTGAATTGATGCCGCGGTGTGACTCGAAGCCTTATCTTGGTGCAAGCATACCTTGTTTACCCTGTACCGTACAAATCGGGAATGTCACGGGTAAATATGGGAGTTAGAACATTAGTGTGATTGTGCATGATGTTGACTTTGGCCTTTGATTGAACTCTGTGTAAAGTTAACTTTGCCGTTGTAGCTGTATCCCGCCACGATCATGAAATCTTTTGAAAATCTTTTCTTGCATTCACGGTACCATTTTCTGAAGTCCTTAAAATCCCTTGGGGGTAAAAAATGGCGCGGCACTTGTTGCAGTCGCTTAAATAAACATACGCCTCATTTAGAGTGATCACGTATTTCCACTTTTCGTCCGCCATGTATCGTTCATATAGTTTACGGCAGTTAGTCCGTCGCTCTAGAACAAAGCGCGGCAACAACTTATGAATGTGGTTCTTGTATCGCTTCTCCAGTTGTAAATCACGGTTGATAATTGAGTGCACCTTGTACACAGATGTCCCTATATTCCGTTGTATTGGTGGGTTATATCCCGTTACGAGACCCAGAATTTTCCGGACGATTTTAGGAGTACGGCTAGTGGACGGTCTCGGATGGCCTGCATTTTACCCTCAGGAATGGCGCCGCTTCTGGTTTTGCTAATGTAAATTTAATACACTTGATATCCCTTTTTGGAAACTACGAAGCCTTGCTTCTTGCATGTTTTAATATTTCGGAATTCATGAATTTATCGTCGAAAAGGGCTGTTATGTAGCCTTCCCAATACCTGTCAATTTTTGGTGGCATAAGTCAGAGTTTTTAGATCGCAATTCGAATACTATTTTGAATACTTGCCCTAACAATACACCACGTGATAGCTCACATGAAATGAACGCTCGTACCACATTTAAATACGCTAATTGTTACTATTGATCCCTAATAACCCTGTGTATGAACGATAAATAAAAGACATGCAGAAACAAGACGGCTAAGGCACCGCTGATTGGCTGATGAACGATCTGTTGCAGGAGAAGCGCTTCTCTCGGGAGCGCCTATATCAAGAAATTGCTCGAATGTGATAACTGACTCTATGAATTACTGAATAAAATATATTTAAGTAAATAAATATTCAGGAGTTTTATCTAAGAATTTTTTATAATAAATGTTTGGAATTAATTTTAATAATATAATTAAACAATAAGAAATGTGGACGCATACATATTACAGGAATATATAAATAAATATTTAGTCAATGTAAGTCATGTTTCTAAATACTGTTTAATGGTCTTACTTAACCAATTAGTGATAATTCATTTTATTATATAATTTTCATTTAGTTTCAAGCAATTGCCAATGATTACAAGTCCAGATGAATGTGGACACTGCGCCCAGGGAATAATGAATACAATGGATGAGCGCGCGGGTTAAGAAAACACAATAGGTCTACAACAAGGAAGAAAAAAAGAAAAGGAGTAGAATACAGTGAAAACATTTGGGTTATGTCGACATGTGCCATATTACGAGGATATGGATTTCAATTAAATGTTAGGCGCTACTTCGTGGGTCGTTTCCCTGGGACAAAATAAGACGAAAATATTCTTGGAAATTGTTTTAATAGAAGGCTTACTTTTTTAAGAAAACTGACTTTGAATTGTCGTCTGTGGTTCATGCACAATGGCGATCTCGCCCATTTTAATCGAAATTATTTTGAAACTAATTACACTGGCCAACAAACTTTAAGATTTTTCTTGTAACAAAATGAAAGTTGGTGATTTTTAGTAGTATTTTTTCTGCTGATTGCGAATAAAATTTTGAAATTTCTCTAGCACACACAGCTTTTTTGTTTTCAATGAAACATTTTTAAATCATTCTGAGTTTGGGGCCTGGTAAATTTCCTTGCGGCCCCAAAATTTCGCATTGTAGCCGCTTCTCTTCACACCCATTACTTTAACATAGAAGTCTCGATGTGCATAACTTGGAAACGTGACGTGATAAAAAAATCTAAAAGCAGATTCAGATTCTACATACAAATTACTACTAAGAACACTATGTGTGGTTTTAGTTACAAAATGTGTGTTGACGAGTGTTATCGTCATAAACGAATAGGCCGGAGAAGGGAAAACCCGTGGCCTTTTCGTTCCCCAGACATCAATCCAATTTATTTTTATCTTTGGGGGTCACTTAAAATCAACAGATTATTCAACAATAATTAACGACGCTGATACTCTACGCCAAGGTATTGAAGTGGGCTGTCAGAAAATTTGAGCAACGCCTAGTAATTTTAATATATCGCCTAACAAAGTGCATCGAAGGTCATGATGGACATTTTGAACAGTTACTGTAAAAATATAAGGTACAGTACTCATTACCGTTTAAAGAACCTATGTTGTGCAACCAATAAGCCGTGTCTCCCTGTTTAAAACACTCCTGTGGAAGCTTGAGATTTGATATGAAACCGCACTGCCGGATATGACGTCATCACATTTCAAATTCATTTTCTCGAAACGTCTATTAAAAAATCCTCCAAGAACATTTTCGTCTGATTTTGTCCTTAGGAAACAATCCTCCAAGTAGCGCCCTACATTTATTTTACACCCTGTTTATTTGTAGATTCTTTTTGGCTTCTTTAAGTTGCAGATTCGTGACATTCATCTTACTTTTCATTTGCCAATAAAATAAGTAAAAATGCTTTATCGTGTGTCTTTGTTGACAGGACACAATATGGAATATTTCAACTGTAATGCAGTGGAATATACCGTGCTCCATCATTCATCTTAAATGGCCAGTTCATGAATTTGGCAAAATTATGACGGGGCAAAATATTGTTCATTTCACAGAATGTGCATAAATTTGACCGGTTAATGAATGAGCAATTTCACGATCGTAACGTAACAGCTATTTAAACATAAAATAGTAATAATACTAATTAATCCGAAGCAGGCTAAAATGTCGCATCATAATACTACATTTGCATTTTCTATATCCTAATAGACCTCTTATTAAAGAAGCAGTGAGTGCTTGTACTCTTTTCATCTGCTCTTCACGGTCCTCAGGATTAAGTTGTTGTTTTTTTTTCTAATAGGATTAAGGTTTCATTTTTTCAAAGCGCCTTTATTGATATTTTCAAGCTGTCCTTCCATATGATTAAGCCGGCCAGGTAGCCGAGAGGGCTAGGGCGTAAGCTTTCTAGTTCTCGAGTCCTCCTGGCCGTGGGTTCGAATCCCGCCGTGTTTGTCCCGGGCTGCGTACAGATATAACTTGTGTAAAAGGCGCAAATGACCTTAGTAGTCGACGCCTTAATTTCTAGAACCCCCCCCCCCCCATATGATTAAATAAATTTTCAAGGACGAATTCCCGTTATATTTCTAAAATCATCGTTAATTGATAATAAAAAGCAGTAATATAATTGACTAATTTTATAAAAGATATCTCTCTATTCACCATAAAGAATATTATTGTGTATAGAAGCATGATTAATTTGGAAATATTTTTCTTTAGGCATTACTCCTTTAGATATTTAACATGCAGTTTTCTATAATTTATTGCATTTTATAATGCATGCTTAGGCAGATAAGTACAAAAATATACAATTCCAATAAGTTTTTAAAGCTTTGAATTAAGTTCATTTGAGCTCTATCTTCCTATCAGATATTCAGTTACCGCCATTAAAAAATATTTTCATTTTTGAGTAGACAATGCTGTTCATTTTATTCTCTAACTCCTGTTATAGGAAAATTATTTGTAATAGCATTTGAACCTAATTATTGCTGATTACAAATTTACGTTTCAAATCCTTTTATATCCTTTGGAACTTTCCCAATAGTTTGACAGGAAGATGATCAGCTATGATTTTCATTAAAATAGATTTGGATTAGCAAGTTAAGATTGTAATCTATTTAAAAGTTGTTCATAATCCTTGATTAAATTCCAATGTAAACACAATAATTTTAGAACATTAATTTTAAGCACTCGGAGTTTATGTTTTCTTTATATCATCTTTTAAAAAAATATTGTAAAGGTTTTTCTATAAAACTTTCTCAGTTTTTGTCTAATCATTCCTTTAGAGAAAGAATGATATTTTAGTAGCCTTCAGATATTTTATATGCACACTTAAATCACTACCTTATTAAACCTAATATATGTGATGTCAACATTAAATAACGAATCGCAGAATCCCCTCTAAAAGAAGCATTAAATGAGGCGTCATCAGCAGATTGGGTGGGTACATGGAGTGTGTTGTAGACATCAGAAAAAATATTTTAATCGTTCCAAGGGTGGCAGCATTTCAGAAACTGCGGAGATTGTGAACTGTTCGCGTGGTGCTGTGGTAAAAATGTACCATGCACGGCAAAATGGTATTAAAGAAAATAAACGACGGAACGACGGCTGCGGCGGTGCGTTCGGGCGAATCGACGTGCTACAGGGAGTTTGGATGTTCATGTGACAGTATTTCGCAAACTTTTTCCAAAGGCTCTTCTCCGTGGCAGAGTTCTTAGGTAGTGAGGGGTTGGCTTCAACTAATTTTCGTCGTCTAAAGATTTACCCGTTAATCATATGAGATATTTTGATTCGTGGCTACTTCCTTCGCTTTGATACTTTTCATATCTGTCGTTCAATAGTTTTGCTTTTGATTATATCGTCAATTTGTAACTGCGGAATTCAGATTTGATTACTGATTACTGTTTTTATGGTTCGATTGTAATTTATGAAATGTAAGAAACAATAAGGTAAAGTTGCGTAATGTGGGGTAGGTTCCTAATATGGGGTGCTCACAAATCGCCAAAGTAAAAGAAGTAATTTTTTAAAGCTGGACACAAAATGGAAGCCATGCTTCCCCCTTCTCACGCTAGGGGGAAATAATTGTTCAAACCTTTCATAGGTAGGAACTAGCAAAGTTCGTTTCCTGCGTCGCCGCGCAAAGGTTTTCCACCTTCTCCAACACAACGAGTTTTTGCCGAGATAAGCCCTTTAATTGTTATACTTTTTGTTATGTGAAGTATTAGAAAGTACTGTTGCTTACGATATATGCGTTGACAATTTAGAAAGTTCTCGGTCAACACACCAACTAGAACGGATTATGAAACACTATAACGTGCCTCAAAATGGGGTTGTTTCGATTTTGCAATATGGGATACCCCATAATGGTATATGCTTGTAGAATGTTTGTTCAATGTTTGCAACCAACATTTCTCCGCTATCATCGACTTCAATGGCTGGGCCAAGCCAACGTGGAGGGTGAAGGAGCCGTGCTGCCTTAGTTACAGGCTCCCCATATAAAGCTAATTTGGAAAGAAAGCTTAAGAACAAAAAAACAAACACCTGCAAGAAACATCACAAAGAACAAAAGCTTAACCAAAACCAAGGAGAAGAACCATAAAAAACAAAGTAAAAAAGCTCCAGAGTTTACGGATTCTGATGTGATCCTAGATAACTTAATGATTGCGACAGTGATGCTGAATGTTCATATTGTAACGGATTATTTTCAAATGACACAAATGGAAAAGAGTGGGTTCAACGCAATGTTGTGCAACAACTGGGCTGTACCCAACTGGACACACACTCTATGCAGTGATGCTGAGGATAATGTGTTTATCTGCAACGAATGTAGCCTAGTTGAACAATTAATCATGTTCATATTGCCTTGTTATCATGTTACCATTTTACCTTATTACCTTAATAAACTTGCGAACTAATTTAAAGTTAGGTCAAAGTCTAACTCTTCATTGTGTTTGCATCCTCATTTTAGGAACCATAGGTACCCCGTATATGGAGACCACCCCACATTAGGAACGACTTTGGGTATTTTCACTAAATTTTGAAATGACACTAAGCAGATTAACATAAAAAAACAACACTGTTGCATGTTAATCTACATGATATTAAGTATATAACGGCGTTGGGCGCTAGCAAAAATCTCTATTTCTTTGGTGCTCTATGGGCTTTTGAAAAAAGGTACCCCATATTAGGCAACTTTACCTTATTTTTGAATTTTTCTCAATCAAATTCTTTAACCGATCAAATAAAGTTTGTTTCTTCCTTTTCTCTTCCATTTACAGTCATTGAGATCGTCGAGCCCATCAGTAATATATTTAGCATGGAATAAAATGGCTTTCGTAATTCATGATACATACACGGACAATTACATGGTTCCTGAAGTGAAGAATTCCGCTCTAAAACTCGACTAAACGAGCTCAAAGAATTCCGCGGTGCTGACATTCCAGTTATCCTGCCCAGTGACCTTAATGCCAAGTGCCCAAGCTAGAATTTCAGACGAAAATATGTACAAGGTTGAGACGACATCATCGCTGAAGGTCCTGCTGAAGACACTCATTGCTGAGATCATTCGCTCTTTTGAAAGGATTCTATAAACCAAACAGTGGTTCCACGATTGAGACCATACTTCGGACCATAAGCCCGTAACCTTGATCTTCGATAATGTCGATTTCAATCTGAGGGAAGAAGTTTTGATATCAGCCAGACTAGAAACTTTTCAGAGGACTTTTATCGCGTTGTAACAGGCCGCTCGACGATATGGTTTGTACATATGACATCTGTACGACATAGACATCCCTCGAGTTGCATGCCTCTCAATCACCTCGAACCCACTGCAGGTATTCATAATCTAACTGTTGAAAAGAATAAGACCAAGGAATTTCGCTACGCTATTCGGGACCTTGAATCAAGACTAAGTACACTTACGTGCCAAAAGTCATGGGATAGCACCTAATAACGTATGGAACCTCCTCTAACCCGGAGAAGTGCCATAGTGCGACGTGGCATTGATTCCATAAGTCGGTGGAAGACATCTGAAGACATTGCCAACCATTCCAAATGGAGAGCTTCCCACAATTGCCTATTACGGATCTACCACCGGCTTGCACAGTACATGCTTGACAACTCGGTCCATGGCCTTCATGGGGTCTGCGCCACACACGAGCCCTACCATCAGCTCGTATCAGCTGGAATCGAAAGACTCACCAGACCAGGTCACACGTTTCCAGTTGTCAAGTGTTCAGTCGATGTGTTCATGGGCCCAGGAGAGACGTTGCTGACGATGTCTTGTTGTTAGCAAGGGCACCCTCGTGGGTCTTCTGCTTCCATATCCCATGGACACCAGATTTTTTTGCACAGTTCCCATCGATACAGCTCTAGTATCACCCCAAATAAAATCTGATATCATCTGGCGTAGTGTCAGTTGACTGTTAGTGGTGACCATCCTACTCAGACGCCGTTGGTCCCGTTCATTGAGAAGGTGTGGTCGACCACTGCGTTGTCCAAAGTTGGTACTCTCGGTAGACTCTTGAAACTGTGGATCGTGGGATGTTGAATTCTTGAGCCACCTCCGATATTGAATGACCCATACGTCGTGTGCTCCACATACCTGGCCACGTTCGAACTCGGATAAGTCTCGTTGTGTAACAGTGTAACTAAACCTGCTGATGCTGATTTGCATATTTGTACTGTTTGCACATGATGCTACTGCCACTTGAAAAATAGTCTATTGCTATCCCATGACTTTTAGCATGTGAGTGTATAACAGATTAGCGCGAAGAGTCATAAAAACTCTTAATCAAGTTATAAAAGCTTGACGACCCGCGAGAAGTCGATTTGGAACGTGCTTCGTTCCTTGTGGAACATGAAAAATGACAAACTTTCACCACTGTGTACCTCAAAAGGTGATTATGTGCTCGCTGTTCTGGACTAGACATATCGTGGAGATTATCCTTAGACCACGTATCTAAAAATAGCATTTTTTACCGACCCCCTCTGTAGCTACAATGTGGTGTTCTTTTAGCAGTTCCATTCCTCGAGAGTTTCTTTTTAATTTTTTATTGACCAAATTGATGTTATTGACGTTAGAGTTAGTATGCGTAGACTTCTGTTGACAGCCGTATGTCTGGTAATTTGTTTATTTGGTCAATTTATACTTAACCCACTTTTTCTAAAATGCGAAAATTTTGACAGAATTTGCCGATTTTGCCGCATCCCTGGATGGCAACATCATTATAGTCGGGGACTTTAATTATTAATGAGTTGAACGGCACTTACAGCTCTTCTAATCTTGCAAACTCAAGAAGACAACTATCATCGATGTGGCAGCAGGAACACGATTTAACGAATTATAACTATATTTCTAATTTTCGTAATGGACTCTTGGACAAGCTGTTTGCTACTTGAAACAAATTACAAATTTCTAATATTGAAATGGTAAAAGTTGAGAAATTGGGTTTTCCGGTAATATTTCTTCCCTTATAATTTTTATTATTTCATGCAGTGCTTCGAGGAAAAATCTCCATATTTTGAGGCATAGTTCCATATATATATATTCCATATTTCATATATTCTATTGAAATTTCAAGTATCCATTTTCCCGCAAGAAATAATATGTTTGGCTCTGAGAATTTCTTTCGCCCTCGGAAGTACATCGGACATTTTACACAGCCAAGAAAGTTAGTCCATCCATTTCTCACGAAAATAACATCTAATTTTTCTGGTTTGAGAGGTGTAATTTTGGAATTAGCGGCATTTTAACTTTTTATATTGAAAAACAGCGGTAGCCATTTCATTACCTGCATTCCATGTTGAGTGTAACGCCATCTGTCGGTAAGTTTGTTCGCGAATAGCCCTCTGTTAAACCTTCCACGTCACAAAAATTTTCCGTTGGGTTTCTCTTCTGGCGTGATTCCGGTGATGTGGAAACCAATTTTGCTATTTTCTGAGGGCTTGAAAACGTTGTTTATCTCTGATGTCACACAAGTAACACACACGAAACAATCGCTTCTTCTAATCGCACAAATGCTACCCTATACAACGCACTCCCAAAGCCTGCTGACTAAGTCAATGACGTCATCATATTTGGGCTGGAGCAGTTGATAAATTTGATTAGAGTTCATAACAGTTAAGTACCCTACAATTTAAATTTCATAAAAATGAAGACAAATGATACAAAAATGTAAACTAATTTGACTGGTTTTATGGTTAAGCATTTTATTTAACAAAATATAAATAAAATTTAAAACTTAAGAATAGTTCAGTTTTTCAGTGTTTGTAATTTGTGGCAATTTTTCTACCTTTTTAACTGATCATTTCGCTCTTTACTAAAGTGTGTTATCATCTGGACCTGAAGTCATCGAATGTCAACATCCGTGAAGAGTTCCTCTAGAAAAAAGCCTACAACGTTTGGACCTACAAGAAGTCGTCGTGAGTTTTGATATCCGAATTGGCAAATTTATTTTCATCAAACTTAAAGTACTTAAATTTATTTTCATCTGTGCTTTCTTATTTTATAGAAAAATATCATTTCATCATTTAGATAAAAATTATCTACGAATCAATGCATCCATTTAAAAATGAACAGAAAATTAGAAATTTCAAAGACAATGTTTATTCTAAAAGCCGCAAGCACACTTCAAAACTTGGTAACAAGGTACAAATATTTGGATAGGAGCATTAATAATCAATGTTTAACCAAATTAAAATGTTTAAAATTATTTTTTGGAATTTTCGAATACATGTCATTTTAATTGAATACAGAAATTGATTTTAATTGAAAACATGGAAACAAAGTACAAATATTTGCATACTAGCATTTATAATTAATGTTTATATAGATTAAATTGATTAAAATAATCTTTTGCAATTTCGAATACATGTCATTTTAGATAGCGTCATGCAGATTCAAATGAAATATGGAATATGAATCCAGATTATTTACTGTTTTCATCTTATTTAAGTAAACATAAGAACATTTTAAAATATTAATGTGGATATCAGAAGCATTTTTTTAGAAACTTAAATATTTAGGCTCCCGAAAATTAAATAAAAACTAATAAATGTCTTTGTGGCTCATGAAAAATAATCTTCGCGATAAGAAACTTTTAATATGTTAGATAGTAAATCTAAAGTGGGAGTATTTTTTTCTGGTTCTTCAGTTTTTCTTAATTAAATTTGAAATTTAAAGGCTGAAGTATTTAAATAATAATTTTGGTTTTGAAGGTTAATAGTTTCGGTTAACTTAAATTGTAAACTACAGCAAGAAAACTGACTTCTTTAATTCTTGAGCACTTTCGTCAAAGTCATTAAGGCTCACTTGTTCTAAAGGAAAAACTTTTAATTTGAAAATAAACTGCCATTGATCTATTTAGCTTTGTGTTTTATGGTTTCCCTCTGGTTACCAAATTCTCCGCTTCGTTCTCATTTCACTCTTGAACTCAAGTGACCTTATCTTTCTCTCGGTAGATATCGAAAAATCAATAAGCTTGGAACGGATTCTCTGAAGAAGCCATAAGCAAGCAAATAACAACTAAAGATTAGTTGTTTATGGGACGCAATATAAAGTTTAATACAAACACAACAGAGAGGATTATTTGGTACTCGAGACAAGAATAAAAAAGAATGAGGGTAAAAATTCATGACTCTCTCTCTCTTGTTTTGAAAATATTCTTTTACCGCAAGCAGACAACTTGAATAAACATAAATATTATTTTGAAGAGGCGTTGTCCTTCGTTTTCATTACTTGGACGGGTTTTCGTATTAACCGCAAAAAAGAACGTCATTAAAAACTGGAAAACAATAACTTTTAAACAATTTTCTTTCATTCTCTAAGAAACAACTAATTAAAAAGTAACTGGAGCTTTCGTATTCTGTTACGGTTTTCCCTCAAAGGAGAAACATATCTTCATTATAAAAATGAAATTAAATATCCAGGACAATCTTTCGACAGCAAGCAACCTTAGAAAGTCATTTTTCAATGACATATATATATTGTGATCCAGTAAATGAGCTGCATTTTTTTCACAAGAATATAAGAACTCAAATCTTATTTAATACATAAATGCATAAAATAATAATAATGTTCATTATTTCTGTATATTCACATTCAGAAGTTGCAAAATTACATCCAAAAAGAGCCCGAGCAATGCCGGGTATATCATCTAGTTTAAAAAACACAACTCTTCTAAAAAAAGTTTCTATAAAAGTAATAAGGGGTCAGAATAATCTATGAAAAAAAAACTAAAAAGATAGTATAGTATGGTAAATCCTATAAAAGAAGGAATAACTGCTAACTACACGTTTCCGTTGATTAACGCGTTTAATTAATCTTCGAATGTCACCGTTGAAATCAAAACTGCTTTAATGATGTATAATAATGAATGGCAAAAATTAGTTTATACACTAATGATTGGTCTCAGCATTTAAGTACATTAATGTACAGCGTGTTCCAAAAGTCCCTCAGGAATTTCGAAGCCTGGCCATGCATTAGCAAAGTCACGTATAAAAGTGGAATTTTATAGTCTAGGCTGTAGAATTATCTTTACTATTTTCTATATTTAATTATTAACATCCGGATGTATGGCGTGGAAAACTTCCTTCTTGACCCATTTTCAGTTATTATTGTAAAAACATACAAATGGTTGGGAGAAGCGTACGAGTTTTGTTTGTGATAGTTTTGTGGCGAAGTTAAACGTTTTTTAAGGTACCTTAGCGTAGGATTGGGCGCATGTCTGATAAGGATTGACTGGTCTTCTAGGTAGACCATCATCTTACTCCAAATTATTTTATCTTTTGGGGTTAGGTATTATATCAATGATATTTATTTGCTGTTTCCATTTTGTTTTCGTGCCTCCTTTACTAAGAGACTTTCCAGAACATCTTCAAAGAATCACAAATGCAGTTGCTACCATCGACGCTGAAATGATGGAATGAGAGTGGGATTAACCAGATTCTAAAATTGACTAATCAAGAAGGAAAAACTGTGTATTGGAACTAACTATAGCTGATAACCTCTATCCACAAGAACAAAAAAGATATACGATCGTGTTCGAAGATGATGCCTTTATCCTCAAGCGTATTCTTGGGTATATACAGTATTTCGGTTTTGTCCTTGTGGATTAAGTCTTATAACTTTATAGTTTAAAGTTTGTCGAGTTACCTGGGGGGAACATATTGAATATTTGCAATTTCTGTAAAGTCTGGATATTTCTGTTCACTGAGATGCTTTTCTTCCGTTTACGTGATTCCGCAGGAGTGTGCACAAGAGTTATAGAAGATTTTCAAAGATGGTTTAAACTGCATTGGTCGTTCTTTTGCCAGATTTTTTTTTAATTTTTGATGTTCACTGCAGATTCGGATAGAGAATCAAAAATAAGTAAAACTTATAATGGGCACACTTATTCTATCTATTCGGGAACATGGCCAAAATGGTGTTAAATTTAACATTTTGGTCTTTCGATCCGGGTCAGAGCACCAGAATGTTTAAAGGAAGGGAAGTGGTCGAATGGTGCAAGAAATTTCGACAAGGAAGGGAATCCACGAAAAATTTGGCCCTCCAGGACTTGCTCGTGTTACGGCATCAGATGAAAATATGAGATAGTTGGAACATTAGAACATGCACTTACAGTCTCGACTTGTTCTCGTATGATTTCCAAGTCTTTTACCCTCTGAAACAATCACTAAAAGGACAGCAGTTTAATTTCAACTCTGTTTATGCAACGGTTCCACCATCAACCGCAGGAATTTTATCAGATGGGAATATATAAATTAGTGCACCAATGGGACTCGTGCTTGAATGTTCATGGATATCTCTTCGAAATATTTTGAATAAAAATTGCCTCCCAGCCTCTAAACATGTTTCTATTGACCAATCCTCGTAATTTAGGAGAGAGTAAACTGTTTTATTAAACATATCTAAAATGATAGGAACTTAGCCGTCGTTTCATTTGCTCCAATGAATATTATTTGGACAAAGATTTATCCACGTTCATCTGAACATATAGCATTTTCTCTTCAGCATAACTGCTCGTTTGTTCTTCATAATCGCGTTATGGTCGATGTTAAGAAGATTATTATCACCTTCGGCATGCGTTTAAATTCAAAAATTCACAAACATTTCCTACATCAAAACCTTAAAGCCTAATTCTTTCTGATATTAACTATACCTTCAACTGCGCATTATTATTCACAGAATTTTTTAGAACGAGTGCATTCGTCAAAGTAGACCATACTTTCAAATCGCTAAAGCCTACCCCTTCTAATTTTACCCGTAATCTCATCACATTTAACCTTTATGTGATCGACAAACAAAATCTTTACGAAATTGACTAGGCACCGTGAACCTACATACATTTTAGTCATGGTCTTGATGTTGATAATAAAATTAAAGTTATTTTAATACCAGGTAACCACAAAAGTCCTTGCCGTTTTTATGTTACCATAAAAGAAAGTGATAGAAGATATGCAAATGAGTGTATAGTGTGTCCAAAATCTGTCATGGTGGAACAGGAAGGTTAGCCTGTATAAATACAGAGCTGTTGGGCATTCACATCAATCACATCTCGTGCAGAAGTGAAGACAAATGGAGGTATCGAAGGAGATGGTTAGGTGTTGTTTGCTTTATGGCTTCAAGGTATCGAATGTGTCTTGCGTTTGGGGATGATGCCGTGAATGAACGCACCGCAAGGCATTTTTTCCAGAAATTCAGGTCGGGAGAATTTGCCATTTCTGATGAACCCCACAGTGGTCGGCCGCAAGCCTTAGATGACCAGGCCCTGAAAACGGCCATAGAGGAGGACAGCAGTTTAACATGTGGTGAAGTTGCTAGACGGTATCAGGCTTCTGATGAAACAGTTAGATGTCACCTGCACAGCCTAGGAAAGACGTACAAGTTGAGCAAATGGATAACCCACACAGTGTCGGAATCCAACAAGAATCAACGAATGGCAGCCTGCACGTCGTTGCTTTCTCGACATCGTAATGCACCCATATTTAATCGAATACTTAACAGTGACGAAAAGTGGGTCCTGTATGATACTCCTAAGCGTTCCAAACATTGGTTGTCGCCCCGAGACACCGTGCCTCACACCTCAAAGCCACCCCTACACCCAAGTAAGATCATGCTCTGTGTCTGGTGGACTAGACGCCAAATGATTCACTACGAACTACTATCAACTGGCCAAATCATCACTGGGGACCTGTACTCCCAGCAGTTGGAACGTGTGCAACAGGCATTGCAGCAGAAGGAGCCAGCATTGGTGAATCGCAAAGGGGTACTCTACCTTCATGACAATGTCCGGCCACATGTAGCGCGGGTGGCCAGGGAAATCATAGGAGCGGCTTGGCCGGGAAACTTTGTGTCATTCACCTTACTCACCAGACTTGCTCTAACGGATTATCACCTTTTCGATTCTCTGAACAACCATCTTCGTGGAAAATCCTACACCAATGATATAGACCTGCGAAAGGCACACACGGACTTGAGTCCAAGACCAGCAAGTTTTACAGCCAGGGGATTGATCGACTGGAGACAAGTTGGCAGAAGGTGCTAGATGCCAATGAAGATTACTTTGGGGACTAGGGATACGCTACTTTTTGTGTACATCATTTTGTTTTCCGGAATTAAAAACGGCACGAACTTTTGTGGTTACCTGGTAGTTAATAAATAAAGTTGTGTTTAAAATTTTTGAAATAAAAATTCAAACTCTCTGTCTCTGTATAAAAAAGACTCTAGTTCTGTTATTTTCTCTGTCATGCTGAAAGAAGAAAGTTTCTTATAAAGAAAAAAAAACACATAAGTTTTCTTCTAAACTGTCACTGCTAAACCATAAATTATTGCATACTATAACAAACAACAAAAGGCTGTATAGACTACATGGATAAGCTGCTAGCGGAATACAGGGTGCATTATGAAAGTAATGCGCATTTTCTGGGAAAAATAGGCTTATTGATCCGCTTGGTACAAATGGTTAAAATTCTTCAAAATAGTCTCCTCCTGCATCAATACACTTGCGGAGACAATTCTGCCACGCCTAGAAGGCACCCTGGAATTCCTCGACTGGAATGTTTTTCAGTAACCTTGTAACATGAGCTTGGATATTCTCCACCGACTCCCAGTGCTTTCCCTTCAGCTCTCTCTTCAGTCGAGGGAACAAAAAAAAGTCACACGGAGCCAAGTCAGGGCTGTAAGGAGGCTGGGGGACAACGGGGGTCTTGCTCCGGGTCAGGAAGTTGGTAACGACGAAGGCCGTGTGGGTGGGGGCATTGTCGTGGTGGAGCTTGAAGACGTCTTTGATGTCAGTTTCTGTTGCATTCTTCCCAAGCCGCACCCAAAACTTGATCGCGTACCGCTGTTCCAGCGAACGCTCCATCGTGCTGTGACACAATCGAAAAACAGACTTCGTGCGAAGACACGTCCTACCGCTCCTACTGCTCGAAGCGAACTGAGACCGGGCGCGTTTAAAGGGCAGACCCCCCACCCCACCACATTATCGACCAATCCGAGCGCGCTGCGATGGATAGTCGCGTCACAATAAAATTATGCGCATTACTTTCATAATGCACCCTGTATACACTAACTGCTCAATTGAAAGTGGATGAAGTCAATATGCCAACGTAAGGAGAATTTGGTACCAGTGTCCAGTATAAAAATAAAAACTTGGAGAAAAAACCCCTAACGTTTTGTTTATTTTTGAGAACAACTGAAATTCAATTCATTCTGTGGACGATATCTTACTGAATTTTCAAGATATTTGTTTGGGCTTTTTATTACAGTAGCTAATAATATTTGGCTAATAAATTATGCATTTGGCTAATAAATTATGCAAAACACATTTTTGTAACGTTGCGCATGCGCAATTAAACATTATATAGTAAAAAATATTCATTTTTCATCATATATTTTATATTTTTATATCCTGATTGCAGGGTCTTGTCTCTACTGTAATTTGTCACGCTTACTGAAAATGGCATTGTCTTGGTTTGAAAACCCTGCATGTTATGAACAAAAACCTTACAAAAAAATTTCGATTTTTTTTTTTTTTTTTTTTTTTTTTTTTTTTTTTTTTTTTT